>JAGGCT020000035.1:3882714-3914514 GCA_017654935.2 Phymorhynchus buccinoides
TACAATTTCATATTATAGTTTACTTGTTTATAGGGAATAGGCATTATTATCTAAGTTGTTACTGAATGTGTTCCTTAATGCGAAAATGGATATCATAACTTTCCGTTGTTTTGTCGCCATTAATTTATAAGTACTTTCAGTACCAATGCACTTCCTTAGGCAGAAGAGCTATGTAAGATATTGCCAGTATAAAATATTTGCGTTTGGCGTCTCTCTCTCTCTCTGCTCATCGATGTCTCCTCCATCATCTCCTCATTCTCTCTCGCTCTTCTCAATCTTCTCTATCCATCTCTCTCGGTCTCTCTCTCTCTCTATCTCTCGGCTCTCTCTCTCTCTCTCATATGTCCTGTTTCTCTCTGTCACTCTATCCCTCTGTGTTTCTGTTTCTGTCTCTACGTGTGTCTCTCTCTCCCTATCTATAGGTATACACCTCAACGTACCAAAAACAAGAGAAATGGTAGTCGACTTTAGGAAATACCCGGTACCAATGCCAGATCTCACAATCAAATGTGTGACAGTCGAAAGGGTAGATGAATACAAGTATTTGGGAACAATCATAGACAATGAGTTTACTTTTAGTTCTCATGTTGATTATGTTTCCAAGAAATGCCAGACAAGGTTGTACTGCCTGAGAAAGCTCAGATCTTTCTATGTTAGCACAGATCTTCTCCAAAGTTTTTATCGTTGTTTTCTTGAATCTATTATATCATTTTCGTTCATGTGTTGGTACGGTGGCTTGAATGTAAAACTCAAGGGTGTTTTGAATAAGATTGTGAATGTTGGTAGCAAGATCGTGGGTAGAAAGCAAGACAACTTGTATTTGTTGTATGAAAAACGTTGGTTGTTCTGTAGTTTTCAAAAAAGCCGGGAAGATCAGGATCGGTAATGAAATCAAAGTCACGTTCCTATCGCTTTGCTAGAAATTATTGCCACCTTGATATACGGTTTTGTTCCGCACTATCGCATTTTTCGTTGTAGAACATTTAGAAATTCAGTTAGTTTTGTCCCTTAGTCAGTTGAACGTCTGAGCAAGATCTCTGCTAAGACCAAATAATGAGGCATTATCATGATTATGTATTAGCTTATTAGGCTTCTCCCCTTCCTACTACCATCCTCCCTACGTACAGGTATATTTGGTCCAATATCGTACACTCGGTGTGTGTGTGTATGTGTGTGTCTACGTATGTCTGTCTGTGTGAGCGTGTGCGTGCGTTACGTACGTGCGCTACCGTAGTGTGCGTACCGTGCCGTGCGTGTGTTGTGTGTGTGTCTGTCTGTCCCGTATTGTCTCTATTGTCTGCATTACCTTGTGTGCATATGTGTGTACGACGGGAGAGGAGAGTCTTGAGAAGAGAGAGAGAGAGATGAGAGATAGATAGATAGATAGATAGAAAAAGAGAGAGAGAGAGAAAGAGAGAGACGAGAGAGAGAGAGAGGAGAGAGATGGGGAGGGAGGAGAGAGACAGAGAGAGGAGAAGAGAGAGAGAGAGAGAGAGAGAAGAGGGGGGCGCATGAAATGTTGGGAACGGGAAGGGACCAAAAATATGTGAAAGCTTGGGGTGACTTGGAGAGGGTGGGGGTTTGGGGGTCGGTGGGGGGTGAACAAATGAATGCGATAATAGAAAAATGGTGGGAAAGAGGGCAGTTCTTAACGTTTTGATAGTCGCTTTCTATCTACCCTAACTATGTTCAATCTGTTTTTGCGAAGCATGATTTGTCATTTCATTTTTCATTGCAAATGCTAGTGTTCCTCTCTTTGAGTTGCATTGTGCTATGTACGAGACCACGATGTAAATTTCACCTAGACGTGATAATAAAGTGATTTTTGATTTGACTTGACTTTGACATTGACTTTGACTTGACGTCACTCTCTGTATTCCGATATACTCATATATGTACTTCTGCCAAGAGCCATTATGATCGGTTCCAACAATTTAATATGAGTACTCAACTAGATCCAAAATTATAACGACGGAACATCAGACAATGGCTCAGGTAAAAAACAAACGTACGTAGAAACATTACAAAAATCAAATAAAACAATATGCGTGACTATTGATTTAATAAAATGTAAGGCCATTTTGTTTATGCACACAGAAATTCTAACTGGCAATTTTCAACTTTTTGTTTTGCTTGTTCCACATATCTGAGTAAGTTGACAATTAACAAATAAGCCCATCGCTATGCTTTGGGCTATTTGCCTATGTGGCACCCCTCCCCCCCCCCCCCCCCCCCCCCCCCCCCCCCCTCCCCCCCCCCCCCCCCCACCCCCCCCCCCCCCCCCCCCCCCCCCCCCCCCCCCCACCCCCCCCCCCCCCCCCCCCCCCCACCCCCCCCCCCCCCCCCCCCTCCCCCCCCCCCACCCCCCCCCCCCCCCCCCGCCCCACTCCCCATACCTAAGCGCGCATGCTCACTGTCTAAACGTAGGGCTATAAATGACTGCCTGTTCTACAGAGTTCAACAATACCAGAAACAAACGCATACTGGCAGACAAAGGTATAAATGTATACCTTGTTTAACAACTCTTGACGTTGCTTAATCCATAGTGGACAACAACAGTACATTCATTAAACAATGGAGATTTGAGGCTGTAAAAATCAAACCGTTCTGACAGTTATTATATTTTCCTTTTAAGTTCCGTAACTGACAGTGTTTTGTGGTGCGCACATTTCACTGTGAAGTTTTCTAGATTATGTGTATTAGTTGAGCGTTTGTGCAAGCGTTTGTGGATATGCATAGGCTCTACACGTACATAACCAGAGACAAGCAGGCAAGACAAGAGAGACAGACAGACAGCACACCATCGGATACACATAACCGGCACGTACACAGGGGACCACACGCACGCACACAGATACACGCATCCGCGCGCACACGCACAAACGCACACGCACAACACACACACACCACACACACAACAACACAACACACACACCACACACAAACACACACATGACGCGCGCGCGCACGCACACGCACGACAGCACACACACACACACACACACACACACACACAAACACACACACACACACACACACAAATTATGTCCAACTTCTTGCGAAGCATGATTTGTCATTCATTTTTCCCTTAGTTTAGTTTCCATTTTTATGCATGCAAATGTGCTTCCTTGCTTTGTATTGTGCTTGTTCGAGACCACACGGTAATTTCACCTAACCTGATAATAAAATATTTTTGACTTTGACTTTGACTTTGAAAACCCACACAATTTGCTACCACCACACCCACTCCCCTCCTTAACCACCTACCAATCACGACAATAACAGCAATGTAACGTATTCCAAACCGCCTCCCTAGTCTTTAACTTCTGCCCTTATAGAGACACTACTGCACTCAGCGACTTCAGTCGTACGGCTATTCAACGGTGAGAGACGTCTGTGAGGAGTGAATCTGATGAAACACATCAGTATATACGAATATGATGAAACCCTACCATAGATAAGTTCACTTGGGGGTAAAAGGGTATTCCCCCAAAAGAAAACACCCTAAAACCAACAATACACACCCCCCCCCCCCCCTCAATCCAAATACAAGATCTGAAGAAAAAAAGTGTGGTTGTATGTTGAAAAAAAAAGTTGACAATGAATGAACCATATTTTTGGTGTTGTCGTTACTTTTTCGAAAATAGTGGGGATTACTTCAGATTCTTGTTAGAATGGAGTAGTTCACCAAGATTCTTTGTTGAATGGAGATTAGATAATCTTATATGATTTACTGCACTCCGCTGCAATATCTGAGGCAATTATACTGGTTGCGTAATGTAGTGCACGTAGGAAACGGCTAAACAGGTTTTTTATAAGTAGTAGGTTAGTATATTTCAAATCAAATTCTCTCGCAGAAAGGAATGGAGGTGTAGAGTATACAAGTATTTCACAGATTCTTGTGTTTTAGAAATAGAATGGAGTTATTTCATCAGATTCTTGTAGAATAGAATGGAGTATAGTATTTCATCAGATTCTTGTAGAATCTGGAGTATAGTTATTCATTCAGATTCCTTGTTAGGATGGAGTAGTATTTCATCAGATTCTTGTTAAGAAATGGAGGAGTAGTATAGAGTATTTCACAGATACTTTGTAAGAATGTAGAAATGGATTATCAGTAGTATTAGTAGAATAAAGTATTTCATCAGTTCTTGTTAGAATTTAGAATGGAAGTATTTGGTTCATCAGATCTTGTAGAGAATGGAGTAAGTATTTCATCAGATTCTTGTAGAATGGAGTATTTCATCATATTCTTGTAGAATGGAGTATTTCATCAAATTCTTGTAGAATGGAGTATTTCATCAGATTCATGACCCCACAGACGTCACAGCTTGGAAGTCGTACCACTGGAGGTGGATGTGTGTAGCACAGTCTTAACTCCTTTCCGCCGTGCCCAGCCCATAATCCCCCTAGTTTCCCTCTCCCACCCCACCCACTCCCTGCACCCTCACGAAACAAGAAGCAGAGCCTTCAAGGCTCACTCGCTTTGTGGTTTTTTTTGGAGATAGATCTAAATGCCGGAGATAAATCTAAAATAGTCAGAGATATATTTAAATGTCAATTGTTCCGAAAGGTAAAGGTTTTGGTGTTTTATAGGGGGTGTTTTTTGTATTTATTACTAGACTCATCAGCTTGATGTGATATACCGACCCTACAAAATGTTAAGCATCTCTGCGCCGCTTCATGTGATATTTGAACAGACATAATCCAAGGTCAACGGTCAAAGTTACTATGGCCTATGTGGTCAATGATACTTCAGCACTAATTAATGATCTTCAGCTAGTACTACCTGCTTGGGGGACGCATCTGCTAGACATAAATTATATATAAAATAATTGAAGAGTTCAGGTCAATGGTCCAAGGTTTAAAGTCAATATTAGTAAAAGTCATCCTATATGGCATATCCACCTTTAGGCTAATACCCCAACATGCCAATGTGTGGGACGATACTGCAAAACTTGACAAACATGATTTATTAAAAGTCAAGGTAATTGCTAATTTTGTTAGGCGCAATGATATTTCTCTGCATAACATCTATATGTATGCAACTTTGATACTGACGAAAAACACCAACGTTAAAGTTACCACAGACAGACGGTACAAACAAGCCCATCCGAACACGACACACACACTCTCGAATGATCGAACAATTCCATGATAATAACTAGACTCACTTAGGGGGGGGGGTTTGAAAAAGAGTGAGCCCAAACGTCCCTAAAAGGCCATCCTATCACGTGTCAAAATAACGGTTTTCAACGTGTTTTTCTCTCTATAGCTGGGTAGAAATCTGTTTTGGACCAGTTTAGCTCCATACAAATGCCCCAAATTCAAAACGAAACGCCATTTAAAGAGCAGTCCTCAATTTGAAGTTGAGGCATCTGTATTGGGTCCCAGCTCCCAGAAAAAACAACAACAAGGACTAATCGTGGTGTCAGTGTGTCTTTAAACAGCTGGTCTCTGGGGACCATTTCCAATTCCATGGTAGCGCAATCGCGTTGTGCGTCTTAAACATCAACGCGGGTAGAACACGTAATTTAGACTTAACATGCCCATTTTACTACCAGTTTTTCCATAAGACGCACCCCATGAAACGGTATCTAGCTCAAACAATCAGGCCTGCATAACGTTGGTGTTGGTTTTTTTGTGGTTTTTTTCTCGTCCACCCCTCTCCTGGCTCGTTTCCGCCCTTTTACCCCCCCCCCCTCTCTCTCTCTCTCACTCTCTCAAAAATCTCTTCTCTCTCTCTCTCGTCTCTCTCTCTCTCTCTCTCTCTCTCTCTCTCTCCTCTCTCTCTCTCTCTCCTCTCTCTCCTGGTCAACGTGGCAACGTTGTGTCAACGGGCAATGTTTCAGGCGTGACCCGAAGGCCAATTATAAGCTGGACAAAAATCTCTCTTTCGTTCAACTTTGTGTCACATCTCTTCTCATCGCTACCACTCTCCAACGCTTGGTAAGTACTTTATAATTCGCCATCTCATTCTCTAAGTAACGCAACTCGAGGAGGTTAGGTCCAGGCTTAGTGTGAAGAAACCCTGGGAAAGTTGATCAAGCTGAAGAACACAAGAGCATAACAAAAAGTATAGCTATTTTGTTTTCTCTCTCTCTCTCACGATCACGTCAGCGGGCATCGACCATCCTAGGCGATTTCCCAGGATGATCTCTCACCCTGGGCCCACAAATGTCATCACTGAACTGGTTTTTTACTGAGATCCGATCAATTGCAACATACTTTAAGAACAACACCATGTCATTTTATAGAGTATACGGAAACTAACAAAACTTGCTCTGTTTGTCTCTCAATTTTGTCTCTCATGTAAATCGGAAACTAAATGTGAAGAAAAATAAATCCTATACATAATAAAAGCCTTACACTGCTAATGTCTTATTTTCGCTTTTTCGTTGTCCATACATAACAGCTTTGCCAAGACTATTTCTATATTAGTCCTGATAACATTAATTATCTCAGCAAAGGAACAACGTGCATAGAGGTAGAAATATGTCTTTGCAGTATTACAGTCTTATTTTCGGCTTTTCATTGTACCATACATAAACAGCTTTGGGCAAAAGAGTACGATAAATTAGTTTTTAGCCTGAGAACATTAATTATCTCAGCAAAAGAACAACAGTTTATAGAAGGTAAAATATATTTATTGTCTTTTGGCAGATTAAACTCATATACATATATAATTTAATCAGTCAAACTGTTGCACACGTTGCCCCGTTTGGGACAATTGCTCTCACAGGTTGTTAATAAACAACGATAATACTCAGGACTACAATCACATTCCTGTTTTAATCCCCATCTCCCGTTTCCTCCCCACCCTTCCCCCCACCGCGTTTTCACACCATGTAAGTTAGCTCTAAAATGCTGCTTTTCTCCCTTCTTCAATGTTTATTACATTGTCGACCAGCGTATCAGCAATCTTGACCATAAGCAACTTCCGCATGAGACATAATCACACCGATTCCTTAAAAGCAACAAAATGAATGTTATTTTTATGGTTTGATTAATTATGTACCAACTCATTGAAGTAAGACACGGTGAATGTGGAGTGTCATTTTTTAAAGACACGTGCGCTGTTTCCTGACTATCTCATTTTGATTTATAGATCCAATCCCTCTTAGTCGTATGTTCCTTTAACGCCTTTCTTCGGCCGCCTAAGTATCGCATTTTGTTGCACCACAATGTGTTCAACACCCATGTCATTAAAAAGCTTGGAAATCATGATCTGCTATTAATGATTCTTGGTTCTTAAGTTTAGAGGTAAGGATAGGGGCCTTATTTTAAACATGTCACAGAGGACTCCCAATGTTCAGACCAACTCTTTTCTCTACCCATCGTCAGCTTAATACTAAAATGTTGGCTTAAAAACTGCTGGCGGCGAAGGTTCATGTGCCATTGTTCAACAGTTTTTTTACTATGTTTTTACTATATTTCCTGGGATCTGTCTGATTCTGCCTGGGTTCCTCTTGACAATTATCTCTTCTGATCTCTGCGATTATCTGGCAAACCCTTTCCCTTGAGATACCGCTTCTGTTCATAATGCTGCCATATCAAGTGACAATTCAACATTCTGTTTCTGCGTCATCCGAATCTTGCAGCTGGGTTAAACATAATTACATCACAAGTATAATAAAGCAATAGTGATACGAACTTGGCTTGGCTTAAAACATGGTCCCATGTCTGTAGAACTCCCAGGATGAAGATGCGAGATAATATCACTTTTTTGTGTCGTGGTCGAAAGACACGACTAGATGTGTATGTTCACTGTGAAAAACGTCTTGTAACGTGTCCATTTTGAGTCGCTACATCTGGTCAAAACATGGGGGATGTGGATAACGATAACGCTATTTGTTTGGTCCGGCGACAGGCCCCATTCAAAGGGGTGATTCACATATTTTACAACACACAATATACATTTACGCATATCATTAGACAAATGTAGAAAACAATACAATTTGTCATGAATAATTATACTTAACTTATCCAGCGTTACTTTCTCTCTTTCAATGCCACAAACAGATACATATCAAGATTGTACGTATAGTTCAGGGAAGAGAGAGACAAGAGAAGCGAGAGAACTTCAAACTCAAATACTTTATTTTACAAGCTGGAATTTTAGCGCTTGGCCCTATTCCCTTCATACTGTCCTTGTGTTTTAACATGCAACATGGTATCTAGTACTTTAATGACCATTGAGACACAGAAAGATCGCACAGAAAAAACCCAGTACAGAAATATAACAACGATATGGTAGTCAAGCATCAACATCAAGCATCAAAACAGAAAACTCAATCGACCAAATAAGCTCAATAAACGTGAAATAAATGGAGGGAGGGAGGGGAGAGAGAGAGAGAGAGATAGATAAGAGATAGAGAGAGAGAGAGAGAGAGAAGAGAGAGAGAGGCAGAGCCAGTGTATAGCCATAGATATAGAGAGAGAGGATATAGCAGAGAGAGAGAGTATAGAGAGAGAGAGATCGAGATAGAGAGAGAATACACACTTGAACAATTTGTTTTATGAGGAAAAGAATAAGCACAACATGGCGTGTTTAATCTTGCCTCTCGAACAAAAGAAGAACAGCATGATTAAACTTCAATTATGAACAATAGCAACAAGGTGATAAAACAACAACACCAACCAGCTACACTTGCATGCCCCATCCCCCCTCCCCCCACCCCCCACCAAAACCTCGCACACAGCACAGTAATCATGATGAACCAATATCAATTGAATTCACAAGAATCAGGAAATACGTTGTGGAGGAAGAAAAAAATGCAAAAAAAAAACAATCATATCCTAAAACAAATGTAATGAGTATGACATCCATCAAACACAAGTAATTACTTTCTTCCTCCTTCTCTCCCCCCCCCCCCCTTAAGTGACAAAAAACAAGCACCACCAAAAACCTCATGTTTAGAAACAGATTTATGTACAAATTAACCATGTCATGAAATAAACGTTTAAAACTAAGCTACATAATAGATTATTTTTATATGTTTGATCATAAGGTGCCTTATGGTCGTTTTTCTTGAAAACATTGGGACTTGAATACTTAAAAAGCGAAAATCGTATCCACAAGACTGGACCGCCCTCGAATACAACGACTAGGTCTTGATGAAATCAACGCTGGAAAGTACTATTGATTTTAGACCATTTGCAGAATGTTTTAAAATCAAATTGTTGTTAAAAGCAGGAGGATGGCGATCAGACCTTATTTTAAACATGAAAAATGGCTTTGTTTATATTCAAGTTTCATTGTAGAGGCAATATTCCCTAGGTGCTGATAGTCTGTATGAGTAATGGACCATGATTTCAGAGGATCACTATACCACGCCTGTACAAACTAAAAGTTTTGATTTTTCCACTATCTGAACTCCCATAGTGTGAAGCATAGTTTATATGTGATTGGATAAAGAATTGAAAACAATTTAACCGGCTTCTAAAAATCAAGAAATGTTTCATTCTTGAAAGCTGATAGACTTTTTGAGATATTTGCTTGCAAGCATAGATATTGGTAGGACCACGGGGAGATTTTATCCACATAACTCCGGTAGCTTGTGCTGGTCACTTCTTCCTGATTTCAACCATTGATATAGAGCGAATGAGAACCAAGGCAGATAATTATTGGCTTTTTTGTCTAGTATGATAAGTAATTATTTATATTTTGTTGGATTAGTTTCTATGGTTAATTCAGACCTATTCAATTAGTTTGTGCCAACATTGTCCTGTAAACAGTAAAAACCTTATCTACTTTACTATCACTATAATGTATAGTCGTATCATCTGCAAACCTTTCGTGGAGTTGTAAGAAAAGAGGCTTGATCCAATGTTATGCAAGTCAATGGGGGCCAAGGACTGAACCTTGGGAACGCACAAATCAACAGACTTTTATCCGGTCAGATTCATTTAGAAAGACTCTTTTGCTTCAGATCTGATAAAAAGGACGATTGGAATTCTAAGGGTGTTATTAGTAATGACATACATTTTTATTTTTTAGCAGAGGTTACGATCAACAAACATCAAAGGCTTTCATAAATCAACAGCAAGAAACCCTGTAATTTCATCGTTGTTAATATTAATAAGCCACTGATCTATCAGGTTGGTTAAAGCGGTGTGGCACGAATGGCTAGCTCTAAACCATGATTGGTTTTGATGAAATAAGTCAAAAGAATTTAAATGATTCAGAATATGTTTATTTATGTGCATTTCCAAAGGCTTAGATAAGGTAGATAAAATAGAAATGAGCCTGTAATTGGAAGGATCTTCGCAATCACCTGACTTGTGTATTGGTATTATTTTGGCTACTTTAAAAGCTTTGGGAATACGATTTTTTCTTCACGGCAATAAACACTGTGGCTACTAAGCCCTATACAGTACTAAGACTCAACACCTCGCCTTGGCACCTCGGCTTTTACCTACAGCTTAAAGGGGCACCCTGACACTGATGAGTTTTTTTTGTAAGAAACACGTCGCCTTGGCACCTCGGCGTTTACCTACAGCTTAATAGGGGCAACCCTGACAGTCCTGCATGTTGCTCTGTGTGTCCACAGCTGCACAGTTGGTATCGCTGACCATTCGCTGACCATGACTCTGCCCAGCTTTGCCTGGGATCTCTAACGATCCTCGTGCTCTTCTCTCTAGGCACACGGTCGCCTTGGCATGGGGAATCGTCCTGCAGCTAAAGGAGCACCCTGGCGGGATGACGTTGTTTGTAAGAAACACGTCGATGATCACCAGTAAAACACCCTTCACAGAGATCGCAACATTCACTTTGCTTTGGTTTCCTAGAAATCAAACCGTCAAAATCGGCGATTCCTCCCTCCTTGTCGGAGGTTGCTGGAAGTCAAATTATTTCAGTGAAAGAGACGGCGTTCGTACTTTTTGTTTCTAATGGCCGCCGCCTGAGTTTGGACCAAATCGATTGCACGAAATGTCCACAATACAAGCCTTTTTATTAATTAAAAAATAAATGTTATACAGTTTACCAAAAGGAGTTTCTCTCAAAACAAAGGAAATAGCTCCTATTATTTGTTTCTACTGCACTACAAAGAAGGAGAAAAAGCTGGTCAAACCACAAAGAGTGACCTCCACTCGCACCATCCAAAATGGCTACTCTCTCAGGCGTCTCCGCCAAGGAGGAATCGACGTTTTTTTACGGTTTGATTTCTAGGAAACCAGAAGCAAAGTGAGTTGGGGTTCCCGATCCTCTGGAAAAGGGCTGTCTTTGTTCTGGTTACTTATATTAGACGTGCTTATTTTTAAAAAAAATTAAAAAACACCCATCGTAAGTGCGTATTTATTGTAGTTAGAGTAATTTGGGTGACGGTATGTCAGAAAAACCCAACCCAAGTCGCCAGCGTCTTAGTTAGGCAAATGGTGTAAAGATATGTTTGCATAATTATGCCGTGTACCACCACGACATAGCGGGTTTACCCGTACACATTAAGCGGTTACGCTTTACCCCTCCTGGTAATGATGTAGTTTGTAGTCACAGAGGCGTCTCTGTGAATTCCGGGTAAACGTATTGGTCAAAAATTTTCCCACCCTCAACCCGCCCTTTCCTTCCTCATCAGTAACACAAAAAATCGCATGCAAAAAAAAAAAAAAAAAAAAAAAATGGGTGGGGCGGTGGGGCGCGTGCCTCTGGCTGCGATGCGCTCTCCAGTGTGGGAGCAACCCGATTATCACAGAGACACCTCTGTGACTATAGCGTACCTAATACATAGTACCTAAACAAAAGGGAAACAATAGAAAGTCAAACAGTCTGAGGTAGATTAACATTGCTCCGAAGTAGTGCGCTGCACTTGCACGTGCGGCGACGCGTTCTCCAGAAGGAGAAGCGGCCCGCCCGATTGACAAAGATAAGTCTCTTTGACTAGAATATACCAAATGCAAAATACAAAATAATACAACATTGAACCAATTAGAGACCAGATGCAATGAATAGAACTTAACTTACCATCAGCAACTTTGGAGCACTTAATTAATCCATGATTGACTTCTTATCTACTTGGGTTTGCTAAAGAGACAAATTTTTAGTAAGCTTATACAGAATCGTTCCTTTTTTTTAATTATCAATCTCGTCTTCATCATTTCTTCCACGTGGTTTTCTGTTTTGTTTTTTTTTCTCTTCCAGTTCTCGCTGAACCCATGACGTGCGAGGTATGGCGGGGGAACCCCATTTTGAAGGATGCGAGCCCAGAGATGAACGGTCTCAGTATCTTTCCTTCCCTGCAACGTACAATTAATGCTTGCCACAGACCATTTTGACATGATTTAGAGCGTGAAGATTTACTTCTTCTTCAAAATTTCATTAACATGATTTGGTGAAGCAGGGCCCGCGCGTGCGAAAAACAGGCTAAATTCGGAAAATGTCAATTTTTTTATTTACTTTATTACTTTTTTTTTTTTAGAAAGAGGCAAGATAACAACAGAGATTAACAAGCAAACAGACCGTGCTTCCTAAGCGAAAAGTGAATGGAAAACCGAAATGCCAGAGTTGGTTCTCTTAATAATAATAATAATAATAATAATACTAGGTAATAATTATAATAATACTAATAATAATGTTAATAATAATAATAATAATATTTTTAATAAAAATAATAATGGGAATTTATATAGCGCTCTTTTTCACATGAGCTCAGTGCGCTTTACATTGATAACAAGAACATTAAAGGCAAACAAATATTAAATCATTAGAAAGTAAAATAAACAACGAAAGAATCAACGCAACGCAAAGTTCTCTTACTTCCTCACAGCCACACACACACACACACACCACACACACACACACACAACTACGCACGCGCGACGCGCGCGCGCGTATGTGCGCGGCGGCGCGTATTGCCGTGCGCACGCACACACACAACGCCTGCCGAGAAACATATACTTTTGGTTACAAACACCTAATCTGCGCTGAGATCAATGTTTGTTTTTTCCAAAAGAATGCGTTTATTCTAAAAAACTTACTTTTTAGTTTGCAGTTAAATCGCAAGTTCACAGCAACTCGAACCGGTGTTTTTCGAGCCGCGAAGTTTGTATATCACCGGTTTTTTCTCTCCTTTTTTCCCCCAGGTATGTTCCTTCTTGTCATTGTGTCAAGTTAAGTTCTTATTAGGGATAACCAGTACACCACGCCTATGAATTCCATAATATAGAACATCCTTAATATATTTGAAAAACTTGCATGCTCTGGATCTTTATTTTAGGTTCCATAAATTAGTCTTGCATGAGTGGATCACATAAAGTGGTTATAAAGAAAAGAAAGAAAATAAAAAGCAAAACATGAGGGAAAATAGATTGGGTCAATATGAAGAAGCCCGTGCAGATGCGTTGCGCTGTTAGTAAAATATGATGTGTGGAATATAATGTTGGTATTAGTTTGTTATAGTAATATGATGTTGAAAGGTATGTTGGTATTAGTTTCTTCTTATAGTAAAGTATGATATGTGAATTCAATGTTGGTATTAGTTTGCTATAGTAAAGTATGATATGTGAATATATTTGGTATTAGTTTTGTTATGTAAGAATATGATATTGTGAAGGTATGTGGTATTACTTTGTTTATAGTACATTAGGATGTGGTGAAGGTAATGTTTGTGTTAGTTTGGTTATAGTAAGTATGATATAGTGAAGATAATGTTTGTGTTAGTTTGCTATAGTAAGTATGATGTGTAGGTAATGTTGGTGTTAGTTTGTTATAGTAAAGTATGATATGTGTAAGATAATTTTTGGTACTAGTTTTAATAATGTTGTGCAAGTAAGTATGATACGTGAAGGTATGTTCATTGGTGGTGTTTAGTTTGCTATAGTAAATGCATAATAATGTTGAGATAAAGTTGGTGTTAGTCTGTTATGAGTAAAGTATGATATGTGAAGATAGTGTTGGTATAATTTGTTTCTAGTAAAGTATGATGCGTGAAGGCAAATGTTGGTGTTAGTTTGTTATAGTAAGCATGCAATGTTTGAAGGTAAGGTTGGTGTTAGTTTTGTTCTATAAAGTATGATGCGTGCAGGCAATGTATGGTGTTAGCTGCTATTGTAACGCCATGATGTGTGAAGGTATGTTGGTGTAGTTTGCTATAGCAAAGTATAACGTGTGAGGCTAATGTTGTGTTAGCTTGTTATAGCAAAGTGTGCTGGTGTGAAGTAATGTTGGTGTTAGTTTTGCTATAGCAAAGTATGAAGTGTGAAGATAGTGTTGGTGTTAGCTGTTATAGGCTAAAGTATGCTGTGTGAAGGGTAATGTTGGTGTTAGTTTATTTAAAAAGTTTTAAAATAAAGTAAATGCTCGTTAATGTATGTCATGTTGGTGATTAGTTTGGCTATAGCAAAGTGTGATGTGGTGTTAGTTTGCTATAGCAAAGTAGGAAAAGTGTGAAGAGAAGTTGGCTGTTTAGTTTGCTATAGCAAAGTATGATGTGTGAAGGTATGTTGGTGTTAGTTTGCTATTGCAAAGTATGATGTGTGATGGTACATGTTGGTTGTTAGTTTGCTATAGCAAAAGTATATAATGTTGCAAGGTAAAAAACACACCCCCCAAAAACAAAAGAAAAATTTTAGTAATGGTCAGTCATATTGTTTAGTGTGATTTGTTTTGAAGTAAACATTTTATGGTATGATCAGTCCATATTGTTTAATTATTAGTGGTGATTGAAAGTGAAACCGTGGTAATAATGGTCAGTCATATTATTGGACGTTGTAGGGATCATTGATGTGTGTTTTTGTTTATACGTTGTCGAACTTTACGCGGTGGACAGTCATGCGATAACCATAGTCTGTTGATTGAGACTATACAGACTAACTAACTGCCACTAGTGTTATTTGTAGTTGAAAGTCAAACGTGTTAGTAATAGTGTAAAAAACAACAACAAAACAAAAAAACCGTATGCCAACTAGAGCGTGCAAACGCCAGAAACACCACCCGCGCAGCAGCATTGTAGCTCCCATAATAATATGTGCACACATTTTCCGGCGAAGCAGCAACTGTGCCATCGGGTTGCGAATGCCGCGGCGCCTATGACGGGCCGGTATTACGTGAAAGAGTAATGGTGTTCATTAGTTTCGCGGCAAGCGATAGTCCTTCTTCTACGACCAACCTTAGTTTGAGTGAGGCAGGCCATGGCGTAAGACCACAGTTTTTTTTTTAGGGTAGTTATGTTGCATTTTGGGTAGATTGCGTTTGGGTAAGGTATTGCATGTTGGTTAAGGGCACCTTGAACGGATGAGTTTCTGCAAGAAACCGTCGCGATCACAAGTAAATACCCTTTACAGAGATCGCAACATTCACGTTGCCTCTGGTTTCCAAGAAAATAATACCGTAAATCGGCGATTCGTCCTTGGCGGAGGGTCTGGCATTCAATCATTACAGGGAAAAGCTTTTCTAATGTGGCCTGAGTTAGACCAAATCGTTTGCACGAAAGTTCCAAAATACAAGCCTTTTTTTTTTTCTTTTTTTTGTAGAATTTTATTATTTGTTACCTAAAGGAGGTTCGCTCCTAACAAAGAAAATAAAAAGCCTTTTTTTTTTTTTTTTTTTTTCATTTATTTTTTTACTGCACTACAAAAAAAGACAAACTTCAACCTCTGCCTACCCACACATCCAAAATCGCTTCTCTCTCCAGCACGTCCGCCAGGAGGTTCGCCGTTTTTGACGGTTTGGTTTCTTTGAAAGAGGCCGTCTTTCTGTCACATCGCCGTGGTTCTTGCAAACCTCACCCGTCAGGTGCCCTTTAGTCTCGTACCGTGACATTATCACGGGATATTTATATTCCCCATGGCAACACAGTGAGTTTTTTAAGTCATGTTAAGGTTGTGTCTTTTAAACGCTATCCCACGACTATATTTCTATTTCCATGGCAACAAGAGTGATGCCCACTCTTAAGGTCTCAGTACATTTTAACATATTCACGGATCTTTATATTTCCCCATGGCACCGTGAGTTTTTGTTTCTGTTAAGGTTATGTGTACATGTTTTAACGCTATCCACAATATATTTCTATTTCCACATGGGCAACGGTGATAGCCCACTCTTTTAAGGTCTCAGTACAGAAGTTAACATTATTCACTAGATATTTTTTTATTTCCCCTAGGCAACACAGTGAGGCTTAAGTCATTATGAGTGCATACAACTGTGTTGCCAAGGGGAATAGAAATATCCCGTGAATAATGTTACATTTACATATCACCTTACTAGACTTACAGCTCATCGTGTTGCCATGGGGAAATAGAATATCCCGTGAATAATGTTAACGTGTACAGAACCTTATTACGACTTACCGCTCATCGTGTTGCATTGGGGGAATGAATTCGCCGTAATAATGTAACGTGTAGCAGATACCTTACTAAGACTTACAGCCTCATTTGTTTTGCCATGGGGGATATAAATATCCCGTGAATAATGTTAACATGTACAAGAGACCTTAATAAGACTTACGCTCATCGTTTTTGCATGGGGGAATATAAATATCCACCGTCAATATGTTAACGTGTACCGTACCTTAAGATTGCATTTTGGTAATATTGCGTTGGGTAGATTACGTTTTGATTGCATTTTGTAATAGTGCCATATTGGTAAGATTCGTTTTGGTAGGGTTCATTTTTAAAGTTAATGACTTTATTGTAAGATTGCGTTTTAGTAAATTGCTTTGGGTACTATATGCAATTTGGTAAGATCAAGACTGTACAGTATGTTTGGTAAATTGCGGTTTTGGTTTTATTACTTTTGATTAGCTTGCGTAATTGGTTGATGTAGTTTTTAAAAAAAATATTATACGTTGTTGGTTCGATTGCATTTTGGTAGATTGATTTGGAATTATTGCAATTTGTGTAAGATTGCGTTTTGGTTGCATTACTGTTGGTAGATTGAATTTTAGAATTATTGCAGATTTTGTAAGATTCGTTTTGGTAAAATTACTTTTGGTAAAATTTGCATTTGGTAAATTGCGATTTTGGTAAGATTGCATTTTTGTAGGAATTGCGTTGTGGTTGAGTGCTTTTGGTAAGATTTGCATTTTGGTAAGATTGCATTTTTGTAATATTTAGTTAGGTTCGATTGCGTTTTTTGGTAAGTTGCATTTTGGTAAGATTGCATATTAGTAAGAATTATATTTAGGTAAAGATTGCGTTTTTAGTAAGATTGCGTTTTGTAAGATTGCATTTTGGTAAGATTGCATTTTGGTATATTATATTAGGTTTTTAACAGATTACGTTTTGGTAAGGTTGCATTTTGGAAAGATTATATTTAGTAATATTGCATTTTTGTAACATGCGTTTGTAACATTGCAGTTGGCGTAAAATTACATAGTGGTTAGATTCGTGTTTTGGTAAGATTTATTTAGGTAAGATTACATTTAGGTAAGTTACATTTGTCAGATTGCGTTTTGGTAAAGATTCTATTTAGGTAGATAGAGTTTTTGGTAAGATTGCTTTTTGGTAAATTAGTGTGGTGTAAGATTAATTTAGGTCCGATTACATTTAGGTAAGATTCCATTTGCTCAGATTGCTTTTTGGTACGATTATATTTAGGTAACGATAGAGTTTGGTAAGATTGCGCTTTGGTAAAATGAAGTTTTTTTTTATAAGCACGCATTTTGTAAGATTGCGTTTTGGTAGATCATTTTTTGGTCAGATTTGCATTTTGGTCCGATGAATCATCCTCACATCACGCAACATTTTGTAGAGAACTTAGCAAAGTTTTGGTTGACTGGGAACATCTCCGCACCTATAGCCAAGCATATATCTGTTGCAATTTCTCAGTATGCATTAAAGAGCAAAATCGAGAGAGAAATATATTACCCTTGTTCCCCGTTATCACTACGACGCTAACACACCTCTCTGAGTCCTGGCTACGCTCTACCCACGTTCCCTCCACGTCCACACACGCTCGAGAAAACTGTGCCACGCTGGTAGCGACGCACGACTGTCGCGCGTGCAACGCCCTTGATACGCCCCGATCCACGTGTCAGCTTCATGCCAAAACAACAGCAGCGCTCTTGTACGCGGCCCGTGTCGCCGCTCCGGTCCAACACAGCTACCACCACGCAGACGGACTAATAACTACTCTAGTGCGAACCATACAAATTACTATAACAACAACAGCAACATACAGTAAATTTAACGCGCCTGAATCTCTCTCATCTCTCTCCTCTCTCTCTCATCTCTCTCTCTCGTCTCTCTTCTCTCTCTCTCGCCCCTCTCACTCTCCCCACCTCTCTCTCTCTCTCTTCTCGTGACTCTACTCTCCTTCTCCCTCCTCTCTCTCTTCCCTCTCTCTCTCTCTCTCTCTCCCTCTCTCTCTCTAGTAAATGCTATTTATTGATTTTATTTATTTATTTGATGTATTATTGTAGGTGCTTTCTTGCTGCTGGATTTTTATGGATGTATGATTTTGTTAGACTGTTTTTTGATTCTTGTGTTCCCCTTTACCCCACCCCTGCTTATGATACGCAGAAAAGGCCCTATTCAGCGAATTTCCACTTCGACCTCTCTCTCTCTCTCTCTCGGAATCTCTCTCTCCTCTCTCTCTCTCTCTCTCTCAGTCTCTCTCATCTCGATCTCTCTCTCTCTCTCCTAGGTTTATGCAGAGACAGCGTATGAGATGCTATTGCAGCACATAACTCAGGGGAATGCAACTGGGTGACAACGATTTATAACCAGTGTTTTTAACAGAGAATGGGTTTGTTATAGTTTGGTACAATCAGGAAGTAGGAAATGAAATAACGTTTTTCTTTCAGAACTAAGATAGATTATTTGTATATGTCAACCGAAATTGGCATTCTCATAAGGAAGGAAGTGATAATTATGACTGGTTTCTTGAATTTAATAGTAATATGCAGCCTGAAAAATAAATGTATTAGTTGTATCACATAAATGGCATAGAAACATGTTGTGTAGAGTCAGAACAAGAACCCTAGGTCTATTTGCATATAAAATCTGGTACTCTCAAGAATATGAAATTGATAGTATAATATGCAAGGTATGTCCTATTAATGCTGTTGAAAATTAGTTTCATTTCCTATTTAAATGTACAGCATATGATGAAGTCCGCAAAAACTGTAAACTTTTTCAGGCAAATGTTACAAATAGACAAACTGTATCTGAGATTCTAATGCTGAATAACAATGAACTTATTAAATGCTTAGCCAAATGTATCGCCGAGACATCAAAAATTAGGAAATGTTTGTTATCCGATTAGAAGCATAACTTTTGTGTGATGTTATTAATGATTTATTAAGGTATTATTAGTGCTATATTGTATATTGGTCATGGTAGATATTATCGTCTTGGTGACGACATTGTTAAGTTTATAATAACGATTGGGAGTTGGTTAACTTGGTCAGCAATATTTGCTCTATGATTAGATTGTTTACTATATTTAGTATATTCTAATGTTTGTTTATCTGCTAGTTTCCTCCTTTGTTTGTTTTTCGTTATTTATGACGCTTTTTGTTCTTAATATGCTTTAATCTATCGACTTAATGATGTAAATCAATGCTGCAACCCTGCATTGTCATTAGGGCTACCACAAGAGGCTAGATATTAAAAATTTTTGTCTATTGCATTTGGCCATCTCTCTCTCTCTCTTTCCGTCTCTCTTCGGCTCATCTCTCTCTTCTCTCTCTCTCTCTCTCTCTCTCCTCCTCTCTCTCTCTCTTCTCTCTCTCTCTGCTCTCTCTCTCTATCTCTACGCACGCAAGACATTCACGCACACTTTCCAGGAAATTTTATTGGAATACGAGAATTTAGCTATCCGCCGGCTTCTCCCTTCACGATACTTACAGAGGGTCCGTTATTTTTGTGTTATTTTTAACAAGGGAAAACAGCGCGGAAACAGCGTGTGTCATCCTCTAGATTGAAAAATGACATTTCACCAAAACATTCGCCGTTCACATTTCAAGAACATCGTACCAAAAGGGAATTATGACTGCGTATTCGCTCTACACTATATATGCGGCCACTACGTTGTCTCCGCTCTCACCATGCTTCCATTCCCACCACGTCCACTACATGTGTTTTGAGTATGTTCCACATTGTCATGTAGACAGGAAGCCAGGGGGCGAGTTTCACAAGGGCTAACGTTACGTAGCGTGAGCTCAAATCGGCAAAAACGGATTACTAAACAAAAAAAAAAAAAAAAACACCTCTTTGCCGACGTTTGCTGCAAACGTTTTGTGGCTGCTATCGAGATAACAAGCGACAAACTATTTGAAGGGTAATGGGAAATGATCAATACTTCCGCGTTTTTTTAAAATTAAAATAATTGTATCGTTAACTTTCCAAAAAATGGAAGACCAAAAACGTCTAAGATTATCACAGCAAAAATTATTAATTGTAACGTCTATCATGAAAAAAAGTACGGGATTATTTAAAGCAAATTAAACGAAACGCGTTTTTTGGAGTGCTCTAATTTTTTGTTAATTGTTTATCATGTTAAATGGCATAATAATCTATAGTGGCCACACTTAATGTTCTGCCACACAAAAACACATGGCATGAAATGAGTCGACTTATGGCGATATTTTTTTTTTCACGCCAGAGGGCAGGCAATGCACTAGCGGCTTATCAACGCGATATTCTTTATTTGGCGTAGTGAGAGTGAGAGAGAGAGAGAGTGAGTGATTGTAGGACCACTCACTGTCTCTCTCTCATTCTTTATCCCCAACTAAGAATATAGAAAGGATTAGCCCCACATGAGCGTCATGCTCACTGGTGTGAGAAAAATCGCACTAAGTCTATCACTGAAAAACTTTGCACAAACTGGACAGAGAGATATGATTTATCTCCCTTACCCTTTTCTATCTCCCAAAAATGAATAGTAAGCTTAAAGCTAGTTATCTGACCTTAGCAAAACGTTTAGGGTGTTTCTTAGGACCCATTTTGGCGTAAGCGTTATGCGTGAGGCGATCATCGTCTAGAGAAACTAGGACCATGGTATACCACGCGCTCCACTGCTCCTACTAAATCCCCACCACGTTCCTATTACGTGATGCACGACGACAGTACGCTACGCTTAAGATCCTGCTAGGTTGAGCCACGTGGAGGACGTAAGGGGGAACGTGGCCTACGGGGGGTGCACTGTATTAAGGGCTGACAATGTGATCAAGCCTTTTTAGCATACAGTCTTAGCAATTCACCTCTCATGATCTTTGAGGAAATTGTAGCCATTCATCTTCCATGCATATTATTTAGAGTGTATGCATTTTAACTTTTTACCTATGATAAGTCGTCCGTAATTAATAGATAGCTTTCAATTTGATGCATTTGCTTCAAAGGGAAGTAAATCTGTGTGCACACAATTTTGCCTCTGACTTTGCTTTATTAGTGGTTTGTTGTGGGGTAAACCAATCAGTGTAGAGAGTGTTTTTCCTATTTAAAGTCTATATATAAACAAATAGTCTGATCTACCAATTCCTTATGTCTAAACCTGAAGCAAAAACCCGGAATCTTCTTTCATTGCTCATGTTGTTTATGTATGGTTTGTCTGTGTGTATGGCTGGGGTGTTTTGTGAGTTTCTTGAATAATTCAAAATGGTTGCGATGCGAACGAGATAAAATGTGAAGGGCACTGGGACATGGGTGGTGGGTCAGCAATATCATCAGGGTTTATACATCTGTATTGTTAAAATTTTGGGACTGTATTGGTGTTGCACTGCCTTTGGGCATTGCCTCCAGGATCATTCCGCAACATCTTTATATCTACTAAATGTCCCATATGTGTCTGTTTCAGACCGGGAGGACGTTAAACGGATTTTCATTTTCATTCGGTGGTGGTTTCATGATGACTTGAGCAAAGAAGCGTGTCGTGGCGGGGTGGGTGGCGGAGAGCGTATGATTGGATGTGGTGTGAGAGTGGGAGTTATATTATTTGTTTTAGTGTTAATTTTTGTTTCATATTTTTATTTAATATTTTTATTTTGATATGTAATTTATATCTCATCTTATTTTACATGGTAAAAGACTAGTTTCCATGTGCGTTGTGCAATGCCAATGGACAATAAAGAAACTTATGACTTATGACTTATGACGTGTTTTCCAGCTGAGCTGACCATTGAATCAGGGTTTTCTTCTGCAGTTTTAGTTATTTACATACTATGCTTTATAATGCTGTTTTTCATTACCAGGGAGAAAGAGCTGACCCTTGGATCAACACTCAACCAACGTCCCCAGAATATGCCTACAAACTGGTGACTAACTTCAGCAGCACTGCGGACACGGGGACAGCCAACCTCTATGTCTTCAACATTCAGGATGAGGTCGTCTTGGAGCTGCACTTCCACAAGTATCAGACATGGACCTGCCTCAAGACGAAGGTATTTGACTCTTGACAGGGTTTCTTTCCTATGAGCCAACTGTTCGCGAAAACCAGACCTCTGTGTGCTAACATATAGAAAACCATTTTGCACAACTGCCTGATTCCGATGTGGTCAAGGGTTCGATTTTGTTTGGACTTCACACTTTCTGGAATTGAAACCTGCATTAAAATAAGTGGCAGTTGTTTCTGTTATGGCTGGCAACCAGGCGGCACACGGTACCTCGGTTTATAGTCTCATCCGAAAGACTCCACGTTTCAGACACGGGGGGGGGGTAGCTAGTGCAGAGTGTGAAGGAAAAATCCCGTGTACCCAGGTTCCAATCGCTTTATTGCATACGAGGCGAACCGCGTTTCCCTCTGTGCCACTCCTACACCTAAGGGCATTGTTGTTGGGGCCTCCAGGGATTTGATGTGGCCTGCCATCTTGGCTGTCGATCTCACAAGACTTCCACGATCGAACAAACAAACACGAATCGTCACCCCAACCCTTCATGAATGGTGTCATGCTAGCAAGCTATGTGGCCAAGCTCAGGCCATTTTTTCCTGCTTTTCCTGCTACAAAGGTCGAAGGCCCTGATGCACAACAATACTAGGTGGGGGTCTTGTGGAGCTGGAAGCACACCATCCGTAGGGATCTTAGGAATCTTTCGTAAAACTGGTCCCTTCCCCTCTGGATGTCTTGCGCTGTTAGCTTCCTCTAATCTACCACTCTCTTTTGACTCTGCCCTTTCCCCCTTTGCTTTATATCGTTTACTATATGTTTAACGTATTGACCCATTCGCTGTCTTAAAAACACACCTACAAACAATCTCAAATATTTGTTTTCGACTTTGAGCTCCTCCCGAATCGGAATGTGTCAGCTGTAGCCATGAATAACTAAAACACGGACCCATACCGATGGCTTAGAGTCAAACTGGATTACTTCAGATAGTCCCATTTTTTTGTTATTACAGAACAAATGCGGAAAAAACTACTCTTTGTTGTCCCGAAGTTTCGTTTTGATATCTTAATAATAAAAAGATATAAACGTTGTCTCTTTTGACTCAAAAATAAACATCTTTTTTTTGGAGTCAAACAAGATTAAACTTCGTACGGTCTGCTTTTGACTCCAAAATCACAAGACATTTTAGCATTTTATTTTGAGTCAACCAGGCTATCTTACAATAACGATTTGACTCAAATATCACAAGACATTTTAGCATCTAATTTGATCAAACCAGGCTATCTTGACAATAACGAGTTTGACTCAAATATCACAAGACATTTTAGCATTCTTAATTTTGCGTCAAACCGGGCTTGTTAAAACAAATAACAAGTTTGACCAAAATATACAGAACAAGACATTTTCGCATTCTAATTTTGTGTCAAACCGGCTATGTTTACAAATCAACGGTTTGCTCAAATATCACAAGACATTTTAGCCTTCTAATTTTGTTTCAAAACCAGGCTACTTTACAAATAAATGAGTTTGACTCAAAATATTATTTTGACTCTAAATGGGCAAAATTTTTTCAGTAAAATCAAACAATATAAATTAATCCTTTTGTACAACTTATTGTTATATCAGTAATTTTATTTTGAGTCAAATTTGGACATTTCCAGATAACCAGTCTAGTACTGTGTTTCTTGTAACAAATCTGTGTTGAGTTTGGAGTCATGTTGTGTGTCCGTAATGCGTACGTGTGCAACGTGCGTTTTATGCATGTGTGCATTTCTTAGCTGTGGTCGCGCGTGTTTTGAAATCTTGATTATCACAATGTTAGTCTCATAACCTCTATCACACAGTCACAGACACACACACTATCGATGCACAACTAGTTTATTACATACATACTACACAACAGACACATACAGACACACGCACGCACGCACGCACGCACGCCGACAGGGTGGTGAGGGATCGTGGGCTGAGACTTTAAGAATTTAAGTACGAAAGAATGTTATTGCCAGCAGGCTATTGTCGGCCCAGTTCATGTCTTTGAAGTGAAAGTGACACGCAGAACAGTGAAGGAATGGCCAGTATGACGTTAATCGGATTTCATGATTGTAGTAACGAGTTGCATCACGCGCAGTTGTTATCGGGTGTCTGGAATAGTAAAAGGCTAACGGTATGGGTTTTTGTGTTGCAAGAAATATTATTGATTAATGTATTGTTCATTTAGCTTTTTTTTCTTCTTGTTGGACACGCGAGCATGCGTGCGTGCATGTGTATTTTCTAATCTAGATCCTCAGAATAGCATAACTTAATGTAACATTACAATGATTAGGAACTCACTATAATTCCCGCTCACTTTATTATGATTATTTTTAAATGCTAGATAAACAAATTCTTATAAGAACATCACTATCTCGGATCGTTCATAAAAAATTATATAACTTTTATTGTATCTGCTATCTATCTGCCTATTCATTTATTTAAAGATATTTCAGTTTTCTACTACAACTCGCACACTCCCCCCCCCCCCCCCCTTCTTCTCTCATCTCTCTCTCTCTCTCTCGTTGACTGACATGGCTTGGCTATCGTTGATCATGCCTTCAGTCACAAGTACCGTACATAGCGGAGATGTGTTGACATTCCTAGTCCGCTGCGGGTACCCTTTGATACCTTGTTGAGGTCCTCTGCCACTAGCGCTAAGCCGACGAGAGCTAGACATATGCAAAAAAAGATTCAGCTAATCTGCTCTTTTGCCTTGCACTCGTAATTGACTCTTTATCTCGCTCATCGTCAAATGGTCAACTTGTGTCCAGCCACTTACAGACACCGCGCGAGGCTCAGAAACTTCATTGTAGGCAACTGTCCCGCAATTTGCTATCACATTCCCTCTTTTCTTTTGTTACCAGCCCTCCCTGGTGTGTTTGTGTGTGTGTGTGTGTGTGTGTGTCGTGCTTGCGTGTGTGTGTGTGTGTGTGTGTGTGCATATTCGCGTGCGTGCTGCTTTGCGTGCGCATGCGCGTATTAGTGCGTGCATGCGTATAGTGGTGTGCGACTATTTCCTACCTGCCAAGCACACACAACGCCACGCAACAAATACCGCGCACTCACACGCACGAAATCACGCACGCGAATAGCACACACCACGCAACACACACTCATGCACATAACACGCATATGCGCACGCATGTATGGCATTCATCGAACACGCATTCATGCACGCATGCTCGCAAAGACGATCACACACAAACACCATGCTGTCCGCAACAGAAAAAAGCAAAATAACATATATTTTTATTTCTTAAAAAAAACAACAACCATACCGTTACCTTTTCTGTTTCCCAGACCCTTAAAGCGCGTGCCAAAGTACACATCAAAACAAAATCATCCCGTCCTGTTCTATTCTACCTAGTTACGGCTTGTCACGTTCAAGAGTAGATACCTACCTGAACCCCATCTGAATCAATATTTTGACTACGATCAAGACTAAATCATTATATTAAGTCCCTTAAACGTACGACAATTGTCAACTTTTGGCAGGAATAATGTTTATTATGTCCTTGCCATATACAACGAATACACAAGGTACAATACCATGCCGTTTTTTAAACAAGAGGAAATAGATTACGTAAGCCACTCCCTCTAAAATCAATCATTTTGCTACGATCATAAACTAAAATCACATAAGTCCTTTAAAAGTAACGACAATTGTCTCAGACGTAAGCAGGAATAATTGTAGTATGTCTTTGTCATACAAAACTAATAAAAAGGTGCAATCTCATGCCATGTTTGACAACAAGAGAAAAAACTTAACCCCACCCCCTTCTAAAATCAATTTTTGACTTACGATTCAGAGACTAAAATCTTCATAAATCCCTTAAAATAACGGCAATTGTCCTCAAACTTTGCAGGAATATATTTAGTATGTCCTTTCATATAAAATAAATAAAAAGGTACAATCTCATGCATGTTTGACACAGAGGAAGATTTACCGCCACCCACCCTATAAAATCAATATTTTGACTACGATCAGAGACTAAATCATCATAATCCTTTAAAAATAACACAATTTGTCTGAAGATTTGGCAGGAATAATATTTATTTATGATCTTGTTATATAAACCAAGAAAAAAAGTACAACTCATGCCCTGCTTGACAACAAGAGGAAAACTTACCCCACCCCCCTCTAAACAATATTTTGACTACGATAAGAGACTAAAAATCACCATAAAAGTCCCTTACAAATAACGAAATTATCTGAAACTTTGCATGAATAATAGTTCGTATGTTCTGGTCATATACAACAAATACACAAGGTACCATCTCATGCCATGTTTAGATACAGAGGAACCAACTTACCCCCCCCCCCATCTAAAATCAATAATTTTTCACTTCATTAGAGACTAAAATTCATCAGAAATCCATTAAAAAGTAGCGCCAAAGTGTCTCAAAAACTTTGCAGAATAATATTTAGTATGTCCTTGTCATAGAAAACAAATAGCAAAGGTACAATCTCACGCCATGTGTTAACAACAAGAGGAAAAACTCAACCCACCCCCCATCTAAAACCAATATTTTGACTACGATCAGAGACTAAAATCATCATAAGTCCCTCTTAAAAATAACGCAATTTGTCTGGAAAATTTGCAGGAATAATTTTTAATATGGGTCTGGTCTATAATTCACACAAAAAAGGTACAGATCTCTGCCAGGTTTGATAACAAGAGGAACAAGTTAACCCCATCCCCCCTCTAAATCAATCTTTTGACTACGATCAGGAGACTAAAGTCATCATATCCTTAAAGGTACGACATTGGTTCTCAAACTTTGCAGGAATAATATTTAGTGTCTCCTTGTCATATAAAAACAAATACAAAAGGTACAATCCCATGCCATGTTTGACAACAAGTAGGAACACTCAGGACACTACCCCACCCCTCTAAACCATATTTTGACTACGATCAGAGACAAAATCATCCTAGTCCCTTAACAATAACGAATTGGTTCTGAAACCTTGCAGAATACTATTTAGTGTGTCCTTGTCATATAAACAAATACACAAAAGGTACATCCATGCCATTTCTTAACCAAGAGAAAATATTACCCCCACCCCCCTATAAATTAATATTCTGCCTACATCAGAGACTACAATCATCATAATTCTCTTAAAGTACGACAATTGTCTGACTTTACAGGAATATATTAGTATGTGCTTGGTCAAATAAACAAATAACAACGTACAATCCCATGATGCCATTATTGGAACACAGAAGAAACACTTACCCCTCTCCCTCTAGAAATCAATAGTTTGACTAACAGTCAGAGACTAAACATCATCGTCCGGTTCCCTACAGGAACGACAATTGCCTCACACTTTGCGAATAATATTTACTATGTTCTTGTCATCTAAAACAATACAAAGGTACAATCCCAGCCGTTTTGAAACACAAGCGAAAAATACTACCGCAACCCCCTCTAAATCAATATTTGACTACGATCAGAGTCTAAAAGCATCATTAAGTCCTTTAAACAATGGCAAACGCCTTGACCTTTTGCAAGAACACCCTTGTTTACCATAGTTTTATATACATGATAGTCAAGGTGCATTCCCAATTTTGTCTTAATATGAAGGAAATAACTTCCCAACTCCATCGAAATCAATTGGAAATACAAATTATAAGAGGCATTGTACAAAAGAATTCTTATAACTGGGAGTTCTATTAAAACATTCAGCCAGTATTGCGTGCCATACACACACCAGACGCGCACTATAGCACAAAGATTACCCTGCTACTCACCTCTTACCAACTCATATAAACACATGCAGACCCCCCCCCCCCCGACCCCCCGCGCACACGCACACGCACACACACACACCACACAGCGCAATTGCTTGCACACCCACACAAGTGCATGCAGGCACTGCCTTTCATACAATATTAAATGTATTAATGTGACCAAACAACCCCCGCCCACACAGTGAGAGTTGAGATGTGTGCCTTGCTCCTTACTCACTCCCTATGACATATTGTGCGTGAATCAGATTGAAAACAGTTAGGGAAATATTAGTGGTCTAACTTCATATCATGGTCTCTTTTGACCGTATTTTAAATCTATATACTCAAACGATTTTGAATCAAACACATTTTTCTGAAAGTTATCCCGTTTTTACCCTAAAACATAGACCTTGCAATACCAAAACAATTTGAGTCAAAAGGGCCCAAGTTTTAGTTGGTCCTGTTTGAACCCAAAATGGCTTTGGCGGCCTCAGGCCAAACACAAATTTCGTGTCAAAAAAAAAACTGACTGATCTAAGCAAAATTCAAATACTTTTGACTTACTCCATTGTTTGTTATTACAAATAACTCCAATGATCATCGACTCCCGAATTTGCAATTACCACTTTGAGACCCCAATACACCACCACGACTCCAAAACTAATGTAATAGGGAAGCTTAGATATGTTTTACAGGAATTGCTCAAACCTTTAGAAGCGCTTTTTTCTTGAAACAGGCCTTTTCGAGTTAGTCCGTTTTGACTCCAACCAATCGATACACCTTAACCATTATGTCATATGGCCTGGGAACGAGAAGAAGAAGAATTAAAAGAAGACAGAAGAAGAAGAAAAAATAAAAGAAGAAGAAGAGAAGAGAGACAGAAGAAATAAGACGAAGAGACAGACAACAACAACAAACAACAACAACTACACAAGAAGGAAGAAGAGAATAAGAAGAAGAACAACAACACAAGAACAAAAAGAAGAACAAGAAGAAGAACAGAAGAAGAAGAAGAAGAATGAAATAAGAAAAAGAAGCCCCCCCCCAAAAACCCCATGGCATGCCAATGTGTTACTATTCTTGCAGGTGGATATTTCCATCCATATGAAGACCTGGGGCAAGGTCCGCTAACGTTGTGCTCCACCTACGGGACACCACCTGGGGCGACTGGACACCACACGGGCCTCCCAACCAACCAGCAGTCATTCCTCTACGGGCTCTTCAAGCAACTACAGGCCAGAAACAAGTGATGCCCGTCACTGCGTATGACCCGATTCAGACGAAAGCATATAGACATATAGAATTACCGCCAGCCCCCCCCCCCCTAACTTCTGCCTTTATGATTCTCTTGATGACTCCCCTGAACTAGCCATGCAGGCAACGGGATGAAAGTATAGCAAACGCAGCACTACGGAGGGGGGGGTCATAAATACATACTATGCACATTCGAATATTTGTTTTGTTGTACAATCCGAGGGAATTAAAAACTTGCAAAGTAATCATCTGCACTAAGTCTATCTACGCTTAACTACATGCTATGCAATCGAAGATTCTGTATTGTTTTTTGTACACCATGGGTTTTATTGCGCAGTAATCAACCTTCACTGCTATCTATCTACGCAAAGCGAATGAGCCTGGAAGGATTAACTTGTTGGCCTTTCCTTTCCTAAGTTCAGTGCTGATTGCATGATGGTACAACCAGATTTTATTATGGAGTGCACTTCGGATGCTGCCGGAAGGCGCGGTGAAAGCTGCGACCATTTTCCTGACCCTGATGAAGCCAGTGTCTGGAGGACAGTGCAGAGGGGGGAAGAGTGGGGAATGGCTTCCACGCCTTCTATCTCTGTCATACAGACGCAGGGGGACTTGGGGCTGATCCACTCCTGTCTACCAAGATTGCTGGGCCGCGGTTGTCCCGTAAAGTAATATTCAACAAAGCTCCTTGAAATGAAGATTGAAACTCTTAGAAGATCATGTTCCATTCTTCAATGTGAACAAAAAAAGTTTAGACAATTAGGTGCATTTTATTTTGGTTTATGCGATTGACGTTTAAATGTAGGTCGAAGACTCGTGAACGACTGTAAGTAGCTTAATGTGTAAAGAAAAGTTAAAATATTTATTAAGAAAAAAAACGTTTCAGTGACAGAACTGTAATAAAATATAGAGATTAAAGAAGTTTTTCCGCAACTCAATAAAAACATTTAACGAGACATTAGCAGTAAATAATGTGTGTGACGGGCTACAAAATATGAACTAAATATACTATTAATCAACTTAGTAGTAAATTAACAACTGAAATACCTAAACGCAGTTTTAAATGTCAGTAAGATGAGTGTTGTTCGTAAAAAAACAGCACATGGGTTTATTATGTCATCACAATAGTTTATTTCCCTAATTGGATTTGAGGCTATATTATCAGTATAATTATCTTTCTTTTTTCTTTTCTTATTGTGTTACAAAGGCCACAACAAAGTTTATGTCTTAATGGAACATCTTCATCATGTTACTGAAATAAATTGTGTAAAATAACATGGCCTAGGGTTTGTTTCCGATGGAATAGGGGTTATATCAATAAGGTGCGAGTTAGCTAACTTGAACAATTAAAACCGTGACATTAAAATCGTGCAATAGTTATGTTCTTAATACGCTCGGTTCTTGTGATGGTACAACTGTTTTTTGTTTCCTAATTAACATTAGTTATAATATCAGTACTTTGTTTTAATGGAACATGGGTTGTCAGTAACGATGGTTTTGTTTCTAGACGAAAGCATGTTAGAAAAAGAGAAACATAGTTAGTCGCTTGTTTTCTTAACGAACTTTACAACAGCTCTATTCTGGTGCACAACGCGCGAAAAAAGCCATACATGGTTTTAGAATATCGATAACACACAGAATGCATTCTTACTTGTGTCGCATTCCTTCAAAATAAATGGGCCGAATAGTCATAATTTAATGGAACATGGGTTAAAATTTCAGTAAGATGGTTGTTTCTAGACGAAGCATGGGTTAGAAAAGAGAAACATAGTTAGTCGCTTGTTTCCTAACCGAACTTTACACAGCTCTATTCATATGCACCACGATCGAAAAAGGCCATTCTGGTTTTCGCAATATCGATAACACAGACTGCTTACCTGCATTGTGTCTTCAAAATAATGGAGCCTAAAAAAACAAAAGAATAGTCATAATGTTGCAACAACAACAAAATGCCCGTGGAGTTCACTCGTAGAATGTCGTCTGCTTTCGGTGAATCACTTTCGCCACAACTATAAACTTTGACGCTCCATCCACATAATTCCCAAGATCACTTTGCTTGCTTCAGCCATCACCTGTGGATGACGTCACAACACGGATTATGAGATCGAATAAATGGCGTTGTGGGTGAGACAACTATAGCCGGCTGATTCGGCGTGCAGATTGTGAATTTCTTGAAATAAATGTGTGAGTGCTCACTTTATTTTTGAAGAATGTACACAAAGTAGTTAATAGGCCACAGAGTTGCAGTCTGTGCTACCACAATCTAAGAACCTTGCTGGTTTTTTGTCCGAACGTTTGCTTGGCATCCGCATGAGCGGTGGATCCCTTTTAAGTATTGCGACGTGGATGTCCAAATTATGGCTTCGTATTCAGCTGCCTTGTATGCTTTTTTCATTCTTAATTATGGTATTATGCATTGTGGCCTATGCAGGTATATTGCGTTCATCATTATAAGTTGGGAGTTTCTGGTTGGCTAATTACAACGTTTGGGAATGTTTACATAATGGTCTGTCATATTT
>JAGGCT020000035.1:3915014-3959245 GCA_017654935.2 Phymorhynchus buccinoides
ATATGATCATTCTCCAACGGGTTCTTGTCTTACATCCAACAAACAACAACGACTATCGAACGAACAGGCAAACAACATGTGTGAAGTGACGTGTTTGAATACAGTAAGACCCCCTCACGAAGGCCCTATGATTTACGAACCTCCCTTCTTTTTTAAGACCGAAATATGAATGACGGTTCGTTTTCTTCAAAGACTTCCTCCTCATTTACGACTCCCCTCTAACGCGTTTTACGACCGTAAATCTGTTGATTTTACGACCGATGCAACACATTCTGACAATTATTCAGTCGCAAAAAAGTTATATAATATCTATTCCTTCTCGGCCTCAGTTCGAGAGCCGAGCACAGCTGGGCGGTACCACTGTTGTTAGCCAATGTCATATCACGATGGGTCGATCTCGCGAGGGTCCAATCTCGCGAGATTCTCTGCACTAATTCAAGCCGCGCTACTCCGGAGTTCATTCAAGAAGGCGGAGAAAGCACAGGTAGCGATGTGGTAATAAAAAAAGGAAAAGTGTGTGACGCTGTCACTCTTGAAGCAAAAGGGTTGAAAGTTGAAAGTAGTGAGGAGGACATATGCTTGTGCTGTGCGTCATATACAGTGAGTGACGTGCATTGTTTTGGTCACCCCTGATTAAGGACACCACTCTTTTACCACCGATTTTCACGATTTTTTGAAGGTTCTTAAAAGAGGTGGTCGACGTGTACTTCATTCGAAGCAGGGATGTCTCCTGTTCAAACAGGTGTGTGTGTGCGTGTGCCGTGTGGTGTGCGTTGTGCCATGCGTGCGACGCATTACTGACCCGCCCAGCAGGTTGTCCTTGTTGCCAGGGTCTTTGTCAAACAGGTCAGCTTGAGAATCTGACCGTCACGATGTCGAGATGAATGGAGGAACAACAATAGAGACCATCGTAAACCGTTCAAGTCGTTCCCCGCCATAAATGTCCAGAATTTTATAGATAGCTGTCAATTTGAGGCATTAGCTTCAAGGGAAGTAAATCTGCGTGCACGCCATACCTAAACCTTGGTCACTTCTAAACTTGCATCGTTCCCGTATACCACAATTTTGCCTCTGAAGTTGTCTTTTGTAGTGGTTTGTTGTGGGGGGGGGCAAACAATCGGTGTAGTGTTTTTCTACATATAGAGTAAAGTCTATACAGACAAACCCCTATTTTACAACCCCCTGTTAAGCGACCACCTCTCAATTTGAGACCGGATTTGTTGGCACGGATGCATTTTATTATTGTAAACGATGTTGTTGTCTGCATAGACTTTGAGCAAAGGGAAATAACCACGGTCAAGGGCCTGAAAGCGGTGTTGCTTCCCTTGTTGTAGAAAAGATGGTGGAAAAGCGTAGGAAAAGCACGAAAACCAATGACTTTGAAAAAGAAAACCACTGACTTTGGACGAGAGTTGAGGTGATTAAAAGAAGTCGGCAAAGTGAAACTGAATTGTAATATCGATTGCACAATCCTATGGTGTTGGAAAGACCCAAATCCAGTTTTAGTATGTCTTTGTATGTGTGCATGAAGAATAGAGTATGAACTGTGCTGAACTTTTTTCTTTCTACGGCTGCCAGTGAAAACCTCCGTCATATCGACCCCTCCAATTTACGACCGATTTTTTTGGACATTTTGGAAGTCTTAAAATAGGTTTGTCTGTATATAAAAAAAAGTCTGATCTAACATTCCCTATGTCTATACTTGAAGTAAAAACCTGTAATCTTCTTTCATTTCTCTTTTTGTTTATGTATGCTTTGTTTGTGTGTATGGCTGGTGTGATTTGTGAGGTAATTTTAATCATTCAAATCGTTGCAATGCGAATTAGTTAATTCTTTCTGGACGATTTTGGCAACATTGTCACATGGGGTTTTTTTGGTGTTTCTGTTTGTTGAGTGAGAGTGTGTGGTGTTTGTGTGTGGTGTGGTGTGTGTGGTGTGTGTGTGTGTGTGTGTGTACACAAATTGATAAATAAATGCCGGAATTTATCTTTTTAGAGACCGTAAAATATTTATTACATAGAGTTTCTCAGACCAAACTGGATTGTGATTCCCAAACACAATCATATCCACATTCAATCAGTAATGTTCTTGACACAGTTTTTCAAGCCAGGGAAATTCAATATAACTGTGTTTCTCATGTAAAACCATACATTAACTGATATCATGGGTGGGAGGGCAGAACACTTCAGTTGTACTGAATACATATTCTCAGCTATACTGCAAAAGGAAAGCCAAGGATATCTTTACTGTGTTCCAGTCGGACACAATTGCTATACTGAATTCGAGTATCTATACTGAAGGGCCGTCCCACCCCTGTGATATACTTTGCTAGAAAACTTATCCGCAATATTGCGGAAGAGACTAGACCAGACCATTTAATTAAAACTGAAACAGGAACAAATACCAGTTTCACCTCACTGTAGAGTATGTCTACAGTCTGTCATTGCGTTACGGGGTAGATGGAATACATATTAAAGAAACTGCAGCACTGCTGTAGTTTTTCTAAAATATTTAAATTTTCATAACCCCATATTTCAGAACCATAAAGTAATACTGGCAGTACCATTTTCTCAAACATATGAAGAGTTACATTAATACTTAAATGTTTAGAATGAGATACCTGAAGAACATGAAACATTGCTCGCTGTGCTTGTTCAAACACCGTTTTCATTGTTATAAAAATAATTACCATTTGTGTGAAATATAATGCCAAGATATTTCATATAACTGACTTACAATTTCTAGATCACAATTTCCAAAATGAAATTTTAAGTGATTGTTACGATTGTTGAATATCATTACGTTTGTTTTGGAACTATTCACTTGTAATTTCCATATAGAACAATAATCAAAAAGAGTATCTAATGCCCTTTGCAAACCTTCAGCAGTAGATGATAATACACGCACATACATATACACACACACTCATCTCACACAATACACACACACACATGCACACACACACACTCCCACTCTCTCTCTCTCTCTCACACAACACACACACCACACACTCTCTCTCTCACACACACCACACACACACACACTCACTAACACACACACACACCACTCACACACCTCACACACACACACACAAACACACACACATACATACATACACTATCACACACACACACACACACACTCTCACACATACACACAACACACACACACTCACACACACACACACACACACACACACACTACATACACGCACACACACACACTCTCACTCTCTCTCTCACACACACACTATACCTCGAACACTTCGTTCCACACAGGGTCGACGTTATCGTCTATCACTTTGGTCTTGAATGTCTGCGCTCCCACTGAAACAAAAACAAATAAAAAATCACAACAAAAAACCACAACAATAACAAACTCACAACAAAATCATAACAAAAAATCACAATAACAAAATCACAACAAAATCATAACAAAAACAACAGAGTTGTGACCCCCCCCAAAAACGTTATTTACATCAACGACATCATACTGACCGCAGTTAGACACTGGACTGACAGAGAAGGGGTTAAAGACAAAAATTTTCGCTTCTAAAAAAAAATAAAAAAAAATAATAAAAAAAAACCTGACAAACTACATAGTTATGAAGAATCAGAGCGGCCGATATTTTCAGAAAAGATTTACACACAAAGCCACCATGCATGAACTGATCGCCGATTCCATTCCATTCAACATTTGTTTGCTTTTTATATTGATGAATGAAAATGCCAGACCTGTTTACCCCCTACACCCACAAGTCTTGAGTAGTCCCCTGGATTGCTGAAATGAGTAGCTTTGGTGCAAAATGTGTAGTTTACTCACTGAAAATGAGTAATAATCAAGAATTAAAGAGCATTATTTTCAATTGTTTAAGAGTAGTAGTAGAGGTCCAAATTGGGTAGAGATACTACTCGAAAAGAGTAGAGTAAACAGGTCTGAAATACCTTACACATAAATGAAAAGCAATTCTGAACAATAACCCAAACTTTCAATCTCCACTTGCCCAAACAATGCACAGACGTCTGCCAAAGCCCAGGCCAATGCTTTTACCACAGGAAAATAAAGGTTCGCTATCTATCGATCAATCGAGGGAAGGAAGGTGGCAGAGTGGTTTAAGACGTTCGCCTGCCGATTTCAACGTGTGACTGCAGCTTGAGTGACCCGGGTTCGAATCTCAGCCTCTCCCTTTCATTCTAGTTGGACAGGAAAATCGAACTGAACGTCCAGTCCTTCGGATGGGGGACTTAAAGCTAGTCTGACCCGTGCGCTGTACGCACGCAAAAATCCCACAGCAGTCGGTGAGAACAGGGAGAAATCCCGCTGCCTGGTATGACCAAATTGATAGCTAGTTTTCCCCCAAGTGTGCCCCCACCCCCCACCTCACCCCAAAAAAAAGGGTTTAGGCGCTGTGCTTGCGGCGACGCGCTCTCCAGGGGAGAGTAGCCCGAATTTCACGGAGATGAAATCTCTGTGAATAGAATAGCCCAAAATCAAATATTTTCAAATAATAATTACAGTGGAACCTCCCTATAAAGACCTCCCATTGATAGAGAACTCCCTCCCACTAAGACCTACTTCTCTGAGACAAATTGCCCTTCTTTGTAAATATATAAAATTACTTCCCCTTATTAGACCCCTCCCTTATAAGATCCCTTTCCTTTTAAGACCCCTCAATTCAAGGACCCATCCCTTTAAGACTCCTCCCTCATAAGACCAGGGATGTGAGAGGACCCAAAATAAAAAAGCTTACTGGATCCATGGGCCACCTCGGGCCCCCGGTGGGGACTGCGCGGTAGGAGTGTAAAGAGCATAAATGTGGTGTGTTGGTGACTGTAAAATAAAGTGTAAAGCCCTTCTATAAACAAGGTGTGTGTGTGGGTTTGGTGTGTGTTTGTGCCATTGTTGTCTATGAGTATGTGTAAAGTCAAGTGTAAACACTAGGTATGCATGTGTCTATGAGTATGTGTTCACCCCCAAGTTGGTAAACACTAGGTGTGTGTGTGTGTGTGGTTGACTATAAATAAGTATGTGAACAAAGTTTGTTTTTTTTTTAACACTAATATTTAATGCATGTATAGAGAGTGTGTCACCCCCCTGTGTGTGTGTGTTGTGTGTGTGGAGAGAGAGAGAGATGAGAGAGAGAGACGACGAGAGACGGAGAGAGAGAGAGAGAGAGAGGAGAGATAGAGAGAGGAGAGAGAGAGAGAGAGAGGAGAGAGAGACTTAAGTATGTGAAGACAGTTTAAAGGACTATACATGTATAGGCCTAGAGCAGCAGATGTGTGTATGAGACTGAAGAGTGTGTGTGTAGAGATGTGTGTGAGACTTAAGCATGTGAGCAAAGTGAAACTGCATGATGTATTAGCAGATGTGTGTGTGAGAGAAAATGATAGAGAGAGAGAAGAGTAAGAAGAGAGAGAGAGAGAGAGAGAGAGAGAGAAGAGAGAGAGAAAGAAGAGGAGAGAGAGTGTGTGCGTGTGCGTGCGTGTGCGTGTTTCTCACTCAACGAGTCATTGGAGTTTGAAGAAGCACCTTTGAAAAATTTCAAAGATAACGCTTAATTCATGCTTCGAATCTTCGCATTGTCATGGTCCTTTTTTTTTTTACGTGGTCAAACACAGCAGCCTTTCCTCCTGTGAAGATAGAGGCCCGTCATGATCAAGGGTAGGGGAGAAAGAGAGAAAACTTAAGTTAATGAAATGGGTGAAAACACAAGTTTCTTTTTGACCTAAAAAGAAACAACTAACCAAGCCCAGTCAAATGTGTATAGGCATCCCTCCCCGGTCTCCTAGATATTCAGATCAAAAGTGCGATGAATGGGTGTAAAAAATGCGAAGAAACCTTTTGCTCAAGATCACTCGCCTGCACCGTTATCGAACATAATTTGGGTGGGTGAGAATCGCTTTGTCACTGTGCGAAGCAAACAGGTTACAAAGAAAACCCCGATTGGCAAAAAAAAAATGGAAATGGGAACTAAAATCTACTTTCGAATTGTTTGGTGGGGTTGGGGGGGGATGGAGAGGAAAAAAAAAAAAAAAAAATTATTATGGGATAGTTTTTTTTTGAGGGGCTTTCCCGAATAGAAGGGGGGAAGAGACGAGGGAATCTCAGAGGGGGGTAAGGACCCAGGAAGAAAGACCTCCCTTAGAAGAGAAAAAGGATATAAGACCCCTCCCTTAGAAGACCCCTCCCTTATAAGACCTCATCCCTAATAAGACTCCCTCCCTAATAAGGACCCCTTCCTTATAAGACCCCTCCCTTATAAAAGACCCCTCCCTTACAAGACCCCCTCCCTTAAAAGACCCCGTCCCTTACAAGACCCCTCCATTACAAGACCCCCCCTTACAATGACCTCCCCTTACAAGACCCCCCCCATACACGACCCCTCCTTACAAGACCTCCCATAAAGACAGGCCTCCCTTATAGTTGACCCCTCCTTTATAAGACCCTCCCCTAAAAGTTGGGGGGATAAGAAAAAAAAACCTTATAAAACCCCTCCCCTTACAAGGAAACACGTTAGCGATGCAAAGTGGTTTAACTTATAAGACCCCTCCCTTATAAGACCCCTCCCTGATAAGACCCATCGTTTATAAGACCCCTCCCTTACAAGACCCCTCCCTTATAAGACCCTCCCTTATAAAGACCCCTCCCTTTAAGACCCCTCCCATATAAGACCCCTCCCTTATAAGGAACCCCTCCCTTACAAGAACCCTCCCTTACAAAGACCCGTTAGCGATGAAAGGGTTTAACTTATAAGACCCCTCCCTTATAAGACCCATCGTTTATAAGACCCCTCCCTTACACGACCCTTCCCTTACAAGACCCGTTAGCGATGAAAGGGTTTAACTTTATAAGACCCCTCCCTGATAAGACCCATCGTTTATAAGACCCCTCCCTTACAAGACCCCTCCCTTACAAGACCCGTTAAGCGATGAAAGGGTTTAATTTATAAAGACCCCTCCCTTATAAGACCCCTCCATTATAAGACCCCATTTTGGATGATTTTTCTGAAGGTCTTTAAAGACCCAGTGACGGCACAACGATTAAGTCCCTTGGTTTTTTTCCTGGGTTGCTGTGACCCACATACAAATTTAACACCCCACACCTTCAAATTGAGGCTGCTCTTTAAACTGATGTTTCGGTTTGAGCTTGGGGCCATTTGTATGGGAGTCAGACGTGGTCAAAACAAGACAGTTGGTAAAGGTAAAGATGTGCCCCCCCACCCCACCTGCCCACTCCCTCCCTGCATTTCTCGGTTAATTGAAATTTTATGTTTTTGCCTTTCTTACCAAACATAAAGCTGTATTTTAGGAACATTTTTAGCTAATAACCTTTTTGGAATACTAACCATATCCCTAACCCTAACCCTACCCCCCACTATGTACTGCAGTACACACCGCGATTTGTCACAGTTGTGGTTCGTTGCGTTTTTCCCGTCTTATATGGTGGGGAGGGTGGGTAGTCGGGTTAGGGTTAGGGTATTAGGCTTAGGGATACGGGTTAGTATTCCAAAAAGGTTATTAGCTAAAAAAGTTCCTAAAATACAGATTTCATTATGTATGGTAAGAAAGGCAAAAACGGAAAAATACAAATTAACTGAGAAATGTAGGGGGGATGGCACATCTTGACCTTTACGCCAAGATTTCTGTTCCAGTTATAAGAGGGAAAAACACGTGAAAACAGTGATCTTGACACGTGTTTACATTGCCTTATAAGGGAGGTTCCGCTGTATTATTATCACCTGTGATGACGGTATACGGGTCAGACTTTCCTTTCCCGGTCAGACTGATGTCGGCTTTCTTCAGGTCTTTAGCCTCCACCATCTGCACCCTCAGCACGCCCTGAAAAAACACCCCCCCGCAGACAACACTCCATGAGCACTCCACAACACAAACACTCCTTAAAGATCCACCACGTCACGTGTCAAAATAAACGGTTTTCACGCGTTTCCCCTCTTATAGCTAGTAAGAAATCATAAGAAATCCTAGCATAAGAGGGAATGTGACATGTGACGTGGTGGGTCAGTGTGTCTTTAACTCTTTCATCGCCAATGTCGCCTATTTGGCACCACAATGATTTAACACCCATGTCACTGAAAGGCATCTAATGAGGGTCCGGTATCCAGTGACCTTATGGTCTTAACAGACCTTTCATCGCCACTGTCGCCTCTTGGCACCACAATGATTTAACACCCATGTCACTGAAAGGCATCTAATGAGGGTCCGGTATCCTGTGACCTTATGTCTTAACGAACCTTTCATCGCCACTGTCGCCTCTTTTGGCACCACAATGATTTAACACCCATGTCACTAAAAGGCATCAAACGAGGGTCTGGTATCCAGTGACCTTATGTCTTAACGAACCTTTCATCGCCACTGTCGCCTCTTGGCACCACAATGATTTAACACCCATGTCACTGAAAGGCAGTCGAAATGAGGGTCGGTATCCTGTGACCTTATGTCTTACACAAACCTTTTCATCGCCACTGTCGCCTCTTTTGCACCACAATGATTTAACACCCATGTCACTGAAAGGCATCAGATGAGGGTCTGGTATCCAATGACCTTATGTTCTTAATTTTGGGAGGTAAGGATATGTCCTATTTTATGCATGTCAGAGATGAATCCCCAATATTGCAGACAGAATCTTTTCTATACCCAGGTAAGTGCAAAGGAAAGTTTTAGCTGAAAAATGGGCTGGCTGGCATTGCCAAGGGTTACCCCTTTCAACGCTAGCCATTCTTCTGCCAAAATTTACCGTTAATCTTACCCGGGTAGAGAAAAGATTCTGTCTGCAATATTTGGGGATTCCTCTGTGACGTGCATAAAATATGGCCTATCCTTACTTCCCAAAATGAAGAGCATAAGGTCACTGGATGCCAGACCCTCATTTGGATGCCTTTCAGTGACATGGGTGTTAAATCATTGTGGTGCCAAGAGGCGACAGTGGCGATGAAAGGGTTCGTTAAGACATAAGGTCACAGGATACCGCGACCCTCATTGGATGCCTTTCAGTGACATGGGTGTCAAATCATTGTGGTGCCAGAGAGGCGACAGTGGTGATGAAAGGGAACTTAAACATGGGTGCAACTCCACAAAATGAAAAAAAAAAAAATGAAAGGCAGGGGTCCAGGGACACATGGCCCCGGCAGGGTACAGGGGCAGAGCCCCGTCGGACGATTCAGGGGGGCAAGTTAAGAGAGAGATATAACGAGACTCAACTGAGACAGGACCAGACAGACAGTTAAAATGATAGACAGAGACAGTTTGAGTCTGATAAGCCTTTGTAAAATTATTACATTGCCTTTGTAAACTTCCAAGATAGAACAACCAAGTTCAAAACGCCCCAAAATTGCTTGTGGTCCATTTTTGTTTTGTTTTGATGAATTAAACCCTTTCATCGCCACTGTCGCTTCTTGGCACCACAATGATTGAACACCCATGTCACTAAAAGGCATCAAACGAGGGTCTGTTATCTAATGACCTTAACCCTTTCATTCGCCACTGTCGCCTCTTGGCACCACAATGATTGAACACCCATGTCACTGAAATGCATCAAATGAGGGTTTGTTATCTAATGACCTTAACCCTTTCATCGCCACTGTCGCCTCTTGGCACCACAATGATGTAACACCCATGTCACTAAAAGTTCATCAGATGAGGGTCTGGTATCCAGTGACCTTAACCTTTCATCGCCACTGTCGCTCTTGGCACCACAAAGATTTAACACCCATGTCACTGAAAGGCATCAAATGAGGGTCTGGTATCCAGTGACCTTAACCCTTTCATCGCCACTGTCGCCTCTTGGCACCACAATGATGTAACACCCATGTCACTAAAAGGCATCAGATGAGGGTCTGTTATCCAGTGACCTTAACCCTTTCATCGCCACTGTCGCCTCTTGGCACCACAATGATTTAACACCCATGTCACTGAAAGGCATCAAATGAGGGTCTGGTATCCAGTGACCTTAACGCTTTCATCGCCACTGTCACCTCTTGGCACCACAATGATTGAACACCCATGTCACTGAAAGGCATCAAATGAGGGTCTGTTATCTAATGACCTTAACCCTTTCATCGCCACTGTCTCCTCTTGGCACCACAATGATTTGAACACCCATGTCACTGAAAGGCATCAAAATGAGGGTTTGTTATCTAATGACCTAGAACCCTTTCATCGCCACCTGTCGCTTTCTTGGCACCATAATGATGTAACACCCATGTCACTAAAAGGCATCAGATGAGGGTCTGGTATCCAGTGACCTTAAACCCTTTCATCGCCACTGTCGCCTCTTTGCACCACAATGATTTAACACCCATGTCACTAAAAGGCATCAAATCAGGGTCTGGTATCCCAGTGACCTTAACCCTTTCATCGCCACTGTCACCTCTGGGCACCACAAATGATTGAACACCCATGTCACTGAAAGGCATCAAATGAGGGTCTGCTATCCAGTGACCTTAACCCTTTCATCGCCACTGTCGCTTCTTGGCACCACAATGATGTAACACCCATGTCACTAAAAGGCATCAGATGAGGGTCTGGTATCCAGTGACCTTAACCCTTTCATCGCCACTGTCGCCTCTTGGCACCACAATGATTGAACACCCATGTCACTAAAAGGCATCAAATGAGGGTATGTTATCCAGTGACCTTAACCCTTTTCATCGCCACTGTCGCCTCTTGGCACCACAATGATTGAACACCCATGTCACTAAAAGGCATCAAATGAGGGTCTGTTATCTAATGACCTTATGCTCTTTATTTTGGGAGGTAAGGATTAGGCCCTATTTTATGGATGTCACACAAGAAATCCCAAATATTGCAGATGAAATCTTTTCTCTACCAGGTAAGTTTAATGGAAAGTTTTGGCTGAAAAATGGCTGGTGATGAAGGTTTAAAAATAAAACTGAAATTCAGTTTCTGGTAAAAAATAAAAATGCTGTAAAACTGAAAGAGTAGCAACTCGTGCTTTGACCAGTGATGATCACGAGGTCCCGGTCATGGCCATTGACCTATTAAAATTAAAAATGCTGTAAAACTGAAAGAGTAGCACTCGTGCTTTGACCAGTGATGTCACGAGGTCACCGGTCATGGGCCATTGACCTATTAAAATTAAAAATGCTGTAAAACTGAAAGAGTAGCACTCATGCTTTGACCAGTGATGTCACGAGGTCCCGGTCATGGGCCATTGACCTATTAAAATTAAAAATGCTGTAAAACTGAAAGAGTAGCACTCATGCCTTAACCCTCTCTAGGACACAGACGCCAAATTCGACCGAATTTTGTCAACTCATGCAGCCCGTATGCGCCGATTGCGCCCGCTGAACGCCAGGTTTAGTACTACTTTTCACTTTCACTTTCTCCCTACCCACAATGCAATATACTAAGTTAGTTCTTCCTTTTCCTGACTCTCGCTGGTCCGTTTTTGTTTCTTACAGCAAGGGAAAGCACCCACTAGTCTTTTTTAACGGATTTTTCGAAGTGACCCAAAAAAATTTCTTCTTTCCACGTGACGTGGCGCAGTATTGACTCGGCGCGATGCTCGGATCGCCATTACGGATTTTTTATTCCAATTCATGGTTTGTTGTGTGACAGTGTGTTAGCTTTGGAATGAAAATATCATCATTGCTATTCAATATGCATCTTTCAGAAATGAAATGTGAGTTAGACTTTATTCTGGGTGATTTTTTAAAATAAAAGATTTGGTGTGACGTTCGGAGTTACTTCCCATCACTTGGTACTCATGATCGATTCTCGGTTCGATTGATCAGAGTGAGAGGGTTAACCAGTGATGTCACGAGGCCCCGGTCATTGACCTATTAAAATTGAAAATGTCCTATTGTGTGTCTTCCCTGTCAGGACAAATGTCTGATTAAAATTTAAGGCCGGGTTCACATTAGACATGCGCAAGTTTCCGTACGGAAAACCCTAAATAAGTGAAAGAAAGAAGGATACAAAGTTTACGCATTAGGGGAAATTCGGACACGTGCGCAAATCTTTTCCCTTCTTTGTTTCACTTATGTTTCCTTTACTCCTATTTCCTGTTCCTTCGGATGAGACCTAAAACCGAGGACCCCGTGTTGCGAACGCATGCACAAGATCTTGCTGCGCACGTTTTTTTTAAAGCCCATTCCACTATTCGGGTACGAGTATAAGGCCGTGTTGTTGCCGGTGGAATGGATGACACGAACTCACAAAGAATGCATCCTTTGCGCCAAATAGCAGTCTAAACGAAGACTTTGGGCGTGGGGCAGGATAAACATCCCCAATTGACGATTTTCGGGAAAAAACTAGGGGAGAGCACTTCGTGAAAATTAGAGTTGTTTACCTCCATTACTCGGTCAAATACCATAGCAACAATGCAACATTGCAACACTGGCGTCGAAGCTTGAAACCGCAGGATGCGAGTCAGCGACTTGCAAACATTGTTTTAGAAAAATTCAGGGTGGCCACAAACTGATAAAACTTGCAAAATAAGACGTAAAAATACAAATGACATACATTTTTAGAATGACGCACAGTGTTCTAAGTGCTGTATGTCTGCTCAAAAACACACGAGTCGATAGGCTACGAGAGCTGATGGTAGAGTGACTTCCCCTGTTTGACCGATTGAATTAGGCAAGATCACTCCCACACACCATGAAATTACTCCCCTTAATTATTTCCGAACAATTCCTATTGGAAAGGAAAGAAGAAGAAATGGCTCAGCATGGGTTGGCTTCGGTCCACTTCGGCCCATTTCAGGTCACTTTCGGCCCGTTTTGGCCCGTTTCGGTGCTTAGGAATACCAAACACACACACACACCTACCTGTGGCATGGGGTATCTGAGTTTCCGGACGTCGACGTCGGAAGCCATCTGTACGGGAATCCTGTTGGGGAGGACCATGATGTTGGCGATCTGCTCCTGAACGATGGTGTGCAGCATGTCACTGGAAAACAATATCATTATCATCACAGTCAGTGTATGTGATTAACAGCAAGAAAAAAAAGAATTATCGTCACAGTCAGTGTATGTGATTAACAGCAAGAAAAAAAAGAATTATCGTCAGTCAGTGTATGTGATTAACAGCAAGAGAAAAAAGAATTATCGTCACAGTCAGTGTATGTGATTAACAGCAAGAGAAAAAAAGAATTATCGTCACAGTCAGTGTATGTGATTAACAGCAAGAAAAAAAAGAATTATCATCAGTCAGTGTATGTGATTAACAACAAGAAAAAAAAGAATTATCGTCACAGTCAGTGTATGTGATTAACAGCAAGAAAAAAAAGAATTATCGTCACAGTCAGTGTATGTGATTAACAGCAAGAGAAAAAAAGAATTATCGTCACAGTCAGTGTATGTGATTAACAACAAGAAAAAAAAGAATTATCGTCACAGTCAGTGTATGTGATTAACAGCAAGAGAAAAAAAGAATTATCGTCACAGTCAGTGTATGTGATTAACAGCAAGAGAAAAAAGAATTATCATCACAGTCAGTGTATGTGATTAACAGCAAGAGAAAAAAAAATTACGTCACAGTCAGTGTATGTGATTAACAGCAAGAAAAAAAAGAATTATCATCAGTCAGTGTATGTGATTAACAGCAAGATTTCTGACTTGCATGGAAAACCAAACAAGATTATGTAACCATAGTGTGTGTGTGCGTGTGTCCAGACCTGCCTACCCCCAATTTATTCTATAGGTACTCCACGAAATAAAATTCCGTACTTTTTCTCAAAATTCCGTATTTTGCAAGGAGACCCCAAAACGGAACATTACAGAACATTAAACCGCCATGCGAAATGACGAAAAACACTCAATTTGGACCAATCTTAGAAGACCTTAAGTTCAAATTTTTGCCGTATTAATTTTCCATTTACCGTACTGCAGTACTGGGGCTCAAAATCGTGTACAAAATACGGAAAAATCGTATGGGTTGGCAGGTCTGTGTGTCAATTCAAGTCAAGTCAAAATCTTTGATTTAAAAGATGGACATTGAATAAGCAAACATATACATGCTTTTTTTCATCAAGCCATCTATGTGTGTACGTGTGTGTGCTGTGTGCGTGCTCGTGTGCGTGTGTGTGCGTGCGTGTGCTAAGAGTGTGTGTGGCTGTGCATGCGCAAGGTGTGTGTGTGGGTGCATGCGTGCATCGAGTGCGCAATGTGTGTGTGTGCATGCCTGTATTGTGTGTGTGTGCATATTGTGGGTCATATGTGTGCATTGTGTGTGTGTGTGTGTGTGTGCGTGTGTGTGTGTGTGTGTACATGCCTGTATGTATGTGTGTGCGAGTGCATGTGTGTGCATAGGTGTGTGTGTGTGTGTGTGTGGGTGTGTGTGTGTGTGTTGGGTGTGTGGTGTTGTGGTGGTGTGTAGTGTAGGGTGAAAGTATTCCAATAGTCAACAGGCAAATGATCTTTCATTGATGATAGATTGAAGGAATAAGATAAACAAAGCTTTTTTTCATCCTGTCGTCATCGTGTGTGTGTAAATGTGCGTATATGTGCGTGTATGTAAGTGTGTGTCTGTATTTGTGTATGTGAGTGTGCATGCATATCTGTGCTAAAAAAACATTGGCGTTTTCTCAGAAACTACTCAGCAGTATCACAATCAAACCCGGCACAACGATACATATTATTTTATTAAGACCTTTGTTTTCAATCACTGCTTTTCTTGGAGCAAGCCGGAGGTAAATCGGCCACTCACATCTGAAATTAAATGCATGCCGTTGCAAGTCTTGTTGTTTCAAACTATGACTGCCGGATAGCAGAGGCCGCAGCTGCTATTCCAATGGGCTGGGCCCCAGATCAGTAATCAACTCCTCTAGCGCCATGTATTTTGTTTTTTACGTTCTTGGTTTTTTCCCCCGGTTGCATCTCAAACCGACAAGAGAGGCCGGAGTAGCTCCCCTACTCCCTCTCCGCCTCACACCCGAGCTGCACATGCGTTGCTTAAACGGGGGGGGGGGGGGCGGGGGGGGCGGGGGGAAATCACTGACATAAAGCTCCGAAAACTAGACAAAACACATGGCAGGGTACCTGGCAGTGAATGTCTTTGCATTTGGTGGGGAGTGAAGTGTGATGTACTGGGCGATTACATTCACCCACGGTGCTGAAAGAGTTGATATCTAGTTATTAAAAACGCTATGCTTAACCCTTTCACCGCCAAAGCCATATTTTTTCAGCCAAAAATGTCCATATTCAATTTTACCTGGGTTGGAGAACAAAATCCATCTGCAGTTTTTGGGGATTCTTCTGTGACATATAATATAAAATAAGGTCTATCCTTACTTCCCAAAACTAAGACAATAGGGTCTTTGGATAATATACCCCAATTTGATGCCTTTTAGTGACATAGGTGTTAAATCACTGTGGTGGTGAAAGGGGTTAAATAAAAGGGGGGGGGGGGTGAAGGGGAAGGGGGCTATGGTAAAAAAAAGAAGAAAAAAAAAGAGGAGGTGACGGAGATCGTAAGGAGAGGGTGTAGGAAAGGAAAAATGGGAGGGGGGAGGATGAGAAGGAAAGAGGTTAGGTTAGGTTAAGTTACGGTACATTATAGTCACAGAGGCATCTCTGTTTGTGAAACTCGGGTTGCTCCCACCTGGAGAGCGTGTCACAGCCAGAGGCGCGCCACCCAATTTTTTTTTTTAATTTTTTTTTGCATGCGATTTTGTGTGACTGATGAGGAAGGAAGGAAGGGTGGGATGGGGGTAATTTTGACCAAATGACAACTTTTTCGTTGCCACTGGGTTTAACGTGTGCTAAGTGCATGGGCACACACGGAACCTCGGTTTATCGTCTCATCCGAAAGACTCCACGTTCAGACCGTAAGGCCTAGCCTAGTGCAAAGTGAGAGGAAAAAAACCACCTGTTACCCAGGTTCGAACTCGGGTTTACTTGACACGAAGCGAATGCGCTACCACTGTGCCACTCTATATACTATAAGATGATAAATGTGCGTGTGGTCGTGTGTATGTTGCGTGCGTGCATGCCGTGCGTGCGTGTGTGTGTGTGTGTGTGTGTGTGTTAGAGAGAGAGAGAGTCGCTTGGTATATGAGTTGGTTGCCTGGTTGGTCTCATTCTTGAATGTGTTTTTGTGGTCTGTGATGAATAATTGATTGTAAAGCGCTTTGGGCTCATCATGAGGTAAAGCGCTATCTAAATGTATTTATTATTATTATTATTGTATTATTATTATAAGAGGGATGGAGAAAGAGAGAGAGAGAGGGGGGAAGGAAAGTAAAAAAGGTGGGGTGGGGGGGGGGGTGGTGGTACTGACCTCAGGCCTGGCAGATCAAAGGCGTTGGCCAGACTGGTCAGGTTGAAGTCCACCTCCTGCGCATCGATCAACATCAAATCAATACCCCAGCGCATCGCTATCACATCAGCATCACATTGACATTATATCAAACCCCCACACATAGTACAGTGGAACCTCCATTATAAAGACCTTCAAAAATCATCCAAAATGAGGTCTTATAAGGGAGGGGTTGTATAAGGGAGGTAATTTTAATACTTACAAAGAAGGGCAAAGTCTCAGAGAAGGGAGGTCTTATGTGGGAGGGAGTCTTGATAATTGGAGGTCTTATAATAAGGGAGGTTCCACTGTACATATAAATTAAGTCCCACAGATATTATGACAGCATCATTCTGTGCATCAGCACCAGAACCTAGTAGGGCGCGTGGTATGCATCAACACGACTTTCATATTGCATCAACATCAAATCAATATCCAATATGGCATCAGCATCAGCATCGCATCGATACTATATCAACCCACACATATAAATTGAGTCCCACATGTAATTATTATGACGGCATCATGCTGTATCAACACAGTATGCTCAGAACACCAGAACACAGCGATCGGTAAAAAGTGCGGACAATTCTGCAAATATGCGAGCGTCAGCCCGCGTTTAGACCAGATTATTGCATGAAGGAACAGATTTTGGGGGGGATTGTACCAATCCCGTGCCCTAGAATCAGCTCTGAAAGAGTAGCGCCCATGTGTACACACTCACCGGGTTGTTGAGGAAGAAGACGTTCATTCCTCCGATCAGAGGCACCTTGGTGATCAGCGGGCGGAAAATGACCCGCATTGTGCCACGCAGCTGGTGATGACACACACACACACGGCGACGACAATAATCACATCATCATTATTACTCATCAGCATAATTTTTTTTTTAATTTTTTTTTTACAGGTGGACCCTGATGGATGAGTTTTTGCAAGAAACCCATTGAGATCACCATGAAAAACACCATTTACAGAGATCGCAACACTCACTTTGCTCTCGTTTCCTAAAAATCAAACCGTCAAATACGGCGATTCCTCCTTGGTGGAGGTGCTGAAAGTCAAATTATTTCACTGAAGAGATAGGCGAGCATTTTTTTTTTGGGGGTTTTCTTTTTTTTTTTTTTGTGCGTCTCTTTTGTAATGGCCGACCAAAATGTTTGCACAATTGTTTTTGCAATACAAGCCTTTTTATTTATTTTATACAGTTTATCTAAATGAGTTTTTCGCTCACAACAAAGGAAATAGGTGCCCATTTTTTTTTTACTGCACTACAAAAAAAGAAAAAAGGCTTCAACCACAATGGGTTTGGCCCCCACCCTCCCACCTCATCCACCCCTCATCCAAAATGTGGTTTGCTATATCTCTAGGTCACCCTCCGCCTCCAAGGAGGAATCGCAGTTTTGACGGTTTGATTTCTAGGGAAACCAGAGCAAAGCGAGTGTCACGATCCTTGAAAAAAAGGCTGTTTTTCTGGTGATCTCAACGTGTTTCTTGCCAAAAAAAACTATCCCTCAGGGTCCACCTTTAACCCTCTGTTCCCCGCCAAAAGTCGCATTTTAGCACCACCCAATGATTAAACCACCCATGTCACTTACTTAAAAGCATCAATTGGGGCCTTATATCCAACGACCTAAATTTTGTAGTTTTGCGGAAGTAAGGATAGAGCCTATTGTATCTTCTCACAAAAGACATACGCAATTATGCAGATGGATCTTTGTTCTCTCTACCCAGGTAATTAAGGAACTTGGGCTAAGATATAGCTGGCGGTTTTGAACGGGTTAACAAAAAAACAAACAACAGCATATGGCATTGAAGGAATGAACTGTGACATATATGAGAATACAAGGGCTTAGCTGCGGTCGCAAGTTACTGCCGTGAACACTTTTCAATGAAGGCAATTGCTGCCGATTACATCTCATCCGCAGGTCAACTCACTGACGGACTGACAAGGGCCGGAGGTGCTACGATGGCGCCTTGAATTGATCATGCGCAAGTGTCTCCCGTGGGGTTGATACCGGGTGGCGTGGGGGGTCTTTTGATAAAATAGTTCCCCAACACCTCCAGGATCGTCCCACCAGCGTTATAGTAGCGACTGTACCTGTTCAGAGGTTGTGCCTGGAGGACGGTTTTTTTTTTAAAACGAACTTGTCATGTACAAAAAGCGAAAAGGATAGCTTGAGTGAAGAATGCCTAGTTTGACGGGGTGTTGGGGGGAACTTTAGTACTAAAATAATGGGCATTTATCAAATAGAAAAATATTAAATAAAGTGACTCCTTTCTCAGTGTCGGTATTAATAAAAAAATAAAAAAAAAATAAAAAAAAAAATAAAAATAGATAAAAAAAAGTTCCCCCAACCACCCTTCGGGAAGCAATCCACGCTTGTAACTTCCTCTAAACTGTAAGTCTCTTTGACTTGCTTTTCCCTTGTTTACTTTAATCTACTTCCATTCCGGGTGGCATGCCTCTGGCTGAGGACACACTCTCCAAGGTGGGAAGCAACCCGAATTTTCACAGACGCTCTCTCTGTGACTTATAAAGTACCCTAATGCTCCACTATCTTTCTGCCTAAACCTGGACGTCCATTCCCCTTCCTTTTTTTCAAGAAACACTTACACAAACATTTCCTCCAGCCCGAGGTTCGGACATGCTGGCCTAAAGTATTACTTAGGCGCATAAACCGCAGCATGACGCAAGCTACACTCAAAAGAAACTCTGTCCTACTGAAACGATCGAAAAGAAGGAGGAGAAGATGCGCAAGTGTGAAGAAAACAAGATATGCAGTTTCGCTACTTCAACAACAAAAAATTCCTATTGAAATTTTTTTCTTTTTTCTTTTCCAAAATGTTTTTCATTAGGTAGGTCCCAATTTCCATATTGCGCAAGGTTTTTTTGTCCCCGATCTTATCTGGACATTTGTTGTTTTAAGAATCAAGTTAATGTTTGATGTGGGAGTGAATTGAAATGTTGGGTGTTCTTCATGACTTAGCGTGAGTGCTTGTTGGACTCATTCAGCGTTAAACCACAACGTTGCGATTGTGGAATGCAGTTTTCAAACTTATATGAAACTCATTTGAAAGTTATACATCTCAAAAAAAGAAAGAAAAAAAAAAAACACCCTATGCCACTTTCAAACCGATACTCACAGTGAAGTCCTTGATGCCAAAGTTCATGCCCTTCACGTACAACTTCAATGACGCCAGTCACGGGCGTAGCCTGCACACAATAATAATAATTAATAAATAATAATTAATAATAAAATAAAAGAGAATATTTAAAGAGCGCAGATTCTAGACGAACTACTCATGGTGCCTTAACAAACTAAACTCACCCCACATGCAAAAGATTACATCATACACATCGAACATACTCAGACTGCGCTCGCATTTCCACCACCATCACCCCCACGCCAACACATACTCCTAGATATACAAACATGTCAAGCATACATACACATGGTATACACAAACGGCATCCTTCCGATCCCCACACACAAAACACATCACATCAACGCACAACATCACACACAACATATGCACGCACACACCACACACAGTTACACAACACATATGCACGGAAGCACACTGCACACACACACAACAACACAAAAACACTACGCGCACACACAAACAAACAAACACTCAGGTACTATCATGCCCCCCAGTTCCCCTCCTCCCATACTAATCCCCGACCACTTATTCATGCAGACCCATCACAAGATTAGCGTTTTGAGAGGAAGAAAGGCGCTTTGAGATTAGCCTTTAAAGACCGACAGAAGTTGGAAATGTCTCTGAGAGAGGTGGGCGTAGTTTTGTTCCAAGTAGCTGGGGCCTGAAAGGAAAAGGATCTTTCACCGCTAAGTTTTTGTTTTTTAACCAATGGAAGCTGCAGGAGATCATCACAATCACATTAAAATAACAGGTTTATAAGAAATGGAAACAAAGATGTTGTTTTTTAGATACAGTGAAACCGGTTTAGTTTTTTACGTACAAATTCCAGGGGATGAGGGCCAATTGTACAATTTACTCGTTGTTAAGCATTGCTAGTTCGTAAAACCATTTGATCGATTTGTTGGCTAAACCCCTGACGAACATATCAAGCGACCTCCTCACATCTACTGGGATGTGTTGCTTTGCTGTGTTTTTTAAAAAGTGTGGAAAAAAAGACAGAAAAAACGGAAAAAACACAATTACCCAACTAAAGCATGGTTTTGTAAGACAGTTATCCTGCTTATCCATAGGGTTTTAATGGATACAAACACTTAAAACATGCTATTGTTTATATTAACACACGATATCAAAAAAAATGAAATCCACACACGCGGCTTTAAAAGAAAGTAAAAATTCCCGGGAAAACAGGTCCACAACATCCCAGTGCGCACAAAGAGGAATCCAGAGGTCGTTCTGCGCGCTGCAGACACCAAAGTTGTAATTGCGCCAATCAGAATGTCATTACAAATCGAGGGGGGTCAATCAAGGATGGCGATGCTGTTGTCAGTGTGTTCTCGTTCTAGCCGGTAGTTGTGCAAGAAAGCTTGAATTTGGATGGTGGTGTTCGTGTGGTTGTCAAGTGCCTTCTCGTTTTTTAATTAACCGCCATAGTTTTTGCATAAAAGCTGACTTGGGATGTCAATAAATTGTACTACTTAATATGCAAGTTGCGTGTTGTATGCAGAAGTATTGAATTTTTAAACAAGGAAAATAAGGCTTGAGGTCGGGAATTGTGATGTGAAACCATTCGTTATATTAAACACGGGCTCTCGTTTAAATTACTCGTACTGACATGGGTTCCTGGACATCAAATTTTTGTCTGTTCTGTGCCAGGGTTTACCATGAGGGAGATAATGTTGTTGAAGTTCTTTTAGGGACACTTGAGGGATTTGCCTAAATCTCAACTTTTGGTATACCAAGACTACGTGCACCATGTTCTTCAGTTCTCCATCGAAGACACGTTTTCACAAACTAGCTTCACCACCAAAGACAAAAGCGGACTCACTTGATCCATGGCATGTAGATTTCATCGCGGCCGCACCTCGCTGTGTACACCCTTGGACCCCGCCGATCCTGGGGGGCTGCGCGTTTTTTGTTAAACATCAAAACACCCCCATAATACAAACCACGCGTGGCTCACACGCGCCGAGCATGTATGTGCGGCGCACTAACACATTGCAATGGACAAAATGTAACATGTTTTTGTTTTTGTAATATGCTATAAGTATATTTGTCCTTACTTGTCGTTCTAATATAGACATCTCTGTTTTGAGTTCGATTGTGGTTAACTATGTGTGCACTTTGTCTTATATTTCTGTGCCCCAAACGTGGGTATGAAATAAAACAATTGCATTGCCTTGCCTGCATGTTAACTATATTATTTACAATAAGGCGCACCAACCCAAATTTCTTTACACAAAACTCAGATTTTGTTGTTAAATTTTCTTACTCTATATATTATCAATCAGGGTGAATCACATTATAAGACGCAGAGCTTATAGGAGAAAAAAGTAATCGCCTTCGATTTTAACAAGTAGGGTCGCTTGCACTCCAGGATTGGACTGGAACCAATTTATGTACAGATAACTACAAAAGTTGTACTGACATGAAACAAAAATGGATAACAAAAAATGGAAATGCATAAATAACAAAGATAAATTGAACAAGATGCAATTGCAAACTAAAAATTTAATCTCTCTCCACTCTCTCCACTTCTCTCTACTCCAGTGAGAGGGCCAGTGCAAAGAAGCTATTGTAGCTTATCTTTTACCCTCAATAAACATTCGTATTCGGTATTCTACTCTCTCTCTCTCTTTCTTCTCTCTCTCCCTCCCCTTCACTCTCCTCTCTCACTCTCACTCTCTTTCTCCTCTCTCCTCTGCCTCCTATCTCATCTCCTCTCACCCTCTCTACTATCTCTCTATCTCTCTCAACTAATTCTCTTTCACTCACCCCGTCTATCTTATCGATGTCATATTAACACACGCACACACGCCACACGCACACACAAAACACAACACACACACACACCACAAAAACATGTGCGCATGCAACACAACACACACACATCCTCCCACCCTCATCCCTTCTCTTCTCATCTCCCTCTCCCCCCCCCACCCCCTCCCTCTCTATCTCGTGTGAGGTGACTTTCTGTCCTTTCCAAATCCAAAGGTGGCAACTCACCTCTCTACGCGCCAGCCACACAACATAACAACGCATCTGAATGGGATGCGATTTGGCGATACGAGTTACGAATCGCGCAAAAATCATAATATTCGGACCTACTGAGTATAATAAGAGCGAGATAAATAGCAGAATTATTTTTAGACAAATATTTCACGTGATGCATGACTCGCATCGCAAAATTCGCGTAGCAGTCAGATAGGATTCGTATGCATGTGGCTACCCTCAACTTTTCCCTCTAAGTCTCTCTCATGGTCTCTCTTTCCCTCGACATATCAGTGTTTAGTGTCAGTGTTCTCTCTTCTCTCTCTAGCTCACCTCTCCTTCTCTCTCCCTCCCTTTCCCTCCCCCATACACTGCTCTCCGTCTCTATCTCTTTCTTTCCTCTCTCTGGAACTCACAATATCGTCCCAAACAATGGTGGTGTGAACTTGAAGCAGTCAGAAAGAAGATCTTAAAGTGTCAATTAATGCGGGCGTGCATGGCGGTGTGTACGTACGCGAAGTGTGTTGTGTGAATGTTGAGGGCCAGTTTGTCTTGTGTGCATGAATGCCTCGCGGTGTCTCATAATATCTCAAGACGATAGTGGTAAATACTAAGGAGAAGGAAAGCTGCCTTTGATCTTCGGCTTGAATGCTCTCTCTCATATCTCTCTGTTCTCTGTCTCTCTCTTAAAAGTTTTCCAGTGTCCAGTGTCTTTCCTCTCTCTCTCAGTTCTCTCTCTCTCTCTCTCTGTTCTCTCTCTCTCTCTGTCACTATCTCTCTCTCTCTCAGTCTCTGTATTCTCTTTTCTCTCTCTCTGTCAATCTGTCTCATCTGCTGACGGTCTCTCTGTCCTATCCTCTCTCTCTCTTCCCTCTCTCTCTCTCCTTCTCCCTATCTGTCCCTGTCAATCTTCCTACGCTTTCTCGCCCTCTCTATCTCTCTATCTCTCTGTCACTCTCTGTCTCTCAGCTCTTCCTTCCTACTCTCCACTCTATCCCCATCTCGCTACCCTCTCTCTCTCACCCTCCCGCCTCTCTCTCTCTCTCTGTGACTCACAATGCTCAAGGTCAATGGTGTGTGAACTGAAGGATGCTGAGGGGAAGGCGGGGCAGGGAGGGCCTTGATCTTGGGTTCGATGAATCTCCTGCAGCAGATGCGCAGTACACCCCGATGTATGGGAAACAAGCTGGTCGATCATCTGACAACACACACGCACACACACACAAAAATAACCCTAGTGATGCCGATCAAGAAGATACGGGACCCAGCACCCGACGGGACATTAACCCTTCACCGCCAGCCATTTTCAGCAAAAAATACTCCATTAACCCTTTCAACGCCGCCATTTTAAAGCTACAAAACTTCAATAAAACTTACCTGTTGAGACAAGATTCTATGTGAATCTTGGGGATTCCTCTCTGACATGCATAAAATAGGGCCTGTCCTTAACCCCCCCAAAATTAGAACACAAAGGGTCACTGGGTAACAGACCCTCATCTGTGCTTCAGTGACATGGGGTTTAAATCATTGTGTGCAAGAGGCGACAGGGGCGATGAAAGGGTTAAGGTAGATAAAAAATCTGTCTATATATTCGGGATTCCTCTGTAGACATAGTTAACCTTTCACCGCCAAAAAAATCGATATAGCACCACAATGATTTAAAACACACCTATGTCACCAAAAGGCATTCAAATTGGGTCTATTATCCAAAGACCCTATTGTCATTAGTTTTGGGAAAGTAAGGCCAGACCTTATTTTTATATCCGGCACAGAAGAAACCCAATACGTGCAGATGAGTTGTTCCTCTACCCAGTAAAGAATGAATTTTTGGCGAAATATGGCTAGGGGGTTGAAAGGTAAAGTAACGCATATCGGTCCCCACCTCACAAAATGAAGAGCACATGGGTCTTTGGATAAGCATACCCGATTGATGCCTTTTAGGGCACATGGGTGTTAAAACCCAATGTGGTGCAAAAGCGACATTGGCAATGAAAGGTGTCAAGCTGACCATCTGAGACAGTTATACCACCTGAAAACGTCAGACAATTCGCTGAATGATACAAGACCATTCGGTGTCTTTTCCGTTCCCGACGTTAGGAGCATTTAGAGTTAGTAGGGTGTAGTGTCGGCCATTTTGACAAAAAAAAGTCACTAAAAGTGTGTAAAGTCTTCATCATCTAATTCTTCTTCTTCACCGGAGGAGTGACCCGAAAATTGGAAACGTAAACATAAAGTGTATGTAAACCACGCACACAAAAACCGTCAAGCACGCAAACACACACCACAATATAAACAAAACCAACACATTATACTGTCCACACAGAAAAACACACACACACACACACAGACAGACAGGACAACCACACACACACATAACAAAACACACCCACACCTTACCGTCAAACACTATGCACACACACACACAACCCACACACATATATACTCACACATATAAACAAACACACACAACACAAATATATCTATGACACAGACACACATATGTGTGTGTATATATATGTGCAATGTCAAAAGGTGCCATGCCCCACCCCCACCTCACAAAAATTGTCCATAACTTAATTTCATGATGATTATGATCTCAGTGATTAATCTGTCTGTGTGCAGAAGAAAACATTAAAAATGTTATAAACAGTAAAATCTATTGAAGACATCAAATTAAAAAACTATAGGAAAATACCGGCACCAGATGGCCGAAATCGGGCGTGCTTTTGACTGTGGTGAACAGTGCACCACTGGAGGATTGTGGTTCAAATAGATGCAAAATAGCAAACCATTTTCAGTTGATTATGTTCTCGTAATCTTTGCCAACTATAATAATGTTGCAAAATAAGTTCATCGTGTATCTTTACGGTAATTAGGACCTCAAAGTCGGTATGTTACTTGCTACAATTGTCGTCACATTGAGAGCTAGAAGATAACTGTTTACCTTGACTAACAAACTAGGAACAAGTCTAAAAATGAAGGTTTATAGATCCATTGGAAGTGCCTTTTTACACCTATTAGTACAATAGTTTTTTTTTTGGGTAATAGTTAGCAAAATTACATCTATTTACGGAATTGTCGTCACGACGTCACACGTAACACTTATGCAGTTTCAATGATATACAATTAAAAAATTCAGTCAACAAGAACGGACCCAGTTTCTGTAAAACCTTCGAGCTCAGGTGTGCAATGACTAATAGCTTTTACACTCTTTCAACATCGAAAAGAGCGAAGAGAAGGCTCATACATTTTTGGTGTCACGAGGGAATTTATGTCACAAGTAACATTAATCTGTAGCAAGTAACACACAAACCATAGTTCATTTTTAATTCAACTCGATGAAGCAATAATTTGGATGAAATATTGACAGCTGGCACAAAACTCTTTATTTGATCTACTCTTCTGATAGGGGTGCCAACATTATGTTGTAGGGTAAGAGACCCCCTGGACGGGAGATCTCTGTGGTGTCACATGTCACAAGTAACTCATGAGTTATGATTTTAAGTTGACATTAGGCACATTACAAGTTACTCACAACACTTTGGCGTTTCAGTAATACGAAGCAATATTTCTTGAAAAAGTACTTTCTTTATGTTGGTTTAGAGACTAATGACTTCAATCACAATGGTGTTTTATACATTGTTTTGATTTGTGTTTTGGTTTTATTGTGTTTTATCTATCATTGTTGTTTAATTTCATATATGTGCAATTAAAATATTTCATGAATGTTGTTTGTTTCTCATTTATAATGTATTGAGTCGTTTTTTTAATTTTTTCTATTTTATTCATTTGTTATGCATATTTATTTTATGTCTTTTTATTGAATTAAATGTAGTTTTTGTTTTATCTATTTTTTTGTTCATTATATGTTGTTGTTTTTTGTTGAAATGGTTCCTTATATTCATTTTATTTTGTTATCTGTTTTGTTTATTATGATTTTTGTAGGTGAATTGACATCAAGGTTTTTGTATTTTGATATGATATTGTTATATATTTTTGCATTTTATTGATTCTTTGCTGTTTTTGTTATTTATTTTCATTTGTTTTTCATGTCATTTCTGATTTTTTTCTAAATTTATTTGTTTTACTGTGTGTAATGTTATATTATTTTTGATTTGTTATTTTTTATATTTTTTAATGTTATGTACATGTTGAGTTATAAACAATTGTTACATGATTCTATTATCTCATGTTTTGGTTTATGTTTTGTTATTGTGTTTTTTGTTCATTTGTGTGTTTGTTACAAATTGTTTTTGTTTATGTATGACATTAAGGTTGATAATTATCTTAATATGTTTTGTTATAATGTTGTTTTGTTTTTTTTTTTGTGTTTTGCTTTTATGTTTGTTGTATGATGTTTTTTATAATACATTATGTTTTTTGCCATGTTTAATTATTTCATGTTGATGTAATGCCATGTTGTATATGTTTTTTGTTATTAAGGCAACATATTTAATTGATGATATGTTTTGCTTGATTATGCATTGTCTTGCATTCTGTTTTTATAATATTAATTATGCTTGTTTATGTTTTTCTTATATTATTTTTATTATGTGATGTATGGTGTATTGTAATTTTTTCTTATGTTTATGTATGTTCATGTCATTGGACATTTTATGTTATTGTATTTGTGTTTGTTTTTATGTATTTGATTTACATTTTTTGTCATATCTTGTTATTTTGTTTTGTGTGTATGTTATTGTTATCTTATTTTATTTTTGTTTCATGTTGTTGTGTTCATTATTTATTTTAGTGATTTTTGTACATAATTATTTATTTTATCATTTTTTGTTATTGTATATTCATATTTTTGTGTAATTGATGAATGTGTATATTCAATTTTAATTCATTTTTCCTTATTTTGTATTTACATTGTTTAATTGTGTGATTATATCATATTTTTTTTGTGCAATGTTGTATTAATAATATTTTTTGTTATTTATTGATCATGTTTTCTTTTGTAATTGTTTATTTTTTCTTATTTCATGATTTTTCTTGTTATTTGTTGTTTTGATTTTTGATGTATATTTATCTTTTATGTGTTGATGATTATACATTTTGTATGTTATTTTGTTAATTTTTTCTTATATGTTATTGTTTTTTTTTTACTTTTCATATTATTGTTTTTGATTGTTTTGTATGTATATTTTAGTTGTACTATATTGTTTATTTATTATTTTAAATTTTGTGTTATCATAAGTGTGTTTTGTGATTATCGTCTTTGATATAATATATTTTGTGTCATAATGTTTGTTTTGTACATTGTTGTTATTAATTTTTTTGATATTTTTGTCCTGAGTATGTTGTTGCATGTATTTTTACATTATGTTTGTGTTAACCATTTTTAATAGTGAACACTTCTTAATTGTATTGGATGGATTTTTTATTGATTTGTTTTGATTGATTTTTTTGTTTTAATGTTATATTGTTAGTTATCCAATATTTTCATTCATGTATTTGGTTTCTTTCACCGGATGTTGTTTGGTTTTTTGTCTATATTTGCTTTTGTGTTACATTGTCTGTTTTTTATTAGTGTAATGTGTATTGTTGATTTTGGTGTTTTGTGTACAATGTTTTATTATTTATGTTTTTTGTGTTGTGTGTAAATTGTTGTGTTTTGTTTTTTTTTTCTTGTATATGTTCATATTTGAGTTTTTCGTTTTTTTTTGTTGATTTTTTTCGTGTTTGATTATTTATCAATTTATTTTCATTTTTTATTTGATTAATTTGTTTGTGTTTTGTTTTGTGTTGTCATTTGTTTTTGTTGTACAGTATTATTTTTTTCATTTTATGCTTCATGTTGTGATTGTGTCATTAAATTGTGTGTTATGATATATGATCATTATTTTTGTGTTGGTGAATTGTATGATTACTTTTTTATTTGTTGTGTATTTTGTTGCATGTGAACATGCACATGGGGATGTGATTTTTTGATGGATAGATTGTTTTTATGTTTTTTTTATTAGTAAACATGATTTAATTCACTTGATTTGTACCTGGTAACCATGATTTTGTCAGCAAATTCTGTTATAATGTGGGTAGTTTATTTTTGAGATATTTGTTTTTCTTTTTATATATTATGTCTTTATGATCCAATTGTGTTTTTTTCATTGTGTGTTATTTTGTTTTTATAATGTTTGTGTTTTATTCATTGATGTTGTTTATATGTTGACATTTTTGATGTTATATGTCTTTGTATATATCTGTTTGTTTATGTTTATGTCATATAATGTTGGTGATTTTGATTGATATAAGTTTTTGTTTGCTGTGTGTTACTTTTTGGTTTGTTGTTTTTTTTTTTTTTGTTGGTTTTTGTATTCATCATCTTGTTTGTAGGGTGTTTATTGAACAATTATGTGGATACATTACTCATATATCATTCATTTGTACATCTGTTGTTAATATGTATTTTAATGTTATGTGATGTTTAGGTGTATGTTTTCTTCATTTTATTTGTGATTGATGTTGTTCATTCTTGATTGTTAAACATTAATATGTTTTTTTTTTATGTTTTTTTGTTTTGTTGTTTTATCATGTTATTACATTATGTTTCATATGTGTTTTGTTTTGTGGATTTTTTTGTTTTTTGTGTATTTTTTTTGTTTTGTTGTGTATATGTATGTTTTGTTTTCCTTGTCAGATTTTGTCAATTTATATATTTCTGTTATTTGAATATACATTGTTGTTTTTTCTATTTAATATTTTTTCATGTTTGTTTAGGTATGTTAGTTTAATTGTATGTTTTTGTTTTATTTGTTTTTATTTTTTGTATTGGTTATTGTAACATTAATGGTTCTATGTGTTTTTATAATACAAATGTATGTATCGTTATATAAGTAATTGGTTTGTTATTTGTTTTTGAATTGATTTATTTTTGTCATTCATATGTTTTTTTCATCATATGGTGTTTTATGTGTTTGTTTTTTTTCTTTTATACATGATATTTTTGTTTTATATTTTTTTGGGTTTATTATTTCATGATGATAATAAACAGTATGTCTATTGTTGTATCAATTTTTTGTTTGGATTTACAATTATTTAGTTTGTAATTGTTAAGGAATTATAATGTTTTTTTAAATTTGCATTCGTGTTCCGTTGTGTTTGTTTTTGCTATATTTGATTTGTACATTTGTCACATGATTTTTTAATTAACATGAGATTTATTTTATTGTTGGTTATAAATGTATGTTTTCACTTTTTATGTTAGTTTTTTAGTTATTGTTGCATATGTTTAATCATACATCTTATTTATTGTTTTGTTTGTTATTATATTTCATTTATTATTTGTGTTATTTTTTTATTGTAACATTATCGTATTTTTTCGTGATGATTTTTATAATATTCTTGTTAATTACCATTATATATCATGTGTTATTTTGTTTATCATATAAATTTGTTATGTATGTATTTTTGTTTGTATATTTTTTGTATATAGTTTTTATTTCATGTCATTGTTTTATAAAAACAGTTTTTTGTTTGTTTGATGTATGTGTTTTTTATTGTTTTTTTATATTTGTGCATTTATTATTGTGTTTGTTTTTTTGTTTATGATTTGATTTGTTATGTTTGATTATTTGAGATAAAACATTGCATCATTTTTTGTGTGTTTTATATACATTTAATTAATTTTGTTTGCATAATGTGTGGTTTGTTGGTATTATTTGTGTTGGTTCATGTTATTCAAATATTATTTTTTGTTTTTTATTGTTTTGCTCTATGAAGTTGTTGATGTTTTGGTTTTGTTGGTGTTGGATATTTGGATTTTTATTCAATTTGGGTTGTGTGGGGCGATATTGTTTTTTGTAGTTGATGTGACTGTTGCAATCTAATTATATGTTCATTTCAATTGGTACATTTGATTATAGTCTTTTCATATAATTTATTTTTATTTTGCATGTAACATTTAAGGTTCTAAATATATTATGTTTTTTGATTTTATGATTGTAGGATATTTATATGTATTTTTTGTTTTAATTTGATGTAATGCATGTTGTTGTAAAAAACATTTCTTTTTTAATATGTGTTTGTTATCTTGTTTGTCTTCCATAAGAATTGTTGTTTTGTCATTTGTTTAAATTGCCATGCATTGTTATTGCCCCTTTATTTTAGTTTATTGTTGTTGGATTTTGTGTTGTTGTTGTTGGTTGTTGTGTGTGTTGTCATTTTTTATGTTTAGTATTATCGGGCTTGCCATTCTTTTGAATTTTGCTGATTTCATATTGTTTTATGATGAAACATTTGATTGATGTGTTGTGTTTATATATTTTATTTGAAATATTTCTCTTTAAATTTTTTATTTTTGATGCTATGTGATATTATGTGAATTATTGAATTTTTTTGTTGTACTGTGTAGATTTGTCTTATTTTCTAATGTTTATGATTGTTGTGTGTTGTAATTTATATTGATTGTATATGATATATATTAATTTCTCGTTTTATTTGATGTTGTTTTGTTATTTTGTTATTCTGTATGTTATGTTATTTGATTTTTGTGTTTTTTTTGATTTGTATATTTGTGTGATGGATTATTTTATTGTTGTTGATTTGTTTTTTATGTTTGTGTTTGATCATTATTTTGATAATCATTGCTGATGGACAATAATGATTGTTTGTATATTTGATTTTATTTTATGTGGTGTTGTTCTTTGCAATGTTGTTTCATGCATTATTCTGTTTGATTTTTTTTGTGTATTTGTTATATTTTTCTTGAACATCATTTTGTTGAATTTAATTGTTTGTTTTTGATCTATGGATTTTATTGTGTTTTTTGTTTGTGTTGTGATTATTTTGTTATTTTATGTTGTGTTTGTGTTGATGCATTTTTTTGTAGATTAGTTTTGTTTTTTGATATGATTTTTTTTTATTGTAAAATTTGCTTTTTTCGATTTGTCTATATTTTTATTGCATACTGTTGTGTTTTATTGGTTTTTTATTGAATTAGTGCTGTGGTATGTTTTTTTTTTACATTTTCCTGTTGTTTAACTATAAGTGATATGTGAATATTGTTTTGTTTTTATATGTTGAAGAATTTTTTGATTTTGTTTTTGCATATTATTTTATTTTTTTTGTAATGATATTGATTTTTTGTTATTGTTATTTCATATTTGTATGTTTTGTTGTGATCTGTTATTATTATAATTGCTTTTTTGTTTGTCTTATTTCATTGTTGTTTATTGATTTTTTTTGTATTTTTTTCTAATACATTATTGTTATGCAAATTATTATTATGTTTGTTTTTGTTATTATAATATTTTGTGTTGTTTTTGTTGAAATGTGATTTTATTAAACATGTTAGATGTATCATTCTTTATGTTGTGAATTTATGTTGTTATTTTGTTTCTTAAACAATGTTGAATATAAATTTTTTGTTTGTTTTCATTATTTGTACATCTGGTCATTACTTTGTTTTTTGTTGTGTTGCATTTTGTTTGGAAATGTTGATTTGTTTAATGTTGTTGCAAAGAATTTATTTTTGGGTTATGGTTTCATATTTTTGTTCTTTTTGATTTGAATTCCATTGTTATGTGTTGTTATATCATGTTTTTATGTTGATTGATGTTTATTGATGTCTATTCCAATAATTTTGGTTGTTTTTTATGTTGTCATTTTTTTTTCTTATATTGTGTATGTTGTATTTATTTTTAATATTATGATATGTTACAATTATGGTTTATTTGTCATATGTTTTTTGACAATTTCAATGTTTGTGTATATCGTTTGTGTTTGGTTCTATTGTTGTGAGTTGATCTGTATTTTGTATTTTTTTTTTTGATGGCAGCTGTATTTGTTGTGAAAAATACATTTTTATTCTATATTTAATTTGTAATATTTTTTAATGAATGTTGCTGTGTTGTTGCTTGTTGTGATTTCTGGTTATTTTCATTTGGTAATGTTTTGTTATTTTCATTAATTTTTTATTGGTTTTTGTTGTCTCTCTTATGTTATTGTTTGTTTTTTTGAGACGTGAATTTATTCAGTTTTATTTTTTTTTGCATATTATTGGTTTATTGTTATATCAAATTTGTGCATGTTGTTTGTCCAGTTTTTTTTATTTTATTATTCATATTATTGACATCAAGTTAATTTTGTATGTAATGTTTGTTTGTGTTGTGGTTGTTTTGATTATGCTTGTTGATGATTATGATGTTTATCTTATTTTGAATACCAAATGTTGATGTTTATGGTTTTTGTAGCTGTTTTGTTTAAAACATGTATTTAATTATTATTTGGTTATGATCTTGATATTTTGTTTTTTCATATTTTTGGTTTTGTTTATGTCATTTATTTATGATTTGATTAGTATACATCTCATTGTCATATGATGTACTTTCATTATTTGGTCATCTAATTTATAGGTGCATTGTTTTGTGATGCTGTTGATATTTACATGTTGTTTTTAGTTTTTTTTGTGCATTGTTTTTTATGTTGTTGGATTTGTGTCTGTTGTTGATGATTGTTTTATTATCTTTTATTTGTTATTATATTTATTTGTTTTCTGTTGTAATTGTTTATGTTGTTGTTTATTGATTGTTGTATTCATTGTTTTTGTGTTTTTTTTATTGTTGCTTTGTCAAGCTATTTTGGTTGTATTTTTTATGTTCACAAAATCTATATTTCTTTATGTTTTTTTCAGTCTATGTATTTTTGGTTATCATTAATATTTTTACTTGATATGTATGTTTATAATGTTTGGTTTATTATTATGTTGTTTAATGATGGTCTTCGTTTGTTATATGGTATTTTTGTTATATTGTATTGAAACAATTGTTGCATTTGTTTTCTATTGATGTTGATATGATTCTTAATGTTTATGATTTTTTGGTAGGTTGTTTTATTTTGGCATAATTTATATTATCTATTTTATATCTGTATATAATTATTTGTATTTTTTAGGTTTTTTCCATTGGTGTATCTTTTGTACTTGCTACCTGTGACAACACTTCAAGTTGTCGTCACATGGATTTGTGTAGCAAGTAAACATAAATAAAGTTTACTCTCTAATCATTTTTATCATTACTTTACAACATAAACATGGAATGTTCTTGAAGAAATAAACCTTTGTTTTGCTAGTTTTCTGCGATTTCTTTATGCGTAGGCAATTGGTCGCAGTGAGGCCAATGAGTATGTAGGTGGGTGATGAAACAAAATAAGATAACCAAGTGTTATTACTATAAGTTGTCAAAAACAACACTATACCAGAGTATCTAGCAATGTGACTTGATTATTTCGCTTTATGAAGATGATCTTGACTTACTCTTCACACAGCATAGTACTTTATGTTGTCAGTTCACAAGTAACAGCCTCTGAGCCAATTTAAAATGTGATAAATCATAATCTAAGCTAATTTATCCATAAATTAACACAAAGTCATTTATTTGACGAGTGATTGAAAAGAAACAGAAAGTCAAAAGAATGGATGACAATGTACAATTTCAGTTTTCACGATGCTTGGAAAAGCACTTTTGAACATTGCTCCTATACACACACACACACACACACATACAAAACCACACACAAACAATACTCACACATTTAAACAACCAAACACACATCTATATATATATACACACAAACATAGTGTGTAATATATATCTACACACAACACACACACACATTACACACACGACACACAAGAAACAAAAAACAAAGTAAAAATAATAATTATCACAAAATACACACACACACCACACACACACACACACACACCACACACAACACACACCCACACACAAACACACACCACAAATCAAATTGTTTTTTGGAGACGCATGATTGTTATTAATCTTTCCTTAGCTTGTTCCATTCCAGAAACCAAGAAAAAGTAAACCATTTGTCGATGAAGTCACGGTGTGTAGCAGGGTTTTTCGGAGGACCAACTAAGCGACAGACCGAGCTACAATAGTACACTACTCATACTACAGTGGAACATCCTTATAAGACTCCCATTAAGGACTCCCTCCCACATAAGAACGACTGCCCTGCGACATTTACCTTCTTTGAAGTACTAAAAATCCCCTCCTTATAACAACCTCCCTACAAGACCTCATTTGTCTAATGATGTGAAGTTCTCTTCTTCTTCTCGGTCGCCAGAAGTTTCCTGTAAATTATGAGCGCAGATCGCTATGCGCCATTATGCGCCATAACTAAGAACTAGTAAGGCCCAGAAAGTCGGCTGGAGAAATCGTTTGAAAGCGTTTCGTTAAAAAAATTAAAGACAGGACAATCGGACCCGGGTAAGGCAGAAAGACAGTAGATGACAGTAAGCAAAGGGAAAAGCAGAGCAAAAGAGAGTGGACAGATGAGAGGAAGCTACAAGCACAGAACTTCCAGAAGGCGGGGGAACTATTTTAACAAAAGGTCACCCCCCGGAATCACCACGGGGGATTGTAAGGTCTTATAAAGAAGTCCACTGTATGTAGTGGTTCTTTTCCTATGTTCCCATCAGCTCACTTTACTATTTCACCGGCTGAGTGTGATCGGAAACGGAAATCTACAAACAGGCCGTATGTCTAAACACGCAACACACAAACCGTCAAAGACCAGATGTGCCTGCCCCCAATTTCTTTGTACGTACTCCACGAAATAAAATTCCGTACTTTTCTCAAAATTCCGTATTTTGCAAGATTGGGGCCCAAAAAACGGAAACATACAGAAACTTAAACAGCATGCGAAATTGACGAAAAACACGCGATTTGACCGATCTTGGAAGACTTACATTTAAAATTCCTTGCCGTATTAAATTTTCCAGTCACCGACTGCAGTATGGGGCTCAAAACATGTACAAAATACGGAAAAATCGTTTATGGGATAGGCAGTCTGAAAGCCGAAAACACACACACCACATGTAACAAACACACAGACACACATACCGTCAAACAAAACATACACATAAACAAACATACGCAACACACAAAAAAAACCTATATTATAACAGGCACACAACATACAAAAACACACACAACACAACGTCAAATACACACGGCACAATAACACATATAATCAAAACACACACACACCGTCAAAAACACACAGCAATGACACATATCATCAAACACAAACACACACACACACAATGACATATATCATCAAAACACAACCACACACACCACACGTAAATACAACACAAAGCCAATAACACATATAATCCAAACAAAACACACCGTCAAATCAAACACAAACACGGCAATGACACATATCATCAGAAACACAAACATCAAACACACAATCATCAAACAACAAACAACACAAAAAACACACACACACGCAATGACACATACATCAAAACACAAACACAAACAACACACACACACAATGACCATATCATCAAACACAAAAAAACACCACACAAACACACAATGACAATATAATCAAACACAAACGCACACACACACAACACACACAATGAACATATAATCAAACACAAACACACACACAAACACACACACACACGACCACAAGGAAACAAGTAAAAAGTAAACAATTTTGTCGATTAGTCACGGTGGTAGACAGGGGTTTTTCGGATGACAGCAAAAACTAAGGGCATGACTTGAGATCAATCAGTACTATACTATACCAGAGTGGAGCCTCCTTAGTTATAAGACCTCCATATAAGATCCTCCACATAAGAACTACTCCGAGACATGCCTTCTTTGTAAGTTATTAAAAATACCTTTCTTTAATACCCCTCCCTGAAGGACCTCATTTGGGATGATTTTTGAAGGTCTTATAAGGGAGGTTCCACGTCTATAACGAAATGCTGAATCTACAGAGGTACAATGCATAGAACTCTTCTGTGCGTGTGCGTGTGCGTGTGTGTGAGCGTGTGTTGAGTGTGTGTGTTGTGTGTATGCACAGTATGTGCGTGTGTGGTGTGTATGGTGACATGTGTGGACGAATACGTCTGGGGGCGGCTGTGTTAGATTGTTGAAGCATGATGTGTATATACACATTTTCGGAACGAGTAGAACTATAAATGCACGCCTCTTCTTTGCACAAGTCACAAAGGTTGCTCCAGAGCAACCACTTAAGCGACCAGCGACCTACGTGTGTCTTGCAATACAATGATTAATGGTGTGTGTGTGTGTGTGGTAGTGGTGTGTGTGTGTGTGTGGTGTGTGTGTGTGTGTTATCAGTGTCTGTCTGTCTGTGCGCTGTGAATGCACACACGCGTATGTGCGTGTATGTGTGGGTATTGGCTGTTCTCGTGCATGCATGAGTGTGGCAGCATTTGCGTGGTGGTGTGTGTGTGTGTGTGTGTGTGTGAATGTTGTGTAGGGGGGTAGGGAGTGCATGGCAAGCACACATGCTCATGTACACATGCTCACGTGCGTGAGTGTGTGTTGTGTGTGTGGTGTTGTGTGCGTGCATGTGTGCGTTTGCCGCGCCGTGTGCATGCACCACGTGCGTATGTGCATGTGTGAAGAGTATGTGTTTGTTATGCATGCTTGACAGCTGTGTGTACTGCATGAATGGTTCGTAAGATTTGCAATGTTGTGTATGCGTGTGCATGAAATTTGGTGGTGCGTAGTGTGCTTGTATACGTGTGTGTATGCATTGTGTCTGTGTACATGTCCTGTGCGTGGCATAACCGTATGTGCGTTTTGTGCACAAGTGTGTACGCTTTGAATGGAAAGCAGTGTGTGTGTCTGTGTCTCTGTTAGTGTGTTGCATGCGAATGTGGTGCACACGCAATTATCCGCGTTTTTGTCTACTATAAACACCCAATATAATAAATCCAGGGTTTTGAAAGGGGTGGGAATTAGGCGGGTTGGGGGGGGGGGGGGGGGAGGGTATCTGGGGTGTAATCATTGCAGCAGTCACTACAAGTATTTTTGCATTTTGTTGCATACTCAAATCAGGTTCCTTTATTCTAAAATACATTGAATGTCGAGGATGATGTGAGTGGTGGGTGGGTGGGCTGCCAAAATCTGTCGTGGGTATGTGGTGGTGGGGTGCGGTGGATGCCAAAATTCTGTAGTTGGGTAAGAGAAAAGGGTTGATAATGAGGAGTAAATGTTGTACTTTGGGAATTTCAACTAAATACCAGCAATGTCTACTCACAATTTGTGTAAATAAAGTGCAATCATCAAATGCATTTGTGATGCTTTGCTATAGCATAAAAGTATGCTCTTGGCACGTCGCATAAGCATGCATCTATAGACACGCACACACACACATTGCCCACTACAGAAAGACAGAAGCACGCACGACACAGAGCATGCACACACCACACTCACACACATCTATCCCAATATTTTATTTTCTCCATCCTACTTTTTTGAGTTAAAGACTCGTAATTAATTCACCTCTGCCAGAAGCGTTGATACAGCTGGCACAGTAACCATACTTCAATTGATTGCGCTGCAGTTTAGTCACTTACAAAGGTTCAACACCTCTCACCGCCAACGTTCGCATTTGCACAACAATGATTTAACACCCATGTCACTAAAAGGCATCAAATCAGGGTCTGTTAATCCAAAGACCCTGTATCGTAATTTGGGAGGTAAGGAATAGGCCTTACTTCAAATATGTTACAGAGGAATCCCAATACTACAAACATATTTTTATATTATCTAGGTAATTATGGACCTTTTTGCTGGAAAATGGCTGGAGTGTGGAAAGGGTGAAAAATTTGTTGCCCACATAAACATTCTCACTGCATAAAACTCAGTACAAACAACTTGCTTTTCTGGGTAAGGGATAGGGTTAGCACAAGGTTAGGGTTGGGTTAGAGTCAGTTTGCATGAAACAACGTAAGGACTGAAAATGCCGCTTGCCGTCATCCAACAAATGATGTATGGTTACTGCGCCCCAAGACGCATGTGAATGTTACCCCTACACAAGTCTCGAGAGTCTGGATAGCGGAAACATGAGTAGTTTGGTGCAAAAATGTGTAGTTTTTATTCATTAAACCTCAACTAATGTTCACTGAAAATGAGTGTAATCAGAATTATAGAGCATATTTTCAGTTTGAAGAGCAGTAGAGGTCAAATGAGTAGAACATAACTCGAAAAGAGTAGAGTAAAATCAGGTATGATAAATGTACTCCTTCTGCAATCAGTAGAACATAAGTGCACTGAATTTTTATATTTGGAGATTGCCTTCCCAGGGTACATCCCCACTATCTGACCAAAGGGATTTGCGGACACAGCGCGCGTTGGGGAAGGTCCCCAAGGCCAACCCAATCAAGAATTAAAGGCATTATTTTCAGGTTGAATGAGTAGTAAACGTCCAAATTGAGTAGAATATACTTCAAAAGGTAGGTAAACAGGTCTACCTCTCCAATCCACAAACCACCCAATCATTTATAATCTTGCCATTTTTTTACAATGCTTTTAAATTTCCACTATCGCCTCCATCCACCCTCCCTCTACCCTCTTACCCCCCCCCCCCCTCTCTCATTCCTAACGTCTCTAGCCCCCCACCACACAACAAGTGGTGCCCACGGTGACATGCCGGGACATGAAATGACAAGGAAACACCTAATTGTCACTTGTAGTGTCAGGGCAGGGGGTTGGGGGGTTGGGGAGGGGAGGGTTTAAACCCGTCTTGTCTGTCGTGGAAGGTTTCAGTTTTAACCCATATGGCTTAATTTAAACAAAATAATGAATTCAAAGCACGAAGAACAGGTTTGCATTTAATTAACGCTTCAAGTCAACGTTCCAAAGAAGATCAATGTGGACATTTTTTTATTTTTTTTTTTTGTTTTTTTTTGTTGGGGGGGAGCAAAGATGCAGATCAACACCTCCTCCTCCATTACCGCTTCTTTTTGCTTTTTGTTTTTTTAGTCTGACCTTTCTTACTGCCAGATTGAGCGCTTTATAAACCTCTTAGTTTTCTATATTCAACAGTAATTTTCATTCCATTTAACAAGTAAAAAATAGCATTCGCTAACAGTCAAATAGAAAGGCAGATGGGAAAAACGCGGATGAACCAAGACTTTGACAGGGAGCGAGAGCAGAGAGAGAGAAGAGAGAGAGGAAGAAACGAGAGAGAGAGAGAGAGAGAGAGAGAGTGAGAGAGAGAGAGAGAGAGAGAGAGAGAGAGAGAGTGAGAGAGAGCGTGTGCGTGCGTGCGTGCGTGCGTGGGAATCTTACATCTTAGCCTTTATTTACTGAGAAAGAGAAGTAGCATAAGCACTTTAATGGTTCAACGTAGGACGATGATTTGACCGCCAGGGGGCAGTTCAAACCAGTCAGTAGGGCTTAGCACGCAATAATTATTCTTAGTGGGCGTAGTGAGAGAGAAGAGATAGATAGGATATGAGTCCAATAAGAATATCACGCGGCTAAGCCCCTTACTGCTTGACAGCACACATGGCTAGGTAAAATACGGTTCCTTAGTTGCTATTTCATAGCAAAACAATAGTTATTTATATATATATTTGTGGAGGGAGTGGGCGGGAGGGAGACCGAGGAATGAGAGAGTGGGCAAGGCGAGAGTGTTTTGACTAATAAAAACACCATCAATAAAACTAAGAACTCAAAGCTGATCTTTCTTCGACAAAAAATTTGGGGAGGTGGGGGTGTGGGGGGAGGCGGGCGGATGCGGGAGGGGGATGCATATCAGTACTTCACTGCACCACCGCGTTGCGGCAACAGGTTCCAAACTTCCCAAAACGGCAAACCACTTCAAACTCGAAAACAACACGTATATAGTCTCTCTTCTCTTGTTCTTCGATCGCACAGACAGTTTCCTGTCAATCATGAGCGCAGATGCGGTCATGCTGCCGTTAACATGCGAACCAAGTAAGAAATAATTAGGCCACCCAGCATAGTACGACTTGGCTGGAGGAGAAACTTTCGAAATGTTTCTTGAAAAAGGGCAGGAGAATGGATGGACCGGTAATGCAGAAAGATAGCAGATGACAGCAAGCAAAACGGAAAAGAGAGTCGACAGAATAGAGGAAGTTACAAGCACAGAACTTACAGAAGTTTTTGGTGGGAGGGGAACTGTTCATACAACAGACCCTGGGATCCCCATGGAGGGGGCCATAGTCTTACAATACGCTGGAGGGAATAATAGGAACGCCAGCTTTACTGTTAAAACGGACGTAGAAGGCGATTACCTTTTTGCTAGACATGGACCCTGCGCCTTAGATATGGGAGAAAGGTGGTAGAGGGGTAGACGTTCGCCGCAAATGTAATCGTGAACACACATACACAGACACACATAACCCACGCACGCATGCACACAAATTGTGATAAAGAACAAGATTTCCCCAATACAACAAGTTGTATCCAGCGAGGTTCATTCACGCCTCACTGATCGTTCCACGATCAACAACTGTACACTCCACTGTCACACACACACACACAGCCTTTTTGTCATCTTTTATGCTGACAGTAACGAATTTTTATGTAGGGTTAAAACTTTCGGCATCAAAAGGCTAATTTTTTTTATATTTTATATTTTTAGTAATATGTATTTTTAAAAATAGTATTAGGTATCAGTTACTTTATAGTCACAGAGGCATCTCAATGAAATTCGGGTTGATCCCACCTGGAGAGCGCGTAGCAGCCAGAGGCACGCCACCCTTGTTTTAATGCGATTTTTTTTACGTATTGTGACTGAGGAGGAGGGGGGGGGGGTGGGGGGAGGGGGTTCACTTTTGACCAAATGACATATGGCCTTTTTCTTTGCCACTGGGCTTAACGTGTGCTAATTGCATGGGCACACGGGACATCGGTTTATTGTCTCTTCCGAAAGACTCCACGTTCAGACCGTAAGGCCTAGTGTAAAGTGAGAGGAAAAAATCCCTTGTACCAAGGTTCGAATTCGGGTTTACTTGACACAAGACGAACACGTTACCTCTGTGCCACTCTACAACAAAGATGCATAATAAAAGTTTTATTATTTGTAACGCATGATTATGTCACTTTTTGTCAGTACATAGGGCCAAGCGGAAATTAGGGAATAATGCAATTTCTTTTTTTAAGAAAAGAGATTTTTTGTAACTTAAATGTTGATATAGAATTCACACTTACGCATGTATACATACATACACACACACACAAATACATACACACGCGCGCGCGCGCGTGCACGCTCGCACGCACACACACACACATGCACGCAACACGCACGCACGCACGCACGCCACACGCACACACACACCCACACAACACACACACACACAACACACAAGCACAGGCACACACACACAGTACACACACACATAGTACACTACACACAAACACTTACACACACTTATGTCAACAGCCACTGCGCACAAGCACACACACACAACAACAAAAACAGTGCGTGATACACAAAACACACACTTAGTGACTTACACAGACAAAGTAACAGAAGCATACGGGAGACGAGAGAGAGAGAGAGAGAAGAGAGAGAGATAGAGAGAGAGAGAGAGAGAGAGGAGAGAGAGAGAGGAGAGAGAGAGAGAGAGAGAGAGAGATGAGACTCGCTACGGAGAGCTGAGAGAGATGAGAAGACGAGAGGCGGAGAGAGAGAGTAAGATCGAGAGAGAGAAGAAGAGAGAGAGAAAAAAAAAGGAGAGAGAGAGAGAAGAGAGAGATGAGGAGAGAGAGAGAGAGAGAGAGAGAGAGAGAGAGAGAGAGAGGAGAGAGAGAGAAGAGAGAGACGAGTAGAGAGAGTAGAGGAGAGTAGAGAGAGAGAGAGAGAGAGAGAGGGAGAGAGAGAGAGAGAGTGACTGGATGTAGAACCCTCGATAGAGAGGTAGATATACGAGAGAGAGAGATGAGAGAGAGAGAGAGAGTATATGAGAGGAGAGATGTAGAGAGAGAGAGAGAGATGAGAGAGACGAGAGAGGGAGGGAGACTACATACTATTATGAGAAAAGCATATACAAAGTATATAGAGTTTTCCCAAATAGAGAGAGAGCTATCAACCAAAAAAAAAAAAAAGAGCTCTTGTCTTTTGACCACGAAGACATGTTCAGAGATAGACACCATCATTACTCTAGTACTCAGGAGAACTAAAAACTCCTTTTGGCTAGTTAGCAGAGAGAGAGCTCAGAGAGAGAGGGGAGGGGAAACATTCTGGGAGATCAGCTGAGGCGAAAAAACTGCTGAACTGATAGATGGTCAGGACAGGTAGTAGTGTCAGGGGGTATTGACAGAGTATCTGGGAGACTAGGTGTTTGTCGGAGCATTTTTAGTCCTCAGTGCCGAAGGTTTGGGAGTACTATTGTTTTGTCTGAGTCAGTACCGTTCTTTCCGGCGTCCGTTGATAGAGAGTACCAGCGTCCGATAGCCGTCCGGCGTCCGTAATTGTGTTCCGGTCTATATCGTCTGTTTTCTCTCAAACAACTAGTCAGTCTATGCATCATTCAAATTTAGTTATACTAGTTCGCCAAGATGAAAGCCATCCACCGAGTATTTAGTTTTACATTTAAAAGTCAAGGTAGCGCCAGTTACGGGGTTCATACCCCGAAACACATTATAATCGCTAATATTTCGCGAAGTTTTGCATGTATTTTAATGCAGTTTTTTTTTCACATTTCTTGATGAATGGTCTATAACACAGTTGTCATGAATTTTTCTGTGCGCTCGTGTGCGCATTATCGCGCGCGCTCAAATCACGGGTCCGAAACCCCAAGGCTATATATAAAATGCTATTCAGTTACGTGCTGTTTTGATTTTTTTTTTTATGTAGTTATGTGAAGTTTTTATGCCGTTTTTATGTATGTGTACAGCCGACACAATTCCGATTTTTTCGGAGTAGCTCGGCGATGCTGCGACTGAGGGGATTTTGCAGCCGCTCGGTGTTGCACTTGTTACTTTTTTACGCTATCTACCTTACACTTACAGAGGAACCTTTTATTTTATTAGAAGTAGGAGGACACAAAGGATTTTAAGGAATTTTGTAGCTTAAGTGCCGATATAGAATTCACACTTACGCATGCATGTGCATACAAACGCATCCACTACACACGCACGCATGCACACACAAGCATACACACACATGATGAACACACACAACAACATGCACGCGCAACAAACACACACACATGCACACACACAACATACACACAGTGACACCACAACACAGACACTGAGAGAGAGAAGAGAAAGAGAAAGAGAGAGAGAGAAAGATTGTGTGTGTGTGTCACGTGTGTGTGTGTGCGCACTGGATGTGTGTGGTCACGTATGTGTGTGTGTGTCACTGTTTGTGTGTCACTGTGTGTGTGTGCATGCATGTGTGTGTGTGTGTGTGTGCGCACTGGTGTGTGTGTATCATTTATGGTGTGCAAGTAATAGAAGTACCACACACGAATGTGTGGTACGTGCCATGCGTGTGTTTTGCTGTCTGTGTGTGTGCCTGTGTGTGGTGTGTTGTGTGTGTGTGTGTGTAGCGTGTGGGTGCGTGCCGTGCGCGGGGCGCGCTGCGTCGCGTTGAACGCGTGCCGCACGAAGCGCAGCGAGCATGTTTGCGAACAATACGAAAAAAAAACCTCGCACCTGTTCACCCATTCGCTCTCTCCACACTGGGAAATAGACCTGCGCACAAATGAAAAATAATTAAAAATATAATTGCCCCACACATGCACAATTCATGCTTTGTGGAGGGGGGGTGCGGGTTTAAAACAAAAGAGGTTGGTGATAGGGGGTAAGGGAGTAGGCGGTCACCTTCCGTCACCATCATACCCCACCCTCTCACCTCACACCGCTTCAATCAAAGTTCATGTGACTAGTAGTACTACAAGGAACAAAGGTAGCGGCAGCGTGGCTAAGCCTGCAAAAAAGTAATGCGTGGACTGCAGCGCAATGACAACGGGGTTCGATCTGCCCTCCTCTCCCTTCTTCCAGT
>JAGGCT020000035.1:3959745-3984211 GCA_017654935.2 Phymorhynchus buccinoides
TTATTTACAAAATGTGTTGTTTTCCAGGAAAAAGGGGAAGACGGGTTTTTTGGTGTTTTTTTTCTTCCCTAAAAGTAAGTTTTTGTATCTACAATGGGTAATGGAGACCGATTTTTGCTTTTTTTGGCCCCTAAAGTAGTGTTTTTGTATCTACAATTGGGGTAAAAAGTCAAGCACATATCCCCTTTTATTGGTTCTATTCTGCGTTTGAAGAGTATATACCCGTATTGTTTGCTACCCATTTTTATTTTCCTAAACAAGTAACACTCACCATCTTCAATACCGACAGTACTGGAAAATGTAAAGATACAAATTTCACCTTCAGCTTCGGCACGTGGGTTACTATCTAAGTTCTCCAAGAATGTTTTTTGTACTTTGCACGCATGTTGTACATAAGACTCGTTCTATTCACATGTACTAACTGTGGTGTTTCAGTAAGATTAGATCGCTAACAAGCAAGGAACGGCTTCCGGAAATGGTAGCTGAATGACTCAATTCAATTGCTGGGGCTCATTGACTAATTCACCTGCCTCCTTTAAAAAGAGGGTCAGGATGTGGATGATCTGGTTGCATGCAGCTTGCTAAACATACTTGATGGTGGGCCACTGGGGAGTGAGCTTAGAAGGATACATGTTGGTGGCAAACGGTTCTGTGCTGGGGGTGTCCCCCAAACTGTGTGTAATGGTAGTGTTGAGACAGATTAATACTCCTATCCATACAAACCCAGGCTGAAAATTGAAGATGTGATGTGGCCAACATGGCCAAAGTCATGCACTGAAAACCCCCATTTATTTTCTGTCGCATCTGTATACCAAGAGTTACAAATGATATTCAGTTAGCTCTGCTAACGTCATACATTGATGACAAGGGTGGAAGATGAAATGACTCAATGTTCAACATTTTGAAAGTCCATGGCTCTCATTGCACGAGGATGAACCATAATGACCATATCTCCTGCCTTAGATCACAGTGGGAACCTCCTTATAGCTTAGACAAATCACGAATGTCCACAATACAAGCCTTTTTATTTACAGTTTACCAAAAGCTTTCGGTCACAACACAGGAAATAGCTCTAATTGTTTTTTACTTGCACTACAAAAGAAAAGGCTTCAACCACTCTGCGTGGCCTCCACCCACGCCCGTCCAACTGGCTTATCTCTCCAGCCACTCCGCCAAGGAGGAATAGCCCAGTTTGACGATTCGATTTCTAGGAAACCAGAGTAAAGTGAGTGTTTCCAATCCTTGAACAAGGCTGTCTTTCCTGGTGATCTCGACGTGTTTCTTGCAAAACCCCATCTGTCAGGGTGTTCTTTAAAACGAGGTTTCATGTCATTAGTATTATTCTTATTCTATGCCTACGGGCATTTAAAAACAACATTTAGATATAGGTTTCATAAGTTTTTTAACTTTTTGCTTTCATTTAGGTGGAAGGAACAAGTGCCTGAGTGTCCAACGTTTCGTGTCGTAGACACTCAACAGACGTTGGCCTTCAACATAATATTTCCCTGTTTACCCAAAAGTACAACGTCCTCTTTCATCTTTTTGCTTTAATTTGTTGGAAAGTGAGGGGGTTGCATGTATGGGGTCCTATGTATGTCAGTAGGCTATCCTTGTAAGCCATTTATTTGTCTCTCAACTGCTTACTATTGCACAACACAGTCCGACACCACTTATCAACATCCACAATGAAACCACGAATATACTGTTTGAAATTGCTTTCAGTGGAGGGGTAAAATCAGAACACACACTCACATGCAAGCACACACGCCTGCAAACACACACGCATCCCACACACACACACAGACAGACAGCAGACAGACAGACAGACACACCATACAGACAGAAGACAGATACCCCAAACAGACAGACCAGACAGACACAGACACACGACACCACGCACACAGACAGACACACGCACGCACGCACGCACGGCAAGCACGCACGCACGGACCGACCGCCCGCACCCGCACACACACCACACACAGTACAAGCAGTAGCATGCTGGTATTTTGTGTGTGGCCTAGGACTAATTCCCCCAGAAATACCAATAATTCACTCCTGTGATTAACAAACGATCTCAAATAAACACTAATTTTTTTTCTTACAAGGCAAACTAAATCAGGAGATGGCGTGTTTTATTTGTAATGTTCTCATACAACTATAATAGCCTTTTCACTCTTTCCCCATGGCAATGCAATGATAGCCCTTATAGTGTATATAATTAGTCTGTCACTGTGTTGCCCACTGGAAGAGTGAAAATGTGTCACGCGTGTTTGGAGACCGAAAGGAGATTTGTACGTTTGGCAGAGAAGCGCCCAGTTTATTTCTAGAAGTACATTACAAAACCCAAGCGTGTGCACGCACGCACGCATGCACCACTCGTACGCACGCACACGCACGCACACGCACAACACACCACACACACACACACACACACACACACGCTTGCACACTTTATGGTGGACTGACTATGATATTCAGTGTTGTTACTTTCAACATTATCTTCGTCAAAGACTAGCTCTAGCTCTCACGATTTTCAGCCATTTGAAGAAGATTCGCGTGAGGTTCCTAAACCTTGCCATATCCATGTGAACCTCCAACCTCATCTTTTTCACGGTTTTGTGATCCCCCTGCCCTAGGTTCGCAAACCCCTGTTTTTGCATTGATTAATACACGACAATGATCTGTTGGTTCTGCTCTGAATCCCGCAGGTGCAAATTAACCCCCTCTCTATTTCCGGGGGTTTTCCCGTTTTCTTTTTTCAGTCCTTGCCTTTCTTACTGCAGGACTGCGCACGTGAATTTTTCATTCATTTACACAGTTAAAGAATATATGCATTCATGATAGTAGAAGATACAAGGCAAGACGGAAAGAACGCAATGAACCAGGACTGTGACAGGGGTGTTGATCTGCGAGCTGCATCTTACCCACTGATCTTTCAAACCAGGTTTGTACAGCTACGATCTTCCAGAAAGAAGCGATCGTAATGTGAATAACAGCCGTGTTAAAAAATTGCCTGCCAAAAAAGTGTTGTTTTTAAAATTGGTGGCGCGCTCTCAGGTGGGGCAACCCGATTCAAAGACGCCTATGTGACTTAAAGTACCTTATACCTTTTTTTGTTTGTTTGTTTGGAACTAGAACAAATTAATTTTTATTGACATTAGCAACATGCTCCAATAACAGGAAGGCACAAACCATGAACTAAAGAATATAAGCCTAACTGGCGACTAACTCAGTTCAATCAGATGTTTTTTTAAGAAACTAACTAATCATATTACGTTGCATACATCAATGTTTTACACTAGAGAAAAGGGGGAAATGACACTAAAGCAATAACTGTTAACTGGCAACCAACATAATATCTAAGTTTACCAATAGGGCAAGTCGGGTATGCACCACAAAGTTCATGCAACAAAACAATTGATTCGTTTCTAAGCTTTGTAGCTTTTTTTTCTTTTCTGTTCCATTTTACATACCTGTTAACTTTCATACTACACAATGCATAGGCACAGTATCTCCACTTTTTTGTGTGTGCAAATACTTCAATTCGGCGTTACTTTCAATCAAATTAAACACTTTTGTACGCTAATATATTATTTTCTTCTTTTTGGGGGGTTTGTTTTGGGGGGCACTAATAACGCAAGTTTACTTTCATTCAATACTATGCGGTGAGTGCGTGTGTCCCAGCGTGCGCAAGAATTTGTGAATTATTACCTATATGAATAACAACAAATTATCTGCCTCAAATCAGAACTCAATGCCACTGGCTCCATCCCTTACTGGCGCGCTGATCTGCTCTCCTCTCTCTCCTCATCTCTCCTCCTCATTCCTCTCTCATCTCTTCTCATTCCTCCTCTCTCTCTCTCTCTCTCTCTCTCTCTCTCTCTCTCTCTCTCTCTCTCATATTTTCGTTTTTGTGAAAAACTAACGATGGACAGTTGCGTATAACCTTAGTGTTGTCTTCTGAGCCCAAAAAATTCTGGGTTTCTGTCTGACCTAGTGTATGGTGTTTTGACGTATTCATTCTGTTGGTGTGTTTATTATGCTGGTGAGTGCGTGTGTCGAGACGTGTACTGGGCATAATTTTGTCTTGCTATTATGGAAAACTATATGAAGATTTTTTTTTTTTTACATGATCAAATAAGAACATAAAATAATTATCCATCAATATAGTAAAAAGCCAAGTGTCCAGGTGTGTGTGTCTGTTTATATCGAAAACACAAAAACGGGCCTTATAACCTCCGCCTCGTCCGTTTTTTTCGACCGAAATAGCTTTTTGACCGAATCGCTTTCTTCCAAATTTGCTCTTGTGAAGCCCTGAGGGGCGATGGCAACGGCCAACCGATGCGGGCGTGTCATTTGCGCGGTTCGGCAAAAAATGGGGTGAAAAACGCGATAGCCGCCGGACTCTCGGCGCCCGTATCTCTGGTATTTCTGGACCGATTGCCTTTGACCTCTTTGGAAGGTAGATGACCGGCCCGACTGGGGACTATCGGTGTGCCAAAAACCGGAAGCGAATCGGTTTAGAAAACGGCGCAGCGCTAGTATGCCCCGCTTCACCTTTTCACGAAAAATTAACTCCGCCGTTTACGTAACGAATAATCGGTGCAACAAAGTTTGCTCGTTGGAATGGCTTGCCTATGGACCGTGCCATAAAGCTTTCGGTAGCAAATTTTTGAAGGAGAAATCGGGGCGAGAGCGAGTCACTATCAGCGCAGCGTAGCGCCCAACGTTGAGAAAACGGGGCTTTATAACTCCGCCGTATTCTTTAAAGAAGCGCTTCAAATTTTGATGTTATAAGCAATACTAGCGGTAGTTATAACGGGATTGAGTGATGAGGAAGTAAGATGGAAGGAGGGGAGAGAGAGACAAAAGTGAAACATAATATTTTCCTCACGACCCGGCGCGGAAGACGACGACGAAACCAAGTAGAGAGTACTCAGCGTTTACCAGTATGTGGATGTTTACAGTACGGTGGCATTGCGGGGCACTATGCGTTGCGCTAGTCATCATCATATATAAAAAGCCAAGTGTCTGTGTGTGTGTCTGTCCTGTCTGTCTGTCTGTCTGTCTGTCCTTTTGTCTGACACACAAACAGGCCTTATAACTCCGCCGTTTCTTAACTAAATCGCTTCCAATTTGCTGTCAGGCTTAACTGTGTGCCGGCAACGGCAACCGAAGCGGCAGCATCATTTGAAGAGAATCAGGAGAGCGCGTCACTATCAGAGCAGCACCAACGGAAAACGGGTCCTTATCTACTCCGCCGTATTCTGGGACCAAATCGCTTCAAATTTACTGTACTCAGACTTACCAGTACTTGGCGTTACCGTTACAATGCGTGTACCGTTACTAGGTAGAGCGCATCACTCTCAGAGACGCAGGGACAGCAGCGCGGCACACCTTTCACAAATTAACTCCGGCGTTTCTTCTTACCTAATCGCCCACTACACCCCGCTGCAAATAAAACTAAAAACACTGTCAGGCTATTGCTATGGCCCGGGCAAAGCCTGGCCGCAAATGTGAAGAGATTGTGGAGAAGCGCATCACTCTCAGAGCAGCGCCAACGGGAACTATTGGGCCTGAATGTGTAAATGTGGGCCTTATAGTGTCCGTCACGTGTTTCTTAACTGAATCGCTTCAATTTTGCTGTACTCAGTGTTACCAGTTACTTTGGCGTTACCGTTACTAGGCGTTACCACTACTAGGGAGAGCGCATCACTCTCAGATACAGGGCCAACAAGAAACGGGGCCTTATAACCCCGAGGTCTCTTAACGAAATTGCTTCAAATTTTCTGTACTCAGTAAGGTGCGGGGGGTATTAGAACGGGATGAGTGAAGAAGATGGAAGGAAGAGAGACAAAAGTAATATTTTAATATTTCACGCACCCGGCGAAACCAGTACTCAGCGTTACCAGTACGTGGCGTTACCGTTACTAGGCGTTACTGGTACTTGGCGTTGCGCTAGTAATAATAATAATGGATATTTGTTGAGCTCTTGTCATATTCTTGCGATGGCCCGGAGTGGCCTGGCAGCAAAAGAGCAAATGTGAAGAGAAAATCGAGAGGGAAGGAAGAGAGAGCATCACTCTCAGAGAGCAAATTAACACCCCGCTCCTCTATTTCTGGGTTACGTTTTTTCCGTGGGTTTTTTTTTCAGTCTTGCCTTTCTTACTGCAGACTGATCACGTGAATCTTTTCATTCATTTACACAATTAAAAATATGCATTCAATAATAGTATAAGACAAAAAAAAGACGGAAAGAACGCAATGAACCAGGACTGTGACAGGGGGTTGTTGTCTCTGAGAGCTGCATCATTACCACTGATCCTTTCAAAACCAGGTTTGGACAGCTACGAATCTTCTCCAGAACAAGAAACGCGGTCGTAAATCGTGAATACAGCCGGTGTTAAAAAATTGCATGCCAAAAAAAATGTAGGGTTTTTTTAATTATGGCGCGCCTCTCCAGTCGTGCGAGCTCAACACGAATAATTCTCACGGGGAAGCCTCTGTGACTCCTAAAGTATCCTCTCTACCATTTTTTGGTTGGGTTTCGTTTTGAAACTTGAAAAAATAATTTGATTGACATTAGCGAAAATCAATGCTCCGATTCCGTCCAGCACAAACCTATGAACTAAGAAATCTAAGCCTAAACTGGCGACTAAATCAGTTCATAAGATGTTTTTTAAGAAACATAAAATAAATCATATTACGTTGCATACATAAATAGTTTACACTAGAGAAAAGGGGGGGAAATGACACTAAAGAATAACTGTTAGACTCTCCAACAAACCATAATATCTAAGTTACCAATGCTTTAGGAGTAAGTCGGGCAATGCACCACAAAGTTATATGCAACAATCCAATTGATCTTTTCTAAGCTTTGTAGCTTTTTTTTCTTTTCTGTTTCCATTTTACATACCTTTACTTTCATACTACACAATACATAGCACAGTAATCTCCACTTTTTTGTGTGTGCAAATACTTCAATCTGCGTTTACTTTCAATCAAATTAAACACTTTTGTCGCTAATATAATTAATTTTCTTCTTTTTGGGGGGTTTGTTTGGGGGGAACTAATAATGCAGTTTACTTTCATTCAATCCTATGCTGGTGAGTGCGTGTGTCCAGCGTGCGCAGAATTTTGTGAATGAAAACATATATGAAGAAAAAACAAATTACATGCCTCAAATAAGAACATAAATGCCAATAGGCTCATCCTTACGGCGCTGCTGAATCTCTCTCTCTCTCTCTCTCTCTCTCTCTCTCTTCATCTCTCTCTCTCGCTCTCTTCTCTCTCTCTCTCTCTCTTCCTCTGTCCTCTCTCTCTCTCTCTCTCTCTCCTCTCTCCTCTCGTCTCTCTCATCTCTCTCTCTCTTCTCTCTCTCTATCGCTATCCTCTCTCTTCTGTCTCGCTCTCTCTCTCTCTGACTCTAATCTCTCAATCTATCTCTCGCTTCTCTCTCTCTCTCTCTCTCTCTCCTCTCTCTCTCTCTCTCTCTCTCCATTCTTGTTCTCTCTCTCTCTCTCTCTCTCTCTCTCTCCCTTCTCTCTCCGTCTCTCTCTCTCTCTCTCTCTCGTCATCTCTCTCTCTCTCTCTCTATTGGTCATGCTCTGTCTCTCCCATCTCTCTATCTCTCTCCATATTTTTCGTTTGTGAAAAAACTACGATGGACATTTGCGATGTAACTTTAGTGTTGTCTTCTGATACAAAAAACATTTCTGGGTTTCTGTCTGACCTAGTGTGTGGTGTTTTGAAAGTATTCATTCTGTTGGTGTGTTTATTATGCTGGTGAGTGCGTGTGTCAGCGTCTGCAGAATTTTGTGCATGAAAACATATATGAAGATTTTTTTTTTTTACATGACTCAAATAAGACTGAACATAAATAATAATCATCATATCATAAAAAGCCAAGTGTCCATGTGTGTGTCTGTCTGCCTGTCTGAAACACAAAACGGGCCTTATAACTCCGCCGTTTTTTGACTCGGAATCGCTTCAAATTTGCTGTGAGCCCTAACAGGGCGATGGCAAAGGCAAACCGAGGCGGACGTGTTCATTTGCGCAGTTTCGCAAATGCGCGGAACGCGTATCCACCGAGCCTCTCGGCACCCGTATCTCCGGTGTTTCTGGACGGATTGCCTTCACATTTGGTAGGAAGATGACCGGGGCCGGGGTGACTATATATGTGTGCCAAACTGGAAGCGAATTGATTTAGAAACGCGCGCGCTATACGCCGCTTCACCTTTTCATAAATAACTCTGCCGTTTCTTAACTGAATCGCTTCAAATTTACTGTCAGGCTTGCTATGGCGCGGGCAAAGCCTGGCAACAAATTTGAAGAGAATCAGAGAGAGCGCGTCACTCTCAGAGCAGCGCAAACGTGAAAAGGGGCCTTATAACTCCGCCTTTTCTCAACCGAATCGCTTCATATGGCACTGTACTCAGCGTTGCCAGTACTTGGCGTTACGTTTACTAGGCGTTACCACTTACTATTGAGAGCGCCATCACTCTCAGAAGCAGCGACAACGGGAAAAAAACTGGGCCCTTATAAAACTCCGCCTTTTCTTCATCGAATCCCTTCAAATTTGCTGTACTCCCAAGTAAGGTGCGGGGGGTAGTAGAAACGGGATGAGTGAAGAAGATGAAAGGAGGGAGAGAGACAAAAGCGTAAAAATATAATATTTCGCTGACCCAGCGAAACCAGAGTACTCAGCGTTACCGGTACGTAGGCAGTACCGGTTCTGAGAGCATGCCATAGTACTAGGCGTTGCTCTAGTAATAATAATAATGGATATTTGTTGGCTCTTTCTCCAAAGAGCTCAGAGCGCTTACAAAGTTAACTTTAGACAACAACAATAACAATAGTAATAAACACAAAACAATCACAAATATATATATTTTAAATACAAATCCGATACTTCACACGTGCGCGTGCACACGTACATGCGCTGCGCACGCACACACACACACGCACGTACGCACAGCACACCCACACAAACACACAGAATAGACATTCATGGGCGTACCGAAATCATGACTGTGACCCAGTCAGCCAACACGGGTAGCAAAATGCAAACCAGACCAAACTGCCAGTCGTTCTGCCAGCCTAGTCCAATCCACACTTCACCACCCGCATCAACGGCCCAAGACGCACCCATGATCACGGTACCAGGACCAAAACAGGGCTCGGTGCAGTTAGGAGTAAGACAGAGAGAAGAGGTGAGTTTTCAGCTGAGACTTAAAAAGAGGACAGAGTTTGCGCATGACGGACTGTCACATTCTCACTGAAAGGCCCAGAGAGAGAGAGTGAGGAGCGTTGGCCAAGCGATCTATCACCCAATGAATCAGTCATACGTACAAATAAAAACAGAAGCATAAAATACGAACTGGATAATACAATCTTTTAAATTAACAAAGTATACCAAATAAACAGATCAACAAACGCGCGCTTAAAAGAAAGGTTATTTGATAAAATAAATAAATAAAAGTGATTAGTCTAAACTTAGGTAATAATTAAACAAAATGAAAGTTATTTAAAGACTCACTTCACTACACCCACACACAACCATTCACCACCCTGTTCAACCGCGCACTGCCCGATCCCTCACACACACACTTCAGTCTCCATCAACTTATTAACTATTCTCCCGCCAAAATCTGTCATCCAATCAAACTACAACAAGAATATCTCCATCCAACCACAAGCACGCACACACGCGCTCAAAAATATAGTAACACCTATTCTAAGCAACAAAGCAAAAAAGTCACTGTTGTGACACGGACAGAGAAAGGTAGGCTGTTCCAGATCACAGGGCCAACGTAAGCAAACGCACGGCCTCCCTGGAACTTCTTGCGGTATTGTGGAACACGAAATATTCTTGTGTCAGCAGAGGAGTGGAGAGACCTGGAGGGAGTGTATAACTCAAGGAGTTGACAGAGGTATGGAGGAGCGGTGTTAGAAATTACATTGAAACAGATGAGAGCAATTTTGTAGTGAATCCTGTGAGAGACAGGCAGCCAGTGCAGTTCAGACAGAAGAGGAGTGACATGCTCACGCCTAGAAGACCTGTATATTAAACGAGCAGCACAATTCATTACTCTTTGGATTTTAAATGCCAATAGGCCCATCCTTGCGGCGAAATCGAAAGAAAAGCAAGGAAAAACACTATTACAACATGCAATAAGTTAACAACAACAGCATTATCATCAACAATTAACAGAATAGTAGAGCCTACAAGAAGAGAGGGGAAGGTGAATGAAGGAACTATAGACTACGTTCTTCCCGATTGCCATCACCCCCACCGCTATCCCCTGTCCCGGTGACGACAGTAGACTCGAAAGGGACAAGGAACGCAGAGGGCGTGTTAGAGGGGAAGATAGATGGAAGTGCGTCGCGTACCAGGGTGTTCCTTCCTGCCGGAAGAGACAACTGGAGTCGTGTGTACGCGCACGCGCGCGCGTGTTGGCATATGCATGTGTGTGTGCGTGTGTGTGTGTGAATTGATCTGTATTGTAATGTATGCATGTGCATGTGTGTCTTTGTACATGCTTCCAATTCAGCCTCTATCAATAAATATTTGAATCTTATTCTCATGTTATTTTCGAATATGTCTTTAAGTGGTAGGCTTGATTTCGTTTTCTTGAATATGCTTATACACATCTTACCAATGAGCAATATATGGTTTAACTGCCGAACTTTAATTTGTCTAATATTAGGATTAGTAATGCCAAATAGAACAGACACAACATCAAGTTTTATGCGTACACAAGGTGAATTAGTATATAGTGTTCAATATACTTCCAGAACTTGACCACCATTGGACATTCGTAAAAGAAATGTTCATAACGTCCAATTTACATCTGTACAGTAAGATACAGTTACTGTTATTCTCTTTCATTTTGTGCAACATAAGGTTGTGGGGTATATATTCTGTAGGATTTTCCAGTCAGAACTCGAGACCTTATACCTTATACATATGATTTAAATATCATACTTCCATTCAAATGTTATCTTCCCCGACCTAGGATTGTTGCAAGTCCAATGCACATATCAGCGTTCCGCAAATGGACACGCTATCTGCAGATCTGACTTTTCTTTCTTCACTCCACCACAATGGAAACTGTAATCCTCTGAAAAGCAGCAGAGAAGGCCGAATGATGAGTTTGGTTAATCCTACACGAATGATGGATGGAAAAAATAACTCAGCCCTCATCGAACGCAATTCGTATACGATTTGAACCAGCCGTACATAAAGTACTGAGCTGATCCATGAAGATCAGTGAACCCAAGCGTCTGTTGTTTTGACCTTTTCGGAAATTTTTATAATCCTTTTGATTCTGCGTCGTCGTCCGATATCTCCATTTAGTGTTTTGTTTAAAGGTCTGGCTGTGGCTGACTTGTTGATGTTAGCACTGGGTCCCGTTGAGCGATTTCTGCACATAGTCTCATATCGTTTATTTCATGGATCGAGGTTCTTCCCAGTGCAAGTTCTTTAAGTTTCCTGGAGATCGAACGAGTTTAGCTCTCTCTCCATGATGCTGGTGTCACTCCCATGCTCAGAGCTGCTTCTGTGTTCTGGCCGCTCATCGTCGAAGATGTTTGGCGATACTGAAAATCGCGATTACTTTGGCTATATTGATCATTGTTCTTAGTGCGATGAATTGTCACAAACTCTACGGGAATGATGTTCTAGAAGGGCATTGCGATACATCTGGATCCACCGAATACCGTTGGTTCATTAAAACAATCTGGTTTTGGGTGAACCCGATTCAGGTTTGTTTATTGCCTCTGTTATTGTTGTTCCTCGGCAACAGCGTTCTGCTGTGGACACTGGTCAGAAACTGTCAGAAGAAACCTACGTATTTAGGACAAGTTGTCCACGATTCCACCAGACAAGAAAACTGTCCTCACTGACCGATCCACCTTGATGCTGCCAAAAAACGTTTGTTTCTACCTCCTGCGACGCCGGGTCCTGTGAATATGATATAAAGTGGTTTATTCCTACGATTATTCCTATTATAAAGGGACAATTCAAGTGTTTGGATCAAGTCAGCTACTTCCTGTGGTACTCACCATCTGTCCCTTCTACATGTCTGTGACCACTGATAAGATGGTCAGAGCAGAGTTATGAAGCTAGTACGAGTTCGTTGGTCTCTTCTGTACTGCGCACTGATGGGTCAGAGAAGAGTTCATGAAGAAAGTGACGGAGTCTCGTTGGTCTCTTCTGTACTGTGTCACTGGATAAGAAGGCCATAGCAGAGTTCATGAAGACAGTGGACGGAGTTCGTTTGTCTCTTCTGTACTGCGTCACTGATACGGTCAGGCAGAGTTCCTGAGATAGTGACGGATTTCTTTGGTCTGACGTACTGTGTCACTGGTAGAAGGCCAAGCAGAGTCCTGAGACAGTGATGGAGTCTCGCTGGCACTTCTGTACTGTGTCACTGATAAAAGCCAGGTCAAGAAAGAGTTTCTGGAGGACAGTGAAGATGTTGTTGTCTCTTCTACTGGAGCCAAAAGCGAAGATTCTCATAGACCTGTGCTAACCATAATTTCATGGGTGCAACTCTCCACATGAAAACAAAACCCTGAAAGGCAGGGGTCCAGGGGTAGACTGTAGTGCCCCGGCGGGGTAACTGGGGTCGAGCCCCTGTTTTTTAAGTATTTAGAGTTGCAAAGCAAGAGATAAACAATGAAACAGACAGTTACAATGATGGACAGACTATTAAATATTTTGAGTCCGATAAACCTTGTAAAATGATTGCACTGCCTTTGCAAACAATATATGGCATCACCATGTGGTTTTCAAGATTCACCTAGCAACGCCGAAAACATAGAACACAAATCAAAAGTGCCCCAATCGCTTTTGCTCGATGTTTTTGGATGATTATAACATAGAATAAATGAAGTGTGAAACTGAAGAGTGTTGCACCATGTAATGTTTAGCTCACAAATAATGAGGAGCTTTTAAGCGTGTCGGTCTTTGGTTTTCCAGGTGTATGTTATCTGTGTGTGCGTGTTGCATGTGTGTGTTGTGTGTGTGTGTGCATGTGTGTGTGTGTTGTGTGTGTGTCTGTCTGTCTGTCCGTCTGTCTGACTGTGATAACTTTACGTTGTGCCTCTTTTTATCTCCGTTTTACAATAGTTTTTGTTTAATCAATTTGTTACACATATTTGATGTAAATGTTCAGCAATAATGATTTGAATTATTAAATCTAAAACAACACCGGTAACATGACATTTAAGTTAGCGGGTTGGAGTGCATTAGAAGAATCCACTCATGTTATACTCCGTCATTTCAGATTAAAACATTCATGTAGTCAATCACCCAAGAAATGGCTGTCCATATACCATCTACTCACAAAATTAGGATCCCTATGAAAAAACAGTGCGCAATGAACTCCGTTCGCTCCTGTTACTTTTTTTTCAGTCAAAGCCAATTGTTTTGAATCTTGTTCAGCCTGTAAGTGGGCGATGTTGTTTTAGTGGACACATTGCACGTATTCTCTAGTACATGAGCTTTGGCAGCAAAAGAAAAGCGAAACTTGCGAAAGGACCTTGTTTTGAGATCGTTCTGCATGAACACTTGCGCCAGGCAAGATGAAAACCATTAGCACGTGCAAGCCTGCTGTTTTATGTGTGAGAGGCTGTCTCTTGCTTGGCTTTATAAGAAGACATACCTACCAATTATTGGCCTGATTTGACAGGCCTCCACGCCGAAATTGGAGCGGTTGGGATAGGGGACGAAGCTGTTGCATGTTCCAGATGGGGTTCCCAATTCGAGCAGATGGCCAGGCGACTTCAGTGTCCATCCTCGTCATTGTCAGACTGATTTCAACGCTTCACAGCCCTGGGAGGGTTCCTATGAAGACGCAGATCTGGTCGACCGAGAGACACTCCACGTGACGTCGTTGCATTGGAACGAAGCACCTGCAGACACGAACAGCCTCTCCAGCCATCATTCGAAGGCAGCTGGGGTGGCTACTAACATCAACATCATCAGCGACCAGACGAACCGCCTTCATGTGTTTTAACTCCGTTCTCGTAGCCCATCTGTACTGCACGCTTAAACTCCGCCCTAGGGCAGCAAGCTCGCGCCTTCGCAGACGTCACGTGGAGGTGGACACGTCAGCATTGGTCCCAGTTCCGGGGGGTTGGTGTTTCAGGGATTAATCACGCTTCACCCTAACCACAACGACGGCCGACTGAGGTCTGGAGGCGCCCCAGGGGAACGCTTTATTGAGCCGACTGTCCGATAAAAGGTGGCCTTGTGGGAGGTTCTGTATGGTCCTGGTGGCCTTCAGCCTTTCACCCCAGAACCCCCTTGTATCATGTACTGGTAACCTGACTGGCCTCCGATACCGGGATGATCTCCCTTTATTTTTTTCGACGCGCTGGCTGTGCCTAAACTGCAGCCAAGATGGGACCGCCGGCTGTCTACCAGGATGACCAGCTCGCCCTCCCCAGGGCAAGGGTGGCAACGACTTCCTGCAGCAGTCTGGAGTCAACAGAATGGTGGCCAGCATGCAGTCCCCGGATCTCAACCGTTGAAACCTCTTGATGCTGGATCGCAAGTGAGGAGCACCACCCACCCTCCCAGGATGCCCAGCCACTCTACCAGATTGCTGCAAGCTGAGTGGCAGGCGCTTCCACCAGAGATCTTCACCACCCTGGTCAACGCCATGAGGACCTCGCTCGTCGAGTGCCAGACAGCCTGGCGGATACACTCATATCTGAACTTTTGGAAATCGAATGCCTGTCTTGTGATTTCAATGACTTATTTGGGAATCAAATTCCGATACTACCCACTTTGATCAAATGTACAGACACGATTGCTCGAAATTGAGACGATTGTGTATCGTTATCACTAAAGCTTGAATTAAAATGTTGGCCCAAATTCACGGCATTGGCTTTCTTATTTGGAAAGTTATGAATTAGTTTGCAAGTGATCCTTAACTTTTTGTGGATACTTTATAAAGGAAACGGAAAGGCAGCGTCAAAGATAGTGACATATTAGAGGACGCTACAAGCCAGAAGTTCCAGAAGGTGGGAACTATTTGTACAAAATACACACCCTGTATCCCACAGTGAAACCAGAGCTCACCTGAATCCAGTCTCTTGTTATTGGCTAATGACTCCAGGGAGCATCCCAACAGCAAGCACTTGACACTACGGTCACAAGTGCTCAGCTATGATGAGGAGCATTACATGTTGTGCCGTTTTTGAATTCCCCGCCACGTGTTCAGGGCACACTCCGTCCTTCAGGGGAATAGCCCGTCTTCCTTGTTCGGTCTTCGTTGTGACAGCTAGAATGGAGAGGCCCCAGCTCGTCTGACGGCACATCTGGTATTACGATAGTATTATCGTTATCATTATAACGGGAGTATTATTCTTGGGTACGAGTACAACAGCCCTACTAGGACCTGCAGCTGTTATTTTCTGATATCGTGAGCATGTCAACAGCTCCTTTGGGTCGTTTGGAACTTGATGGATCATACTGATCATGCTCCGTTCTTCCTTCATCCACGTCCAGTGTCTTCTTCTGGCTCTGGCTGTGTCCTGACAGCTATGCATTGTGATTGATCCATGGGTTCAGTTACTCAAACGTTATTTTGTGTATCGTACCTCTCTCTCACGCTCTACGGTGCACGTTGTATAAATATTTGTTGTATGTGTCGCCCTGTCTGTCGCATGGATGCTCGGTCACTCACCGTGCCAAACTGCCTCAGTGCCCGTGGCCGCTCCGGTCAATGCTGTGTGGACGAAGGGAAAATCTAGATCTTCCGCTTCTTCTAAGTGGCCTCATCTCGCCATGATAAATGCTCACCTTCTCTTTGGATTCGATCTTCAGGGAGTAGAGTGCACTTGGTCCGCTTCAAAAAATGTCCTGTGGTTTTTAAAAATCGTGTGGCCCTGGATAGACCTGTTTCTCACGTGTTTTTTACCGTCCCTTATCTTAGCCATGGGCAACAGTCTTCTGTTGTGGACGCTGGTCAAATCCGCTAGCAAGAGCGAACCAACATCTTTCTGCGCACGAACCACCATGCGGCAACTCCAGAGAACAGGAAGTGTCTTCACTGACTGTCACCTTGTTCGCTACTTGTGTTTGCTTTTTCCTCCTCACTGTCCCAAACAGCGTGTATTGGATAATGCAGAAAAACGTTGACTGGGGTAACGCTGTCGCTAACGGCCGGTTCTATGTGTTTCGAGCGGTGTGCCAAGTCATGTGGTACTCCAACTGTGCCATCAATTTCTACCTGTATTGTTTGACTGGCAGCAAGTTCAGAGCAGAGTTTCTGAAGATGTCATCAGAGTTTCACGCCATTTTCAGAAAAGCTGAAGATAAACCCGCGAGATCCTGAGATAAAGCGCAGATGGCAAGGTGGGTGATAAATGATGAAAGTCCGTTTCACGTCCTCCGACCTGGAACAGGCACACGCGGGGACATTAATATATATATATATAAAGATGTTGGGGACGACGCTGGGGGTACTGCAATACCAGGAAAGTTCCCATGTTTTTTGAATAACCAAGATTGTGTTATAGAAAGAACTGATATAAAATAGAAAGAAGGCGAGGTGGGTAGACATTTTAACGTCCTGCATATTTGTACTATTCATTGTGTATGTCTGAATATATTTGAACAGGTTTAAAGGGGAACCCGGATGGATGAGGTTTTTGTAAGAAACACGTCGAGATCACCAGGAGAACATCCTTTACAGAGATCGCAACACCTCACTTTGCTCTGGTTTCCTAGAAATCAAACGGTCAAATCGGCGATTCTTCCTTGGCGGTGGTGCTGGAAGACAAATTATTTAAATTAATGAGAAGACGTGTGCCTTCTCTTTTTCTAATGGCCGCCTGAGTCGCTTTAATTAGGCCAAATCGTTTGCACAAAATTTCCACAATACAAGCCTTTACTTGATACAGTTTCAGTTTGTCAAAAGGAGTTTTCGCTCACATAACAAAGCAAATAGCTGCCTCCCCACCCCTCCCCACCCCTTCAAAAATGGCGGGTCTTCTGTCATTCAGGTGTATTATTACGTCTTTTAACGAATTAAAAAAAGGGGGCGCAGAATTGTTTTTTTCCAAAAGAGTAAGTAAGAAAAGGTTTATTTCGCCAAAATAAGTGTTTTGACCAAGTTTCGTTGATTGGCTCGGGTGCACCTTTAAAGGTGGAGGCTGACGGATGAGGTTTTGCAAGAAACAAATCGAGATCACAATGAAAGACACCCTTTTCAGAGATCAGAACACTCATTTTGCTCTGATCTGGTTTCCTAGAAATTAAACCGTCTAAATGGCGATTCTTTCTTGGCGGAGATGCCGGAGAGAGTATACATTTTGGATGGGGTGGGTGGAGGTAACTCATTGTGGTTGAAGCTTTTTTTCATTTTTTGTAGTGCAATTTAAAAACAAGGAGCTATTTTCTTTTGTTGTGATCGAAACTCATTTAGATAAACTGTATAACATTTTTTTTTAATAAGATATAAAAGGCTTGTATTGTGAAAGTTTTGTCCAAACGATTTGGTGGCCATTACAAAAGAGACGTCACACGCCTTCTCTTTGGGGTGAAAGAATTTGAATTCCAGCACCTCGCCAATGGAGGAATCGCCGATTTGACGGTTTGATTTTCTAGGAAACATGAGGCGAAAGTGGAGTGTTTCGATCTCCGTTAGGGTGTGTTCCAGGTGAAGTCTCGACGTATTTCTTGCAAAAAATACATCCGTACGGGTTGCCCCGTTAAGCGTTACGGAAGCTCTCTCAGCAAATCGGTAGATGAATACTCCCTGTCAACTGTTTTGTATTATACCTCAAAGATCCTCCCTAAGTGACTAGCATGGTATTATTGCGCTACTCAAACAACTAAGAGGGAGAGAGAGAGAGAGATATAGAGAGAGAGAGAGAGAGAGAGAGAGAGAGAGAGATAGAGATGAGAGGAGAGTGTGTGAGGAGATTATCGGAGAGAGAAAGAGAGAGAGGAGTGTGTGAGATAGATATTGAGAGAGGAGAGAGAGAGAGAGAGAGAAGAGAGAGAGAGAGAGAGAGGAGGGAGAGAGGGGTGAGAGTTATGGGGAAGAGAGAGAGAGAGAGAGCGAGAGATAAGAGAGAGAGAGAGAGATTGGAAAGGGCAGAGAGAGAGATGTGGAGTCAGAAAGAGAGAGAAAGGTATCGGGAAGGGGAACGAGAGGAGGAGAGAGAGAGATAAAAGAGACGGAAAGAAGCATAAACCTGATATGTAACATTCATTTTCGCCGATACGGCATGCATAGAACATGTAGTTGTACGCAAGGCATGAATCAGTTATACAGGGTGAGTTCACTATCACATAGATTTAACAGTGCTGTCCATTATGATTTTGCCCGCACCCTTTGTATCGTGAGATGGAAGGGCATTTGCACTAGTTCTTCGTCTTGTCACACCAGACTCGGTGATCTTCGTGTTCAATGATGTTATCCCTTTGAATACACTTTGGGAATTAGAGGTTCGTTCTGAGTGTTTTTGTCTTGAAGTAATCACCATCTTTTGGTTTTTGTAGGGTGGAGACCATACAGTTTTGGTTCACACCAGGCTTGAATGGAGGAATAAACGGCTGCCCTAGAGTGGAGGAGGTTCGTCAGCAACGGTAGGGATCGCATGAGCCTTTCATTTGCCTTGAAAGTGGTAGTCATTAATAAAATAAGCAGAATAATAATGTCCTAACAGATCCTTGCGGTATACTGTCTTAATGATCTGAAAACTGCACCATTACTTAGAAAATACTTGTTCTGTTAGAGATATAAAGTACAAAAGGAACGTATTTCGTCCGCAGGTATAGTGCTAAGTTTCTTGTAAATATTTCATGATTTCACAAGATGAAGTGCTTGCTTCAACTCAAGAATATAGTACCTGTCATTTTGTTTTGGTTTATTGCTGATAGCCTGTATCATAACGAGACGAACTACGGCAGTTTGACATGAGCGATGAGGGCGGAAGCCAATGTAAGGGATGAAAGATTGTGTTCCTTGGGATACGCATTAGATGTTTTATGAACATGCTTTTTCAGAAGTTTAGATATAATTGTAAGAATAGAATGGGTCTAAAAGATGTATCATTCTGGAGAGGTCAGGCAATGTATTACATTTGCATGCGCCTTCCCTTAGTGACCAGGTGGTACTATGTTTGTTCTAGCACGTATTATATATGAAGGTCAGCGATTCTACTACGTGCAAGGTGTTACCGAGCTTACTGGTGTGTCTGGTCCCATAGATTTTTTATTTTTTCAGTCTTGAGACAGGCGACCACCTTCGTGAACAGCAAGTGAAGGTATTTTAATAATTTCCATGTTTTTATGTTAACTGTTACAAAAGTTTGAAGAGAGACGAAGGACATTTATCGTGTTTCGGATTGTGCTTTGGGGTCAGGTACCCCTATTCAGACTCTGCTATTTATAAAGTGATTCTTGATGATCTGGCGACTCGTTGTATTTTATTTAGTGAAGTTGTGGATGGACTGATGTTGAGGTTGTTGATGGCTCGCATAAGTAGATGTGTCACGATTTGTTGATACCATTCTATGAGTGCTGTTTTCTGGAGTCCGGATGAGATCATTGACTTTATTTCTTAGCTTTTTATCTTCTAATCTTTGTTTTCACGTTCCGTTGCTTTTGTGCTTAATTGTCAGTTTGGTAGCTAATCAGTCCCTTTTCTTTCTTCATTAATATATATCATGTTTAGAACGCCCGTGGTTTCATAGTTTCCTGCTATTCGGATGAGCCAATCCAGTAGGGAACTTTTACATCTTTTTTGTTCTAAGAGGGCGCGTGGTTCCGCATTACGCAGAATGTTGAACAAAACACATCTAGTGCTTGGATGGCACATGAAATTAAAGCCCTTAGTAAATGCGCCATGTTAGATCTTGAAAAAATGCGAGTTTATCAAAGTGTTTAAGATCTATAGTGATAGTAGTGTGGCCTTTAGGTTGAAGTTTTGGGGTCTTGTTAGCCAACGTGCATCTTACAGGGGAGTGCTCATCTAATACATTTGGAATCTAAAACATTAATCAGTGACTAGGACGTGTGTCGGGTATGTGTCAAGAAGTGTTGCTGAGTTGTGGTGACTCTATTGGTAAGCCGTAGAGATACTGCTGACTGGCGCACATAGAGCAGGGAGAGAGAGAGAGAGAGAGAGAGAGAGGAGAGAGAGAGAGAGGAGAGAGATAGATACGAGAGCGTATGGAGATGGAGAGAGAGAGCAGACATAGCGAAGAGAGAGGCGAGAGAGAGAGATAGCGAGAGAGAGAGAGAGTGAAGGAGAGCGAGCGAGAGAGAGAACGCGAATAGAGAGAGAGAGCTAGTAGAGAGGAGAGAGATAGAGTGATAGGAGATGAGAGAGACGAGAGAGAGATAGAGAAGAGAGAATCTACGAATGCTTTATTGAGCTAATGTGCCAACACCCTTTGAGTAGGGGAGCAGAATGTAATACGATAGCTAGGTCGCTAAGGGATAAACTACTCCATTTGAGTAGAGGAGCTGACCTTAGCCTGTAGTATTGCATTTTGCTCCTCAGCTCAAGGATTTTATCTTAGCTGACCATTAGCCTGTAGGTATTGCATTAGTGGCTCCTCTACTCAAGGATTGTTATCAATTAGCTGACCTTAGCCTGTATTTTGCATTGTGCTCCTCTCTACTCACAGGAGTTTAATCATTAGCTGACCTTAGCCTGTAGTATTACATTGTGCTCCTCTACTCACAGGAGTTTTAATCCATTAGCTGCCTTAGTCTGTAGTATTGGGCATTGTGCTCCTCTACTCAAGAGTTTTCATTATAACTGTACCTTAAGCCTGTGTAATTACATGCGCTCCCATCTAACTCAAGTTGTTTATTCTTCATTCGTGACCTTAGCCTGTAGCATTACTTTGTGGTCCTCTACTCAACAAAGGAGTTTATCTCCTTAGCTGACCTTAGCCTTGCATTACATTGCGCTTCACTCTACTCAAGGAGTTTATCATTATCTGCCTTACCTGTAGTATTGCATTTTTTTGGTGCTCCCTCTACACTCAAGGAGTTTATCACATTAGCTGACCTAGCCTGTAGTATTACATTGTGCTCACTCTAACTCAAGGTGTTTATCATTAGCTGACCTTGGCCTGTAGTATTGCATTGTGCTCCCTACTACTCAAAGGTGTTTATTCAATTAGCTGACCTAGCCTGTAGCATTACATTGGTGGTCCCTATAACCCAAAGGAGTTTTATCACATCATTAGCTGACCTTAGCCTGTATCATTACCATTGCGGCTCCCCTCTACTCAAGGATTTTATCATTAGCTGACCTAGCCTGTATTTTTCCATTGCGCTCCGTCTACTCAAAGGTGTTTATCATTACTGACCTTAGCCTAGTAGCATTACATCTGTGGTCCTCTACCTCAAAGGAGTTTATCCATTAGGTGCCTTAGCCTTGTAGTAGGGACCAATAGTACCATGAGAGCTGTTCAATATTGTTTTTCAACGCATTGGGAATTCATTGTCCCCCCGTTCAGCATGATAATTCTGTTGCTTGAAAAGCAATTTGGCCTACGTTGTTTTCTGTTACAAAAGAATTCTATAGCCGTTACAGTTGTCTTCTGTGAAAGACAGTACGCATCCACCGAAGGGGGCATTTGGCCCTGACCAGTAGTGCTGCAGCCAAAGGGATTGGTTGAACCTTTGGGGGACTTTCCACAACGCCAGATGTTTCTCAATCATTTGGGCCTGAGAGAGTGATGATGTCCCCATGAAAGGCAGAATGGTCATCAGTAGACTGTGGTCCGCTACGGAAGGAAGGAAGGCTTCTCCACTATTATCAATTTGGACTATGTCCACATGTTCACTGGTAAGGGAGATCAGTTTAATGACAGATAAGAGCAAAACAGGTGGCTCTTTGCGGTCATCAGATTTCTCCTCTTTGGGGAGAAAATGTGGATGTTTGCCGAGATATATGTTTTCTGATGGGTGAACTCGAGTGAAAACAAATGTCTCCCTAACAGAGTGAACATGTGCTACCGAATACAAAAGTGACAGAAGGAGAGGCTCAGCCGTGCTTTGTACCCCCGCTTAGGCGAAGCGAAGCTGTTAAGGGTGACTTATTGATATGGTAACCTACTAATTATAGAGATCCTCTTATCTAAGAGCAGATAATTGTCCAGACCACTGTAGACTTTCAGTGCTGTTTAGAGGCTATTGTAGTTTGGTTGTGATACATATTTCCCATCCCCTGTACAACCTTCACCACACAACCATCACCCCAGCCCAATCGTCAACCGTTTGGTGGGAAACCAGGTGTACAAATTGTGTGTACAGGTACCTTACTGCTTCCAGTTGCCATGGGTCTGTTTGTTTTCCTAAATGGTTCGACAATTGACACGATAACGTTTCAGAATAACGGAGGGACAAAAGAGGATGAAATGTCTGCATGCATGTAGGTATTTAGATATCTAGGCCAAGTTTTTAAAATGCATGGGTCAAAGGTCAAGGTCACTAAAGCAAAATACTGTTGAGCGGGCTGGTCAGTAGCGTTGTTTTCACTCTAGTAGTGAACATATATCTCGGCCACCAGATCCCCCATTTCTTTTCTTTCTCCCAAAGATGATATATCTGATGACGAAAAGAGCCACTGTTTTGCTCTTATTTGTCATCAAATTATCTCCCTTGCCGGCGAAAATGTGGACACCGCCGTATAGGGCTATATTGCCAGTGAATTTTTTTTTACCAAACTGCTCCCGGAAAAAAAAAAGGCCAGCTTGAAATTCACTGTGGGTGGGTCAGTTTCACGTCCGTCGCCGCCTTGGCATATGGCTGTGTCAGACCAATTGACCTATAACTAGAACCCAAGGCTAGCATCAAAATGTTGTTATGTTCTGCATTGTTTGCGGGGATGTTTTTAGCCGTGGCAAGCTCCTCAGCCTAACACAATCGATCCAAAGTCCTCGAAGTCGGTGTGGGGCTGTCCACGTGGTCGGGGTAATCGAAAAAGGTCACAACACGTAATGTTCTCATCCCTACCCTACTGTGCCATTTTGTACATGGTGTTCAGTGCTTCGGCCTGTGGGATGATCCCTGGAGTCTTTAAGCCGGGTACGACAACACTCAACAACAACTCCATAGAAAGTAGCCCATAGATGGACATAAGCCAACACAGCTCTGTGGTCGTACTGTTGGTCTACTGTTGGTCGACTGTTTGGTCTACTGTTGTCTACGTCTGTGTCTACTGTGGGTCTACTGTTGTTATTGTTGGTCTACTCTGTTGGTCTACTCTGGTGGTCTACTCTGTTGTCTACTCTGTTGGTCTACTGTGGGGGTCTACTCTGTGGTCCTACGGTTGTCTACTGTGTTCTACTGTTGGGTCTACTCTGTGTCTACTGTTTGGTCTAACCTCTGTTGTCTACTGTGTTTATTGTTGGTCTACTCTGATTGTCCTGTGGGTCTAAATTCTGTTCGTCTACGGTTGTTTATTGTTGGTCTACTCTGTTGGTCTATACTGTGGTCTACTGGTTGTCTATTGTTGATCTACTGTGGGTCTACTCTGTTGTCTCTGTTGTTCTACCTCTGTTTGGTCTACTGTTTGTCTACTGTTGCCCATTGTTGTCTACTGTTTGGTCCTACTGTTGGTCTTATCTGTTTTGGACTACTCTGTTTGGTCTATGTTGCCCTCATTGTTGTCTATGTTGGTCTACATGTTTATACCGTTGAGTCTACTGTTGGTCTACTGTGCACCATCAGGAATTAATCAACCAGACCGCGAGGAGCCAGCTGCTCAATGTTTTTTCACTCCCCGTCCTCTGTCAAAGGTCAAGGTCACTGCAGCCGCAACTGTCTAATGAAAATGTGTGTGTGTGCGTATGTGTGTGTGTGTGTGTGTGGGGGGGGGGTTATGTTGTGTGTGTGTGTGTGTGTTTTGTGTGTGTGTGTGTGTATGTGGGGTGGGGGGTGGGTGTGGGGTTAATGTGTGTGTGTGTGTTTGTGTGTGTGCGTATGTGTGCGTGTTGTGTGTGTGCGTGGTGCGTGCGCGTGTTGCGTGTGTGGGTGCGATATGTGTGTGTTGCTGTAATGTGGTGTGCGTGTGTGTGTGCGCGCCGTGTGCGCGCGTGTGCTGTCGTGTGCCTGTGCGTGTGTGCGCGCGTGTGTGTGTGTGCGCGTGTGTGTTGTATGTGGTGTGCCGATTTGCGGGGGTGGGTGGAGGGTTGTTTTGTGAAGTGCGTGTTGCGTGGTGGGGGTGATGCTTGCGATGTGTGTATGGTGTGTCGTGCGTGCGTGTGTGTGGCGTGTGTTGTGGTGTTTGTGTGTGTTGTGTGTGGGGGGGGGGTGATCATCAACTCTGTTTAAAAACGCTTATACATTTTGCTTGTTAAAACGGTTTCAATGCAAGTCAAAACTGTTTTTTAACCGAACATTTTGATAAGCCGTCAAGTTTTGTTTTGTTGTTTTTTTTTCTGCTTTGTTTATTTTGTTTTTTTGTTTTTT
>JAGGCT020000035.1:3984711-4035286 GCA_017654935.2 Phymorhynchus buccinoides
GTTTCAAAATTTTTGACTGTTAACTATTTTATTTTGGTTTTGTTTACACAGCGTGTTATTGTAACTTTTCAAGTACCTCCATTTCCATTTCCTTTGTTTCAATTTTAAAAACTGTTTACGATTATTTTTGGGTTGTTTTACAAAAGAGTTGGTGTCTTGTACTTTTTACCCAAGTACCTTGCCAATTTTTCCATTTCTTTGTTTTCAAAATTTTTAACTTGTTACTAATTTTCATTTTTTTTTTGGGTTTGTTGTAAACAAACCAGCGTTGGTTCTTTTGTAACTTTTTTCCAAGTACCTCGTTTTCCAATTTTCCATTTCTTTGTGTTTTCAAATTTAAAACTGTTTAACTATTTTATTTTGGGGTTTTGTGTCCAACCAGCGTTTTTGGTTTCTTGTACTTTTTTCCAAGTACCTTTCCAATTTCCATTTTCTTTTGTGTTTCAAATTTTTTTAAACTGTTACTGATTTTTATTTGGGTTGTGTACAACAGCGTTGCTTCTTGAGCTTTTCCAAGTACCTTCCAATTTTCATTTCTTTGTTTCAAATTTTAACTGTTACTATTTATTTTGGGTTGTTTACAACAGCGTTGTTCTTGTACTTTTCCAAGTACCTTCCAATTTCCATTTCTTTGTTTCAAATTTTAACTGTTACTAATTTATTTTGGGTTGTTTACAACAGCGTTGCTTCTTGAGCTTTTCCAAGTACCTTCCAATTTCCATTTCTTTGTTTCAAATTTTAACTGTTACTATTTATTTTGGGTTGTGTACAACAGCGTTGCTTCTTGTTCTTTTCCAAGTACCTTCCAATTTCCATTTCTTTGTTTCAAATTTGAACTGTTACTATTTATTTTGGGTTGTGTACAACAGCGTTGTTCTTGTACTTTTCCAAGTACCTTCCAATTTCCATTTCTTTGTTTCAAATTTTAACTGTTACTATTTATTTTGGGTTGTGTACAACAGCGTTGTTCTTGTTCTTTTCCAAGTACCTTCCAATTTTCCATTTATTTGTTTCAAATTTTAACTGGCACTATTTATTTTGGGTTGTGTACAACAGCGTTGTTCTTGTACTTTTCCAAGTCCCTTCGGGCAATTTCCATTTCTTTGTTTCAAATTTGAACTGTTACTATTTATTTTGGGTTGTGTACAACAGCGTTGTTCTTGTGCTTTTCCAAGTACTTTTCAGTTTTCATTTATTTGTTTCAAGTCCAAGGGGCAAAGAGTGGGGGGGGTCCCATCCCTCGGGCACCTCTGCGCAGCCAATCCAGACAGAGGCTACGGCGACCGAAGAGAACCGGAAGACAGGGGAGGAAGAGTGGGGAGGGGGAGTAGGGGGTCTGACGGACAGAATTTTGTAGGGGGCCGCACCGCGAGAGTGCGCTTCGAAGATGAAGAGTAAGTGCCGGGGTTGTGTCATGTTTTCCCCCGTGGGGATACCGGGGGGTGCTTTTTGTGCAAATAGTTCCCCCACTTTCTGGAAGTTACTGTGCCTGTAGCTTCCTCTAATCTGTCCACTCTCTTCGACTCTGCCTTTGCCCTTTTTCCCTTTGCTTGCTGTCATCTAACTATCTTTCCTTGGCCTTGCCAGGTCCCGTTCTCCTCTGCCCTTTTTTTTTCACGAAACACTTTCAAAAACATTTCCTTCCGGCCGAAGTCGGACTTGCTGGGCCTAAAACTATTTCTTAGTTTTAGGCACACATAATGGCAGCATGACGCATCAGCGATCATAATTTGACAGGAAACTGTCTGAGCGATCGAAAAAGAAGAAGACAGTCATGTTATAATTTTACAGTATTTATCCGATTTTCCGATGCTCCGTCCCTTCATGAATAGTTATGGAAAGGCTTCGCTCTGGACAGACATCTTATGATTTATATTGAGAGGTCCCAAAAAAAAAAACCCAATATGCGTTGTAATATGTACAAACAAAATATCTGGCACCTAGGCATGTGGTAAATCTTTCACAGAATTCTCCTGAAATTATTCAACTAAAAAAAAAAAACAAATCAAAACGCTACACTCAAACACACGCAACATGGAAGTGAAATAAACACTCACTACACACCATTGAATAAAACCAAAGTTTTTCGTCTTTAAAAAAAGACTAGACGATTGGTGATTCAACACCTACTAAACTTTACAATGACCGGCAGTGGGAAAAAGATGGATGACGTCATGACTAGTATACTATAATTACTAACACTATGATAATTCTCTGAATTCAGAGAAAAGTGAATTTAGAAACACCAATGTCAGATGGGGGTTTAAAGCTTGAGGATAAGCCTTTTTCACTATTGTGAACAGTTTTATATATTTGTCCTCAAGAGGAATTGGCCCCTGACCACCATAAAGGGCTCTTTACCCATTGAAACCACCATTAAACTCATTCAAGCCGTTCTGGCCGTATATGTCCGGAATTAATAGATTGTTGTCAATTTGGTGCATTTGCTTCATGGGAAGTACATCTGTGTGCACACCATACCTTGGTCACTTCTAAACTCGCTTCACTCCCCTTAGACCACAATTTTGCCTCTTATAAATTTGCTTTTGTAGTGGTTTGTTGTTGTGGGGAATATTCCATAGTGGGTAGGTAGAAGTTTTTTTCTATCTAATGTCTATATATTAAAAAAATAGTCTGATCTTCCACTTCCCTATGTCTAAACCTGAAAGTAAAAACCTGTAATATTCTTTCATTTCTCTTTTTGTTTATGTCTGTTTTGTTTGTGTGTATGGCTGGAGTGATTTGTGAGTTTTTTTTTACCCATTAGTTTGCCCAGCCCCCCAAACGTTTGCGATGCGAATGAGTTAAACTTCTTCTTTTCTTTCCTTCCCCACCAGAGTGAGATGAGGATGTTTTCTTTGTCCTTTCTTGAGCACTATCTACTCTCCAAAGAAAAGATGTGTGTTTGGATTTATTTTAGAACGAAAAGGGGGGGTGGGGGGCTGTTTCGACAAGTGTTTATATTGGTGTTCTTCTGTTTTCCCAGGCCATATGGCCATAACTGAGTATAAGGTATCGTTATATGTGTCGGTTTTTCAGTGTTCACTAGTCTCTCCCGCTGCATACAAGCCGACACATTTTTGTTTGCCGATTGTTCGGAGGAGCCCAAAGGATGGAAATTATTTGAATGTGGAATAGATTGTTTGGGTAAAAAGAAAGGCCAGGAGAATGGGCCATATAACTAGTCATAGGCATCAGTAAATGTACAGAAAGCATACTGGGAAAATGGCAGAGTCAATTAGAGTGAGGATGTGATTAGATTAGAGGAAGTTAGTTTACAGAGCACAGAAACTTCCAGAAGGTGTTTGAGCTATTTGTATGAAAGAACTCCCCCCCCCCCCCCCCCCCCTGGTATTCCCACGTATGGGGACGAGATGTGGAGGGGTGCGGGGGTGTCCCCAGCTCCCCTTATGGAAGGCACGAAGCATCCACCCACTGCCCCGATTTATTGATCAAAAGATCTCCATTGTCGTCTTGAATATACCCCCCTGTTTGCTCTTTGCCCTTGTGTTGATATTCCTCATAATGTGGCTATGGTCTCGTTATGTTGTTTGTTATTTGATGACAGACCTCCCCGACAGACCACCATGGACTTTCCCACCGACGAGGACAAGAAGAAACAGTCCCAGAGAAAGGCTCAGGCCTACCAAGAGGAGCTGAACAGACAGGTAGTGTGTGTGTGTCTATGTGTGTGATTGTGTGTGTATGCACGTGTGTGTGTGCGTGTGTGTCTGTGGGTGTGTGTGTATGTGTGCGTGTATGTATGTGTGTGTGTGTCTGTGTGAAGATGTTTTGTGCGTGTTTGTGTGTGGTAATATGAAGACAAGAAGGAAAATCAGCCCAGAGAAAGGCTCAGGCCTTTTACCCAAGACGGAGCTGTCTTGGGTCTGTCTGTCTGTGTGTGTGTTCTTTGGTCAATGAATGTGTGTGGGTGTGTGTGTGTGTGTGTGTGGGTGTTGTGTGTGTGTGTGTGTGCTTGTGTAATGTGTGTGTGTCTGTGTGCGTGTGTGTGATATGAGGATCAAGAAGATGTCTGCGCCCAGAGAAGATGCTCCAGGCCTGTACACCAAGTGAGGACCTGGAATGATGACAGACTAGGTGTTAATGGTGTGTGTGTGTCGTGTGTGTGTTGTGTGTGATATGAGGGAGAATGAGAGGACAATAGAAAATTAAGGAAAACTTTCTTTCTTGGTGATGGACCAACTTCTTTGTTGCCATAGAAGTAATTGTACACACTTGGGGTGTGACCATACAGATAGAAAGCAAAGAGACGAAGAGAGAGAGAGAGTTAGAAGAGGAGAGGAGAGAGAGAGAAGGAGAGAGAAGATGAGAGAGAGAGAGTTCTTAAGTGTGAAGGTGAGTGATGGATGGCAAGAGGAGGATTTGTTTTTTTTTTTTTTTTTTTTTAGGGAGAGAGGGAGAATCAGAAAATGTCCTACACGTTTTTACATGTTTGATTTGCTTGTAAGCTTTTGCAGATTGGTACAGCATACCAATAATAATGATAATAATAATAGTAGTACATTTATATAGCGCTTTACCTCAAATGAGCCCCAAAGTGCTTTGCAGTCGAATAACAACACTGTTTTTGGACATGTTTACATGTGCTCTCCCGGTGATGATTCACCATTGTCCTATCACTCGCAGATCTGTTTGAACTTAGATTTATTCCTCCGTTAGTACATATTCTATATGCTGTTGTCTGTTTGTTTTGCACACTTGAAAAAATGTAATAAATCTCTCCTTTGTGATTCAATTTGAAATGTTGATTTTTTTTTTGTGTTTGTTTGTGTTTGTGTTGTGTTGTGTGTGTGTGTGTGTGTGTGTGTGCGTGGTTGTGTGTGTGTGTCAAGTTCCAGTCAAGTCAAAATGATCTTTATTATTTTGCGTTATAAATGCTGCATGTGTGTGTGGTGGTGTGTGTGCGTGCGTGGCGTGTGTGGTGTGTGTGATGTGTGTGTGTGTGTGCAGTGGTGTGTGTTATGTGTGTGTGGTGTGTGTTCAGGTTGAGGAGAAGAAGATGAAGAAAATGTTGGAGCAGAAAGAGAGAGAGAGGTAAGAGAAGCATTTACACTTTATCTTAAAAACGAACTTGGCGCTGCTTATCTCATCGAATTACAAGACCTTCAATGCTGCACTAGTTAGAATTCGGGTCATCTCCAAAAATGGAAAGTGACCGCCATTTCGCGTTAGGGGCGAGCAAGTTCGGTTATCACAATGCGAAACTTTTAGAATGATGTATCTCTTTTGTAACCATTCCAAGTCAAAGGAGGGCAATGTCTCAAAGTAGTAGGTCTTATGTTGGGGAGGGAGTCTTATAATGGGAGGTCTTATAATAAGGGATGTTCCACTGTGTGGTTGATTGTGGTTGGTCCGATCATTCCTTATTCTGGTCAGGTTATGAGATGATTATGAGTGGATGCCTGTGGAGGAGCCAGGGCCTATCGATCCCTCACCCCATTTGGTCGTGGCGGGAGGGGCCGCCCTAATGAGAGACGCCCAGGGGAATACTTGTCAGTAGAGTATAATAATAATAATAACTAATGTTTATATAGCGCGATAGCCCATAGTGGGGCTCATCGCGCTTTGCAAAGGCATCACAAAAGATTGGTGGTGTGAGAGAGTAAATACACACATTGTAGTTGAGGCACGTGCTAAGTTTATTACGTAAGCAGTAACTCATTTTTTTTAAATCTCCGCTCACAGATGTTATATAAAACCATAAAAGCAAGTCCATATACCTGTTTATAAATACGCATGTTTACACGCAACAAGTAATAATATAATACTTTTAAGACACGAACAAATCTTCTCGTAGTAAAATGGAAATTAGGAGAGAGAGAGAGGAGAGAGAGAGAGACAGAGAGATGTAGAAGAGAGAGGACACGCTCTTGAAATTTCAAAAAAAAAAACGCACTTCTATTAATGCCATGCATGAACTGTACATAAATCACTGCCACATAAATCATACCTCTCTCTCACACACAAACTAATCAAGCCGTACGCGGGACAGCCGAAAGCGTGCACTAACCAACAGCCACACACTACACGCAAATACCACAAAACAAAACACATACCTTCATATTCAATCTCTGTCATCACGTGCACACAAAAATAGACAATTTCTGAACAAAGGGTGCAGCAAATGATTTAGAGGTGATGGGTTTTAAGAGAGGTTTTGAATGAGGAGACTTGAGTTGGAGTATCGGAGAAGAGAAAGGCAGAGAATTCCAAATAGATGGTGCCTTGATAGAAAAAAGAACCGTTGACCAGCAGATTTAAGAAGGATGGAGGGAAGGGAAAGGATACGAGAATCAGAAGACGAACGTAGTTCAAGTCAGACAGATATGAGGAGAGCCTGATCATTCAGTGACTTGACTGACAAGGAGAGTTTTCTCTGAAAACCTACCCCTAATCCTCTACCCTTGTTCAATTTCGTTGTTATAACTCAAGCTTTTTTTTCTTTCTCACTCTCTTTATTCTCAACCCAGCTGACCTGCGAACGATGCATCGCGACGCCGACGACCCCGAAGCAGGGCAGAGAGCGGTGTGCCTACTCCGCCGCTCCCCGGAGCCATATCTCCGCTCACGATCCCGACTGCTCGTACCGGACTGTTTGCTGCATTGTGCTGAGCATGCTCGTCGATGACCGGCTGGGTGGGGGTGTGGGAGGTGGTTGTTTGGTGGTGGTGGTGTCTAGCACCCTTGAATGGGTGCGGCGGGACCCAAGGGGAGCAGTCTCACGCCCGCGGGGGTCATGGGATTTTCGGAATGCCAAAGGTTGAGGATGATGGTGGTTTTTTTGGTGGTGATTGGATTTATGGTGGGTGGGTGGGTTGTGTGTGAGGTGATGTTTGTGTGAGTGTGTGTGTGGTGTTTGAGTGAGTGTGTGTGTGTGTGTTTGTGTGTGTGTCGTGAGAGATGAGGGAGAAGATTGATTGGTGAGATGAGAAGAGTAGAGAGAGAGAGAATGAGAGTGTGTATTTTGTGTTTGTGTTTGGATGGTGATGGTGATGTGTGTGGTTAGTTAGTATGGATATGTGTGTGTGAGGAGAGCGTTTTTTGGAGAAGAGGAGAGTGAGATTGCGGAGAGAGGAGAGAGAGGAGACTTTGTGAGAGGACGTGTGAGTGTGTTCCAACGTGTGTGTGTTTGTGTGTGAGAGAGTGAGAAAGAGAGGAGAGAGGAGAGAGAGAGAGAGAGAGATTGAAAATTGACAAGGATGTGTATTTTGTGTTTGTGTTTGGGAGGATGGTGATACGGTGAGAGTGTGTGGGTAGTTAGTATGGGGAGAGAGTGATAGATGTGTGGTTGTGCGTGCTTTTTATTGGCAAGTGTTTCACTTAGAGAATGTGTGTGAGTGTGTGTGAGAGAGAGAGGAAGAGAGAGAGGAGGAGTAGATGAGAGTAGAGAGAGAGAGAGAAGAGACCGAGAATATGACTGTGTATTTTGTGTTGTGTTTTGGTGGTGGATGGGAGATGTGTCCAGAGGAAACCGAAGTGGTAGTTAGTAGAGATGTGAGTGTGTGTGTGTGTCGAGTTTTGTTAGAGAAGGGATCCTATGGTGGTGTGGATTTGTGTGTGTGTTGATGTGATTGAGTGAGCGTGTTGTGTGTGTGTGTGTGGTGTGGCTACGAGAGGGAACCTGTCCCTTTATAAACGACCTTCAAAAAGATCATTCAAAAATGACGGTCTTATAAAGAGTTAGAAATGGGAGGGAGAGTTGTAGATAAGGGAGGTGAGATTGTTAATACTTAGAAAGAGAGAGGGCTCAGTTGTCTCAGAGAAAGTAGGTCAGAAAAGGCACAACCTGGGCTATAAAAGAGTCGATCAAAGTGCAATCGGGCAGTCAGTTGTGAGTGGGAGAGAGAGAAAGATAAACAAGCCAGCGCCTCTCCTAGCTGAAGGCTGTCGCCTGCAACCAGTTTAGTTTTTTCCTCCTTTTTCGTTCCCTCCTCTTTAAGGTTAAAAAACCGGGTTGCTTTCGCTGTGAGCGCCAAGCAAGAAACTGACATTTTTAGCCTTACTAGCATTGCAATATAGGAGAGTTGCTGGATATGAAACTCTCTGCTCTTGATCTCTCCACTGCACACGCACTGCAGCCAAGGACAGGGCGAAAGTACAAGTTCAACGCATTAATACTAACAGTTTGTAACAAACGTAAGCATTGGTTTTTTCAGTAACAGAGTTGCTAACTCCTGTTAACTCACTGCCACCTGAACTAAAAAAAAAGTGCACCATCTACTAACGCCTTAAAAAATCTACTTTACAAAAATGAAAATTTTAGTGAAATGTGTTATGTTTATGATTGATATTGCAATCATAGTTTGATTGTTTTTCGCATGCAAATGCAACCTTTTTAGAGAAAACATTCTGGATGGGACATATAAGCTGTGAGGCTTGGGCAGAAGCCAGTCCCTCTACTACTACTACTAAAAAAAAATAACTACTACTACATATATAGTACCGCGCTGGCTTTAATTGGGAGGGAGTCTTATAGTGGGGGGTCCTATGAGGGAGGTTTCACTGTATTAGTGCTTGTGGAACGCTCTGTCTCTATGCGTGTGCAATACTGTATATGACATTTCTCACATCGATGACAGCAACATTTTATAGCAGCGGTGGATAATGTGCAATTTGTTTTTGTTTCTTGATTTTCAGACCAGCGAAGAGAAAGAGGCCTCAGAGAAATACAAGGATGATCTGAGTCAGACAGGTATTGTTGTTGTTGTTGTTGTCGTACCCTGGCTTAAAGACTCCAGGGATCATCCCAACAGCCTGAAGCACTTGAACACTTATGGTACAAGTGCGCCAGCTAGGGATGAGAGCATTAATTTACTTGTCTGACCCGTTTTTGATTACCACGCCACGTGGGCAGCCACACTCAAACTTCGGAAGGATCTTAGGAGAGTCTGACCATGTATTGGGGGGCTATTGTTTTTTATGCTAGTGAGCTTGTGGCATGGTTAAGGGACAATCCACCTGCATAACTATCCATTGAGCATAATAACAATTTTTGTTGTGACGTAGCCTTAGGTGTTCTAGCCTAGATGTGAATTGATCCTGACCTTAGCCTTAACCCCTTGACTGCCAGAGAAAATTAAAGAAAAAAAAATTGGGTAAATCATGCCACGAAAAAGACAACTGATAGAGAGAGCTAATCTGGCAAAGATGGTCTGGGGATATAACTCTCTTGACTGTGTTAGAGCAAAAGCCAGCATATCAGGGTTATTCCTCTTTTCATCAGTGATAGTCAGTCAGGTCATACGTATGTGATACGTTGGTGGCTGTCAAGGGGTGTTAAGCCTAAAGCGAAAAGAAGAACAGGTATGAAAATGATAATGATGATGAAGACAATCTTTTGTTTTTGTTACTTTTTGTTGCTGCACTTTTTTTCACTTTTTTTTTTGTATTTTTCTTTTGCTTTTGCTGTCCCATCGATTCTTCCGCGCCGTACCTGTGGCGTTGCTTCCAAACAACGTATTCATTGTCCGAGTTCGCGTCACTCGCAAGCCACAACTTGTTGTTGTTGGCTTGTCAGTTCGACTGGAATCGGGATAGCAACAGTCCAAGGGTGAGCGAATTGTATGTTAGACAACCCAGTGTTTGGCAACAAAACCGAGGATGACACTGCAGCTGGTGGAGGAAACTAGTGAAAAACTGAAAAACACCGGGGCAACATACCTTATAAACCTTAACCATTTTGTGGCCTGGGGAACGGCAGACGAAGAATGAGAGTAGAATGTCTCGCAAACATCACTTAGTAAAACTCTATTTTAATAATTCAGTGTACTGTAAAGGCGATAACTCGGTGTGTTTCTAGACACATGGGGGGAGACCCCTGCGCTCTTATAAATGTGACTTAATGTATTGTACTAAGTTAAGGGGCCACACTATCCTTGCAGTAGGGCATTTTTTGTTTATTTTTGTTTCTCCAGGAACTCAACTAAGATATCTTTCTTTGACATTTTGCACATTGATACAGAACATTGACCTTGGACGAAATACATGTCAAATTTGGAAGACTGGTCTTTGTGAAGGCATTATGAAAGTATGGAGTCCAACTCCAAAAAAAACAATTCACACGGAAAAGTGCTCCATCACCTGCTCTCAATTCAAGTAACTGCATGTTGATGCATGAATCATCTGTTCCACTTTCCTAAGAACGATCAATGAGTGGAATGGTAGCTAACAATTAAACAAATGAACTGAGATTTGTTGAAAACTTGTGTGTTCTTTGTTCTGGTTTGTCGAACTCTTGTCAAACAATAGTAACAAAATTCATAGGAATCTCGCTTTGGACAAAGAACACAAGTTAATGCAGCTCCAGTCATGTTAATTTTTAGGTAGCACCACTGCACTCATTCGATGTCTTTTAGGAAAGTGGACAAAATGATCAGCAAATCAACATCGAACCTTGAATTATTGAATTCACCAGCGACGAATACATATGAAAGGCCGTTTATCCCTCCCACCCCACCCCACCGCCACCATATTTGGACAAATCCTGATTTTGTAAGTGGATACGCTTTCATAATATGGTTTAATTTCAAGATGTACTTGTACTACCCCTGCACTGTCAGAGAAAAACTGAACAAATTATGTATTTTCTTATTATAAAAGTTAAAAGAGACCCTAGACTTAGACTCAAACTGAGTAAAAATGGTCTAGAGATAGAGTAGAAACAGGTCTGCGCGATGGTGGGGAACACACGTACCCCACCTTGAAATAGTAGAGATTGTAGAGAGTAGAGAATATAATGTCAGTGCTTGCGTCGATTGATTTGCCGTCAATTTGTCTACTCTTATAATCTTTCCTGACTTTTCTTACAATGGGGGAAAAAAAGCATAATTCAGCCAGGGCAATGACATGTGAAAGTAATGACATCACAATGACATCACACTATCCCGTAGTAGGTACACACAGTACAGACTTCATAACTCTGACACATTGTAACCATTGACCTGTGACCTTTGACCTCGGCACGCATGTGGGTTCACATGTGTATGTGTGTGTTGTGTGTATGTCGTGGCGTGTGCGTGTGGTTGGCAATAAATGTGTTATTGCACACGTCGCGTATGTGTAGGCGTTTTACTGTTGGTCTTCGCTGTGTCTGAGATGTAAAAAGAGAATCTGAGGTGAGAGTATAAACGATTATATAACCTGGACCTGATTTTTTTGCTACCCATAAGTTTTGGGGGGGTGTTTTGATTTTATATGTTGGGATTGGTCGTCATCCATGGCGCGGCTGTGTTCGCGTGTTGTTGGGACTATTTTTTGAAGAAAATATGTTGTGGGGAGGGGGTGGTGGTGTGTGTGTCGTGTGTGTGTGGTGTGTGTTTGTTTTGAGGGTGTGTGTGTGTGTGGTGTGTGTGTGTGTGTTTTTTTTTTGTTGTGTGTGTTGTATTGGGGGTAAAAATTTAATTCTTATGATTGCATTTACTGTATATATTGTCTTATTGTCTACTATGTTTATTATGTGTGTTTTATATGTGCACGCCAGACAAAGAATTTCTTTATGTTTTTTTAAAGACAATATATATTTTGATTGATTTGTTTGGTGTGGTGCAACGCACAACCACTATAAACGGATGTTTCCTTTGTACACTGATGCATTTGGCTGCGTTCAAGAATCTGTAGAATCTTGAATCGTTTTCAATGCAGATTGACCTGTGACCTATGACCTCTGCATTCAATGCAGCTTTGAGCAGCAGAAGTTGGAGAATTAGTATGAAGCAGAAGGAGGGCGGAGAGGGCGGCAGGAGGGAGATAGGTAGCAGCGCCGCTCTGGAGGAGCAGTTTAAGGGCTAGCGCATGCGAGCAGGAGTATGCGATGGCGGAGCAGCGTCTAAGATCAAGGAGAAAGAGGACGTTAGGTGGGTTGAGTGACGATTGTTGATGATGATGGTGATGAGGAGTATGAGGAGGAGCAGCGCAAGATCAAGGAGAAAGAGGAAGAGGTGGGTGATGATGATGAGGAGGAGGAGTTATGAGGAGGAGCCGGCGCCAGATTTAAAGGAGAAATGAAGACAGTGATGATGGTGATGTTGATGATGATGGTGAATGATGATGATGACGAAGATGATGGACAACAAAGATGATGATGATGATGATGATGTTTGATGGTGATGAGTTGATGATGATGATGCGTGAGGAGGGGGAGGAGCAGCGCAAGTATCAAGGAGGAAAGAGGAAGAGATGGTTGATGATGATGGCTGACGATGTTGATGATTATGGCGAGTAAAGAACGTTGTGATGACATATGATGATGGCGATGCTGATGAAATGAAAGAGGAAGAGTGTGGGTTGATGATGACAATGATGATGATGGTGATAGGAAGAGGTGGGTGATGATGATGATGATGGTGACGTTTTTTTCACACGAAGTTACTTCCTCTTCATTGTCACGTGTTCCATTGTAGAGTGGCACAGTGGTAGCGCATTCGCCTCGTGTCTAGTAAAACCGAGTTCGAACCTGGATACATGGGATTTTTGTCCTCTCACTTTGCACTAGGCCTTAATACGGTGGTCTGAACGTGGAGTCTTTCTGTTATGAGACCGATAAACCGAGGTTCACGTGTGGGGGGGCAAAATGCATCTAGCACACGTTAAAACCCCACTGGCAACGAAAAAAGGTGTGTCATTTGGTAAAAAAATTAACCACCCCCCCCCCCCTCCCCTCCCCCGACCCCCCCTCCCCTCCATCAAGTGTATACAAAAATCGACATGCAAGAAAAATTATTTTTATACATAAAATTGGGTTGGCTCGCCTTTTGATGGCGAACGACGCGCTGCTCCAGGTGGGAGCAAAAATGGGAGCAACCTGAATTTCACTAGAGACGCCTCTGTGACAATTAATAGTACCTAATAATACCTAATATAGTGATCAAACTTTACGTTTCACGATGTGGTGGTCACTTCTCGAGATTTCTACCTCATTTTAAATTTTATAAATTCCCATAAACAATTTTCCCTTATACAAAGCCTAAGACAACACTTTTACTCCAATATGTTTTCATTATTTAACAGTGATAGTAATAAGGAGACTAAAGATTCCAATTTCAATGCAAGTAATCACGATTACAAAGCGAAAAAAAATACTTGGATCAACCAGTAATGTTTGTCAAAACTGGTTCATTGACAGTGCTGAGTTTTGTTGCTCTTTTTATTTGTTATAATTTTTTTCTAGGCAGCCCCAAGGCCAGTAATGATATTTACACCGAAAAAAGTCAGTGAAGTCCCTGAAGGGGTTAAAATAATAGAAGAAAATACTAAAAATGGCTTTGATATTTTTTCCCCCAGGGCGAGGAAATATGAGACGAAGAACTGAGCCTGGGGCTGGCGGAGAGGAGCGGAGAAGGAAGCGGAGGCGCGGATGGTTTGATTCTTGTTTTCCTTTTTTTTTTATTTTTTTGTCTTGCGTTTTTGTTTTGCAAGGAGGCGGTAAGATAAAGAGAATGGAGGAAGGAACGGCGGGGAGAATAGAGAAGCTGCGCATATGAACGCCTCTGACTGGCTGTGATGTGTGCTGGTGGTGGTTGGTGGGTGGTGGTGGGAGGGTGGGGTGTTGAGAAGTGAGTGTGGTTGTGTGTACCTCTGTGTATGTTGTGTCTGTTGTGAGTTGTACCTTGGTGTGGGTGTGGGTTGGACGTTGACAGGTTTTCCTCGTTGGTGGGATGTGTTGTTTTTGTGTGTACCTCTATGTGTGTGTGATGTAGGTTGTGTGTGCGCATGGAGTGTACCTGTGTTTGCGTGTGTGTGTTGGTGTGTGTGTGTGTATGTGTGCAGCATGTTGCTTTAGTAATACTTTAGAGCTTTAGATTAGGACATATTTTGTTGATCTAACAAACATATGCTATCCTTATACTTTGCCTTAATCATTAAACAATTATGCATTGTTTGTGGGCTTCTAATGGTTTAGTGCTATGCTGATCAAAATATGAGATAGCTTTACATGCTTTGTAAATAATAAAAAATCTGCTATTAGCGTAAATATTCACGTTAATGCCAATATATAAATTTATTATTTTAACAAAAGTCATTGCTTAAGCTTATGTTAGATTGCCTCATCCAACTGTGCTGTAGAGCTAAAAATAGAGTGCTGGATTGTATAGTTGTAAATATATATATATATATATATATATATGTGTTATGCAAGTGTAGCCTGTTCGTTACTTGTTTGGAATTCTATTCCTCTTCTTCTTTCGATTACTCAGACAGTTTCCTTGTCAATTATTGAGTAGCAGATTGGCTGTCACACATGCTGCCGTTTATTGTCGCCATGTAACTAAGAAATAATAATAGTTAGGCCCACGCAAATGTCCGACTTCGTGCTGTGATGGAATCTCTGTTTTGAAAGTTTGTTTCGTTTACGCAAAAATGGCCAGAAGACTGGACGGTAATAGGCAGAAAGATTAGTAGATGGACAGTGAGCCAAAGGGAAGAGGCAGAGTCAAGAGATTGAGTGACGGATTAGAGGAAGTTACAAAGCACAGAACTCCCAGACGTGTTGCAGAAGCGTGGGGCGAACTATTTTTACATAAAAGAGGAACCCCCCCCCTCCCCCCCCTGTTATCCACACGGGGAGTGAACATTTGTGGAATTGAAGGCGACATTTTTCTTCTTTTCAAATTCATACCATTATTTGCTTTATCAAATCCATTTAGCGACATTGTTAAGGATGTGTAATCTGATCTGTTAGCAATCTAGATTAACATTGGTATAGTTACTAAACAAAAATCAACCCCATTGTGTATAGTTAATTGGACAGGTTCTGCTAGTATTATTTTTTATTTTGAACTAAGCATTTACTTATCAAAAAAAGCAAGGGGGTTTTGGAATTCACATGTCCCGAATAAAATTAGCATCCTTGCCAGAACGCGCAAAACACTGGAACGGGGCAAGTCCACCGGGTTCCATCCCCTACACTGGCGGAAACAATAATGCCGGAGAATGAAGGGGTATTGTGTGTTGTTTGTGTGTGTGGTGTTGTGTTTTTTTTGTGTTTTGTTTTTTTTGGTTTTTTGTTTTTTTTCACTGTCCCATTCTTCTGGGTCCTTCCGGACATCAGTGGTTTGTTGCTCCCACGCCGCTCATTCTGATTCCGATTCCCAATTCGCAGCTACACCCTGGTTTGTTTCAGGTCGCAGAATCTGAAACCAGCTGTCCAAGGGGAGCAGAATCTATGTTATGGCCGTCAGGAGGCAACCATCTGAGGAAACACTGCACAACTGCTGCTGATTATTTATTTTCTGATAGTTAGTGAACACGAGTCGTTGTCATGTCGTGTGTTTGCGTAGTCGTAAATTAGTTGTGGTGTTATGGGTGGTGCCATGTTTTCCGGCTGGGCGGTTCTTGTGTGAGATGCAATCATGTACAGCCAGTACACACCACACACAAAACACAACAATTACATACTATACACAAAAGGAGTGAGAATGGAAAGATAGGTTTTTAACTTCAGGTTTATACATGTAGGGAAGTGGTAGATCAGACTTTATTATATATATGAGGACTTTACTATGTAGAAAAAACTCTTCTTAACACCGATTGGTGTTTCCTTTCCCCCCCCCACACAAACAAAGCACCACAGAAGCAAAAGGTCGAGGAGGGGCATAATTGTGGTCTAAGGGAGTGAAGCTAGTTTAGAATGTGATCAAGGTTTGCATGGTGTGCACACAGGACATTGATTGCTATCACTGAAAGCAAATGCATCAAATTGACCAGCTATCTCTATTAATTCCGCGACCATAGTATGGCCGGAACGACTTGAATGAGCTAAAAATGTTGGGCTTTTTGTTTCAAAGTCCTAGTTCTAAGGATTAAAATAGTCTTGCTGAGAGAGGAAATACCGAAGTTGAGATAGGGGGGGGGGGAGGGGGGGGGGGGGTGAGGGGGGGGGGGGGGGGGGGGTGGGGGGGGGGGGGGGGGGGACCGAGGTAGGACATGGGGGGGGGGGGGGGGGGGGGGGGGGGGGGGGGGGGGGGGGGGGGCGGGGGGGGGGGGGGGGGGGGGTGGGTGGGGGGGGGGAGGGGGGGGGGGGGGGGGGGAGGGGGTGGGGTGGGGGAGGGGGCGGGGGGGGGGGGGGGGGGGGGGGGGGGGGGAGAGGGGGGGGGGGGGGGGGGGGGGGGGGGGGGGGGGGGGGGGGGGGGGGGGGGGGGGGGGGGGGGGGGGGGGTGGCTCGGTACGGGAAGAGCAGGAGGGGGGGGGGAGGGGGGGGGGGGGGGGGGGGGGGGGGGGGGTAAGGGGGGGGGGGGGGGGGGGGGGGAAGGACTCCCAGACTAAGGGTTTTTCGTCTGTGTAATCATATCACACTTGTCGAGAACTTGGTGGTGGGATTTCTCTCCATTTCAGACATTGCTGATAGTCATGTCCGTGGCCATTATTCTGTGCAGAATAACGCGGACCTGTGGGAAAGTCTTTCCGGTCATTCCAACCCTGCGGAATATAATACCCAGGAAACCCTGAAAACGAAGTGGGGTACTCTATTGCACCTCTTCTTGCACTGCACCTTGAGCTGTTGTGTCGTCGTTTGTGACGTATCTCCAAAATTGGTATTTGTTCTCATGCATGTCTGAGCATTGTGCGAAATCGATGCTATGACCGTACCAATAAATTTGATCTTTCGTGTAAAATTTGATGTGCATTACTGCCTATCCCTAACAACCCTAACCCTTATATAACCTATCCCGTAAACCTCTAACCTGGAAACCGTTCAAATGTACACACAAAAAATAATTTTTGCACATCCATGCGCAAAACATGTCTGAGTAAAAAACAAATCCATCACTCACTGTGTGGCTTGGGGGAGGGGTGGGGGTTTACTTGTGTCGAGAGATGGAATGTGAATGGTATAGAATAGGAGAGAACGCGTTGTGCTTAGTTTGGGTTTACTTAGAACTGCACCCACAACTACCTCAGGGAGTGCCTATGTACGTCCCCCCCCACCCCCCCTATAGGTGGTATTTGTCCTCTGGAAAAAGTTCAAACAGGGCTAACCAATGGTCCCTGGAAACCAGAACTTTTGCTTATCTGGCTGTCCCTGGAAACTAGAGAAGAAATCAAACTTTTTTTTGTAGTAGAGGGGAGGAGAAAGCAGTCACTTGTCCCCCATTTAGCTGACAGTTCGTACTTTTTGAGACACACAGGTAACACCAACCAACAACAAAACGACACAGAAAACTACCTTCCACAACAAAAATATCCCACTGAGGAAACTTAACAACCTGAGAAACTGACAAGTTGCGAACTGCATCAATAACATGAGCCACTTCTACAGAACTCGAGAAGGACGGAGACTTCTTGCCTCTAGACACAGCTATGGTATGTACAACAGCGGCCTTGTAGCCGTTAAGAGTTTGCGCTGATAGTCCCTTATCAAAGTGCAGATGAGAAAGGAAATGGGTAAACTCGGAACCTGAAGGGTTAAGGGGAAGGATATTGTGAGAAGAACAAAACCGAAACCATGAGGTCCACCTTAAGTCATAAAGTGTGTTCGTGCTTTGTCTTCTGGCCCTCAACATGAGGTCAATTGTTCTGGGTTGGATTCCACGTGCTTGCAGGCTTGACCGCATAGTAGCCATGCGGTCAGCCGAAACGTTTCTGGGCTTGCGTGGCCGACTCCTGTGCGAGGTTGGAGTAGGGTGCGACTTGACAGGTGCAGGTGGATGGCTGGCACGTGTGCTAGATAAGATTGACTCAGCCTGTCGGGAAAAACCACGGGCTTGACCTCCCAGAATCTTGATAGAAATCAAATCAAAGCATGCACATGCACATGTTAGCCATTCATAACGCATTCAAACAAAAAACGCAATGCAAAGCGAACACACACGGATGACATAAACGGAATACAGAGGGCAGAGAAACAGACCTAAAGGCAAGAGAGAGAAGAGAAAGAGAGCGGAGCTTTAATGACAGGGGGGAACAGGTGGGGTCTTGAGATTAGCTTTGAAAGCAGAGAGGGTCGGCCGGTCGCTGACGGAGGGAAAGAGGAAGTTTGTTCCAGGAGGTCGGTCCTGAGACAGCAAAAGAGCGCCGACCAACAGTTGAAAGATTACGCTACTGTTGTTATGATTTTCCTCTACAAGACATGTTAATCTATGGCTACTTTAACTCTTAATGGATCTTGAATTATTTGAAGCACAATGACATCAAAAAGCAAAGAAGACTAAAACACAAAAAAAACAAAAAATCCAACGTTGCTGAAATTTTGTTTGCCTGAGATCACGAAATAATCCAAACGTTGATCAACTCGTTTTGGAGAAGAAGACCCTGATTTCCTGACATTGCGATGTTTGTCCCTTGGAAATTAAGTCTCTGTCCCTGGTTTTTTTAAGTAGTTTGTCCCTGGAAACTGTGACTGAGGGTAGGCAGCCCTGCCACCTGCATTGTCGTTGATGTTTTTCTATGTGCATGTGAGCAAGGGAACGAGGATTTAGGGGGGAGGGGGAGGGAAGGAAGGAAACGAGAGGAAGAAAAGTAGAAGACTGCAGCGGATCTATTTGTATGCTTCTCTTCTTTCCAGCACTCGCTAAGTACTGCACTGACGTTTTTGTTGTTAAAGACACACTGACCCACCGCAATAAAGTCCCTTGGGGTTTTTTCTTCTGGGTAGCTGTGACCCACATACAAATTCCCCAATCTTCAAATTGAGGCTGCTCTTTAAAGTCGATGTTTCGTTTTGAACTTGGGGGGGGGGACATTTGTATGGGAAGTCAAACCATGCTGTCAAAGAAAGATATTTCCTTACCAGCTGATGAGAGGTGGAAAACCTGTGAAAAACCCGTGATTTTGACACATGAATGTGGTGGGTCTTTAAAAAGTACACTGTATTTTTTTTTTCGGACTATAAGGTGATACTTTTTTTCCCAAGACTCGGACCACTGCGCCTTATTAACGTGACTGATGAAATAGTAAGAAAATAATTATAGTAACAAAATCTGAAATCTTGGGTCTAAAAATTTGTGGCACAAACACGATCGTTTTTTGTTTTTTTAGATTCCAGTGTGGGTAATGCATGACGAAGGAGAGGTGAGAGGGATATGAAACAGAAAAGGGGGTATAGGAATTTGGTTCGGTGGGTTATTACGCTATCACTTTTATTTTATGCGCCCTTGATCTGCGTATCACCTACTGACTTGTATGTGCAATGTCACTGATGACGTCATCAGATGAAGAGGAATAACCCTGATTTGCTGGCTTTTTCTCTAACACAGTCATGAGAGTTATATCCCCGGACCATTTTGCCAGATTGTCCCTCTATCGGTTGTCTTTTTTATGTCATGATTTGTTGGACAACACTGCTTTTTTTTCTTTAATTTTTCTTTCTCTGGCAGTCCGAGGGGTTAATGGGGCCTCGTCGTACACTCGTCATTGTGTGTTCCACTTGCGTCTGACGTATTTGTGGTCTGTGTAAAAGGAGGAAAAGGCACTGAGAGGGAGTGGGGGGTGGGGGTGTAGATTTTGTGTGTAAATTAATTGTGTGTGTAAAGGCTGCGCTCCACACATTCAACTTTCGGTTCTACTCTGGGCTGTCCAAGTATGCCAATGTGTGGCATTAATCTGAACTCTAGGGTATTAGGGTACTGTATAGTCACAGAGGCGTCTCTCTGTGAAATTCGGGTTGCTCCCAACCTGGAGAGCGCGTCGCAGCCACTTAGAGGGCGCGCCACCCATTTAAAAAAAAAATAAAAAAATTTGCATGCGATTTTTTGTGTGACTGATGAGTACGGAAATGGAGGGGGTGCTGGTTGTTGTTTTTAAACCAAATGACAACTTTTCGTTGCCACGATGGGTTTAACGTGTGCTAGAGTGCATGGGGTACAAGGGACCTCAGGTTTATCGTCTCATGTCCGAAAGAACTCCACGTTCAGACCGTAAGGCCTAGTGTAAAAAAAGTGAGAGGAAAAAATAACCGTAAATGTACCCATGTTCGAACTCGGGTTTACTTGACACTATGAGGCGAACGCGCTAGGCTTACCGAGCTGTGCCACTCTTACACTACTGTCTGCTAGATTTGTCTGCATGAAGGGTGAAGTCATACTTACTTGTTACGTTCACTAATATTCATATAGACTGCAATTCACGAATCTGATCAGAGGAGTCCTCTTAAACGCGAAATTCAGGGGATAACACTTTTTTTTATGTGTGTGTCGCGTTGAATCCATTTGTGTTATGCTATGAACTCATAGTCTTTCGCATCGCAGAACAACCGCTAACGATTTTGAATTATTCAAAAAACTTGCAAATCACTCCAGCCATACACATACAAACAAAAACATACATAAACAAAAGGAGAAATGAAAAAAAATTACGCGGTTTTTACTTTCAAGGTTTAGACATAGGGAAGTGGTAGATCAGACTTTTTGGGTGTAAAAAATATATAGACTTTATATAGAAAAAACTCTCTACACACCGAAAGTGTGGTTCCCCCACAACTATCATCACTACAAATTCACTCCTCACAAAACTACTACAAACGCAAAGTCGAGAGGCAAAATTGTAGGTCTAAGGGAGCGAAGAGTTTAGAAGTGACCAAGGTATGGTTTGCACACAGATTTACTTCCCCCTTGAAGCAGATTCAAGATTCTTTAATCAGCCAATGTACCGTAATACAAAGGAAATCGTTTTGGTTTTGCACAAGACACAATCCAACAACAACGAAAGCATGCACATTGAATGAACAAATGACATCATCATGTATCGGTCTCTCCCTCAGATTCTCTCTTTCAAATGCATCAAATTGACAGCTATCTATTAATTCCTGACATAATTATATGTCCGGAACGACTTGAGTGAGTTTAAGTAATACTACAGAGGGGTTTCATTCCCGTTCAAACAGATTTCTGTGTGCTTTCACCAACGTTTCGTGTTATCCAGCTTTGCGTTAGGTGTACTACGTTACGAGCAATAGCGATCGATCTGACGATTCGGATTCGGATTCGAATCTCAAGTGCTGGTGACACTGATTCAGACGAGTGGTCAGATATGCTGTTCGCGATCATGATTTTGAGGATTTTACTCGCGATGTTGGGCCAACAAAGGTGTTGTCACTTGAACTTAGTTGAGGCAGAGCCAGTGGAGTATTTCTACTTCACTTGTTCAAGTTGTTGTTTCCACGCACGTATATATATATTCAGTGCAATATATTTTGTGTTTGTGATCGCAAGTGTGTTCCTATTGTACTCTGCCACTGCATTCTTTTTGAGGCGGTCACTCAGAAAAACACCATAGTTGATGAATGTATGAATCTTCATAAAAATACGCGTTTTCTGAATATTCTTTTTATGAAGATTTTATGAACTTGGTTGCATGCATAAAAACTTCTTGAAAATTCATATAAAATAAGTCTGAATATTTCATGAATACGAATGCATGAAGTGCTTTGTTGAATCGTTCATGAATCTGCTTGAATCTTCTTGAAAATCCATGACTTCATGAAATCATTTTCGCCAGGGACTCCACTGTACATATATTTTCATCAGTGTGTATGGGGGTCTACACGAATGTACAAAAGTAGGAGGATTTCATCAGAGTGATGCTTTACAGACATTCGAACAGTTTGTGGTAACCGTAAACGGTTGCACAGCCTTTAAAAGGGGCACCCTGACGGATTTACTTTTAACTCGTCTTTCCCTTCACTACGTCTCCCCCGCACCCCCCCCCCCCCACCCCCCACCCATATTTGAGACCTGATTTCCTTAAAGTTTGTATAATATCTATCTCATGAAAGATCTATATCCTTCTACATATAGCCAACGGAGTATCAAAAATACTTAAATTATTCCTGACTATTCTTGGGCTCTATCTTTTCCCCATAATATCTCATCAGTTCACTATCTACCCTATCTTTGCTGAACTTTTATTTTCTTTCTTTCTTTTTCGTACTACCCCCTAAAGTGCAGCAGAATCTTCAACGTGACGAACTTGGCTGCCTAAGGAGAAGAAGAAGATGAGTTTTTGGCCAGAAAGGGGACACATCAAGATCACCAGGGAATTAAACAATAAACACCCTTTACACAGAGTATCGCAACAACTCACTTTGGGGGGTGTCTCTGGTTTCCTAGTAAATCAAACCGGCGTCAAATCATGGGTGATTCCTTCCTACATTAATTGGCGGAGGTGCTGGAAGTCAGGATTCTTTCAGCGTGAAAGAGAAGGCATGTGTTTTTGTGTTATCCGTTTTTGAGTTACCTGAGCTTCTCAACTTGTAGTAGAGATTTTCATGAGATTTAGTTAGAAAAAAAGAGTAAAAATTGCACGTGCATCAATGCCTTAAGACAAATTCAAAATCGGGGTCGCATCAGTGAGTTCAAATATTGTATGTATGTCTGTAGCTTGGTCCTTTTATGGCAGCATTAGTACAGAACCTTACGATTTTGCCATAATGTTTTTTTACAGGAAAAAAAGGGTCAAATTCAAAATTACGGCGCGATAAAAAAAAAATTATGAAAAAAACCACCAAAATACAGTTACGTCACTCGGCAGCGATGCTTTTTTAAAGCAATGCGGTGAAAAGTAATTCCGGTTCCCAGTCATACAACGCGAGTTCAATTTCTTTTCATTCTGTTTTCAAGATGGCGTCAAAAGCGACCGCGTGGACAGTGAGAGTTCTAGGTCAAATGATCCAAAATCTGATGGATAAGACACCAAAAGTAAAGGCAAAATACATGGTTTAAAATAAAAAAATTAAAGTCTCCCAGTGCACTATTGCTTGCATATAATTGTGTAATTACAAATAGTTTTGTTGTTAATCGGGGGGTTTGTGAAGAAAAAGGAATCGGCCGCGGACATTGGATTTTTTTCTTCTTTCAAAATTACTTTTTTTTTGTTTCAGGGAAATTACTAAATTTTGTAAAATAGGGGTAAACAGGTCTGCATAGTAGCTTCGGGCTTTGGCAGCATTGTGGATTTAATGTTAAGCTGTTGCACTGCAGCTTTGGATGTGGACAACAAATCGTCGGTGAAATTCAAAAAGGCTCTTGTATCTCAATTTTTGGGGTTTTGAGATAGCTACATAGTCAGCTTTCTAGTTTTTCCCTAATTTTTCCCCGCCAGCCGACGTCTTCCACCAAAAGCTTGTATCTCTAACACGACTTTCTATCTGGGGTAAATGAGGTTGTGAAAATAGAAGAAAAACTCGTAAGTCCCAAATTCAGATCTAGTTAAGGACAACAAAATCCTCGTATCTTCGTTCTTTTCAAGTCTAAAAAAAAAACAAAAAGTGTTTTAAATTAATTTTAACAAAATGCTGGACTAAACTCGCACTATGTCTTGGAACAACATATTCAGATCATCATAGTTAATCAATCATGTGGTCATGCGGTAAATTTTGGGTTACCTAATTTTTTAAGCAGGGTTTTTTTCCATTTTTCTTCTGAAACTTTTCCTCAAAACTACCAAAATTGAGATAGGATACGAGGTTTTTGAATTTCACCGAAGAAATGCACTTTTATTTTGGTCTTACTCTGCGATTGTGGAATAACTCAGTCTTAGGGGGTGGCTGGGGTGGGGTGCAGATTACACGCAGAAACTTCATGTGCGTATCCCTCAAATCAAATAAAATAAAGAGAAAGTCAAAAAAAAAGGAGTTTTTTTTCACCCCAGAAATAAGAAAGCATGGGATAAGCGCCATGGGATTTTCTTCTACTGTCTTTGTGGATACAGCCCATGAGGTTTCCGCGCGTAATCTGCACGAGTTCCACTTATTCTGCTTTCCCGCCTTTGCCTGGTGTGTGTGTGTGTGTGTTGTGCGTGTGCGCTGTGCGTGCACTGCGCGGTTTGCGTTTGTCGTAGAACCTTGTGCATTAAGGTCATTGACACGATAATTCACAATGCAGTATAGGAGAAATAACATTGGTGTTCCACGACAGTTTACCCACAAAGCTGAAACATACGGAAGACAAATCTTCCCAGGGATGGTTCTTGGCAGTGTATTCTTTATGAAATCAACGTGTGTGGGGTGGTGGGGATGTATCGTATGGTGATGTGGTATGTGTAGTGTGTGTGTGCGTGCGTGCATGTGTTTGTGTGTGTGTGTGTGTGTTTGGGTGTGAGAGAGAGAGAGAGAGAGGTAGAGAGATGATAATGAATAATGAACCTTTATTTATTACAATGGTAAAAATTATTGGCCCTGGAAAGAGAGAGAGAGAGAAAGAGATAAGAAGATAGTGGTCTAGGGGAGTGCTCTAGTGCTTGTTAGTGCATATTATGTTTGTATCAATACATTACTTTGTGTGTGTTTGTGTTTGATGCTTACATGTGTATGTGCATGCTCTGTGTGTGTGTGTGCATCAGTGCGTGCACATGTGCGCACTTGTGTGTGTATGTGTACATATACATGCATGCATTTCGTGTCTGTGTGCACCCAATTAAGTGTGTGTGTTCATGTTTCTGCGTGTGTGTGTGTGTACAGGAGGCGCGTGCTGGCAACTCTCCCCCTGTCCCGGCTGCCAGAACTCGTGCTGCAGATGAAGACCCAGTGCCGGTCAGTTGGAGAACAACAACTGTGATCTTGTCGTTGTCTAAATTGTCTGTGTGGAGATGGTGTAGGTTGGATCTTTATCTGGAATTGTCCTGTGTAGAGATGGTGTATGGTATCTATTCTAAATTGTCTGTGTAGAGATGGTGTAGGTTATCTTGTCTGAATTGTTTGCCTGTGTAGAGATGGTGCAGGTTATCTTGTCTAAATTGCCTGTGTACAGATGGTGCAGGTTATCTTGTCTGAATTGTCTGTGTAGAGATGGTGTGAGGTACTATTATCGCTTATAGTTGTCTGTGTTAGAGATGGGTGTAAGGTTATCTTGTCTAAATTGTCTGTGTACTAGATGATGGTGTAGGTTAGTCTTTGTCCTTGAGTCTAAATTGCCTGTGTAGAGTAAGGTGGCAGTGTTATCTTGTCTAAATTGTCTGTGTACAGATGGTGTAGGTTATCTTGTCTGAATTGTCTGTGTACAGATGGTGTGTGCAGGTTATCTTGTCTGAATTGTCTGTGTACAGATGGTGCAGGTTATCTTGTCTGAATTGCCCTGTGTACAGATGGTGCGAGTTATCTTGTCTGAATTGAGGTCCTGTTGTAGAGATGGTGTTTAGGTTTATCTTGTCCTTGTCTTGTCCTAATTGTTGTGTGTGTACAGATGGTGGTAGGTTTATATGGCTTGTCTGAAGTGTCTGTGTAGCTTAGAAGATGGTGTAGGGTTATCTTCTTGTCTGAAGTGTGTTCTGTGCAGAGATGGTGTAGGTTATCTTGTCTAAATTGTCTGTGTACGGCAGATGGTGTAGGTTATCTTGTCGCTTATGTCTTAAATTGTCTGTGTACGTAGATGGTGTAGGTTATCTTGTCCTTGTCTAAATTGTCTGTGTAGAGATGGTGTAGGTTATGCTTGTCCTTGTCTAAAATTGGTACTGTGTAGGGAGAGTGGTGTAGGTTATCTTTGTCTTGTCTGAATTGTCTGTGTGGAGATGGTGTAGGTTATCTTGTCGCTTGGTCTGAATTGTCTGTGTGGAGGTATGGTGTAGGTTTACTATTCTAAATTGTCTGTGTAGAGATGGTGTAGGGTTATATCTTGTCTCTGAATTGGTCTGTGGGTATTTTTGGGAAGGGGGAGATGGTGTATGGTACTATTCTAAAATTGTCTGTGTAGAGGATGTTGTAGAGTGTTATCTTGTCCTAAATGGTCTGTGTACAGAATTGGTGTAGGTTTGTCTTGTCCTTGTCCCTAATTGTCTGGTGTAGAGATTGTGTAGGTACTATTTTTTGAAAAATTTGGGGTATTGCTGCATTTTTAAGCGTTATTCTTGCCTTGTTTTTCAAAACTGATGATGTCTAACTTGATTTAAAATGTATTTTAAATGTATTTTTAAAATGCGTTCTGCTTTTACCGGACCACTGGTTCATATTTTTTGTCCAGTTTGTTAATTACAACATTGCAGTGTTTATTAGTTATTAGTTCATATTCTTTGTTGTTGATCAATGTGTTTATTGCTGGGGGTTTTAGGAAGTGTGCACCTGGCTGCAATTTCTCTGTTATGAGATAATAAAAATGATTGTGGATTTGGATTGGATTTGCAATAAAGATTACAGAAAATTTCTCACCGTGTTATTAACAGTTGATTAATGTATTGTTTTTTATTATAAGGTGAGGCAGGGGTCTCAGTCTGGGGGGAAAAAACCTTGCCTGGTACAGACAAACCTCCTATTTTACGACCCTCCTGTTATAGCGAGGGGCACCTCGTCTTCATTTGAGACCCGATTTGTTACGGCACGGATGCATTTTTTACTATGTAAACGACCTCTCTTAAACGACTTCCTCTAAAACGCGACTTACGACCGCCATTTTGTTGGTTTTTTTTACGAAAATTTTTCGTTGCCGACCGTTGGCTGTCGTCTGCATAGACTTCGAGCAAAGGGAAACAACCACGGTCAAGGGCCTGAAAGCGGAGTCGCTTCCCTTGTTGTAGAAAGATGGCGGAGAGCGTAGGAAAAGCACGAAAACCACTGACTTTGAAAAAGAAAAAACACTGACTTTGGACGAGAGTGGAGGTGATTAAAAGAAGTCGGCAAAGTGAAACTGTAATCTGTAATATCGATTGCACAATCCTATGGAGTTGGAAAGACCCAAATCCAGTTTTAATATGTCATTGTATGTGAGCATGAAGAAGAGAGTATGAACTGTGATGAAATTTTTCTTTCTACGGCTGCCATTGAAAACCTCCGTCATACGACCCCTCCAATTTATGACCGATTTTTCCAGACATTTTGGAAGTCTTAAAATAGAGGTCTGTCTGTACATGTGGTTATCTATGTAAACGTCTCCTCTGCTGTCAAATGGAGGAATTGTTTTGCAGTTTATCGTTTTCAAATTGTAATGAATTCAAGAATTCACCGACACACACACCAGACAGACAGACGCACTACACACACACAAACACACACACACACACTTAGCGACACACACACACACACACAGAATAGTCTGTCTGTCTGTGAGTCTGGTGTCTATACATCGAGTCATAGTCAAGTTGTGTTCTGTGATTTTATTGCAATATATGAGATCTTTTTCATCAATAATCTCCATTATGATGTTGTTGGTTTTTTCCAGTCAACATCGAAAGGAAACGGTAGTGTCCCTGGATCTAGAGCTGCCAGTAAGTTGTCATTTCTGTCTTAAAAAGTGGGGGGTCTTTTTTTTGAAAACTATTATGAAGAAATAATATGTAATGAAACCCCACATGCATCTTGTTTGTCTTGACAGCTTTAATGTTCCAAAGGAAAAAAATAGAAGTGAATTACATAATTATACTGCATTGCGGTGTTATTGAAGTTTTTCTTCTTTTAATGAAGAAAACTTTTTCTGACATCACGTGGGTTTTTTGGGTTGTGTGTCAGTTTAACAAATTCTCACCCAAAAGTAATGTTAGACTCTTTTTTTCCATTTATTTTTATTTATTTTTGGTATGTCGCTTCCATGCGTCAGATGGGTGATTGTTCCAGGCTTGATAGATGGACCCAATGTTGTCACTTCCATGTGTCATGTGTCAAGATGGGTGATTGTTCCAGGCTTGATAGATGGACCCAATGTTGTCACTTCCATGTGTCATGTGTCAAGATGGGTGATTGTTCCAGGCTTGATAGATGGACCCAATGTTGTCACTTCCATGTGTCATGCGTCAAGATGGGTGATTGTTCCAGGCTTGATAGATGGACCCAATGTTGTCACTTCCATGTGTCATGTGTCATGTGTTCCAAGATGTGGTGATTGTTCCAGGCTTCTGATAATATTGGGGGGGGGACCCAATGTTGTTTTTTTTTTTTTTCTCCATGTGTTCTATTTGTCAAGATGGTGAGTTTGTTTCCAGTTTCTCGGATACGAGTGGACCCAATGTTGTGCACTTGAATGTGTCATGAGTGTCAAGTATGGGTGATTGTTTGCGCTGAGGCTTGTATAAGATGGAGCGGGGCAAATGTTGTCACTTTGCCATGTGTCCCATGTGTCAATAAGATGGTGATTGTTCGGCATGCTCGATAAATGGACCAGATGTCTGTGCACGTGACTTCCCATGTGTCATGTGTCAAGATGGTGAGATTGTTCCAAGGCTCGATGAAATGGAGCCTAAGATGTTGTCAACTTCAAGCAGATGCGTCCAAGATGGGTGATTGTTTTCCAAGGCTCAGATGAGATTGGATCTCCAATTTTGTCTACTATGTCCATGTGTTCGATGTGTCATGGGGGGCGGCGGCATATGTAGGGTATGGTGTGTATGCCTAGCAGAGTGCGGCAGGCAGGTAACTGATACGCAGCTAGCAGGTGATGAGGAGGGTGCTAGCTGCAGGAATGAGTAGACAGAGGGTGGAGGAGCATGCTGCAGTAGCTAGCGTCAAGTTGATGGATACATGAGTGGGTTGGCAGCTCATCTATCCCCCACCCCTTCACCGTCAAACACCCCATGTGGGGATACCGGGGGGTGCTTTGTATTATTTGTCTTGCTTCTTCTTCTCCTGCGTTTCCTATAGGGTGTCTCTATTATGGTCCATATTCGGGTAAGGATACGTATGTGTCCGGTTTTCAGGGGTCATCAGCTGGTTTCACCGTTTATAGCTGTACGTACATGGCCGGACACACTTTCCGTATATTTCCGGAGGTAGCTCTTAATGCGCGTTTAAGAATGGGATGTTGGAAGTATTATTTTTTATAAAGTCAGGAGGAGATGTGGGTGGCCAATTAAGTTACAGAAAGATAGCTTAAGGTATGACAGTAGAGCTAAGGGGAATATAGGAGGAGTGCAAAGTGATTAGTGACATGTTTGAGAGGATAGTTACGTATAAGCATGCAGAACTTCCATAAGGTGGGGGAACTTTATCTATTTACGGAAAGGCGCGCCGGGCGGTATGGCACGCTCTAGCGGTGAGTTTCTTTTGTAAATTATAGTTGCGGCCGCCCGTGCACTTCTGGAAGTTCTGTGCTTTAAGTAGCTTCCTCTATCTTAGATCTGTGTCATGCTCTTTGATCTGCTTGACTTTTCCGGCCGCTTTGCTTGCTGTTGTCTGGCTAAATCTTTCTGCATTTTCCTCGTTGCGGCATTAGAAACTGCCTTTTTTGCTGTCTCAGGAAACAGCTTTCACAAGAAGATTTTCGCTCTAGCGCGAGCCGAGGAGTCAGTCCGGTCGACTATGTTGGTCTCTAATTATTGTTAGGGTTTATTAGTCAGGATGAGTCTGGCATAAGCGGCTAGCGTGGACGCATCTGCGCGTCTAATATTTGTACAGGAAGTTAAGTCGTGTCTGAGTGACTCGTAAGAAGTACAGAAAAAGAGATGTAGAAGCAGGCATTCTTAAAGCTGCTGTAGTAGATGGGCTTTGGAGGGGGGGCCGGAGGGGGTGTGGGGGGGGGGAGTTGTCTTTTTTGGGCAGGATTGCTAAAAACAAACAAACAGAAAAGAGACTTTGGCAGAGAATGAAGGGCTCTGCTATTTTATTTATTTTGATCGTCGATTCTTCCTCTCTTCTAGTCCAAGTTCAGGGTTAACGTGTGCGATATTGGCAAAATGGTTGAGTTATGTAGTGCATAATTGTTATTTGCATGCAATATTTATTTTTTGGATCTTTGGAGGGGTAAGGTACTTTAGTGTGTTAGTACCTATTTTATACAAAGACTCTTGTCTGGGAATTTATATATCTCTCACTAGTACTAATCAATCATTAATAATGAGAATTAATCTTTGGTATTGCGCGATACATCTCATATATACTTATTATTTACGATATTATTGTGTTACTTGTTAACAAAATTTGCGGACGTAGGCTGGTGTTGGCACGTAGGCCTCGGTCCCGGCTATCGCTGCCTTTCCGTGATCGTTCCTCATATCGCTATCTTTATCTACTTATCGTGATGTCCGGATAGAATGTGTCTGGTTCCAGACTGGAGGACGGTAAACAGTATTTTTGCTATTTGATGGCTCATGAACTCATACAACATGTAGGCGGAATTGTCTTCATATTAATCATTATTTATTTGATTGGTGATATAGGCTAATGTGTAAGGAGAGGAAAGTGTGAGAGTTTAGTAGTAGTAGTAGAGAGAGAGAGAGAGAGAGAGAGAGATGTAGAGATCAAAGAGACGGGACATGGCAGCCTAGCCAGATTAATTAGATCTCAAGGAAGACATGCAGCTATGAGAATGTCATATATGTCGCTGTTTGTGGGGCTGTCCAGGCCCAGTTCTCCCACCCTCGCCCCTCGGGGCCCTTTCCACCAGAGCCCTTCGCACCATTTTGGTTCAGTTTAATCTCATTTAGCTACATTTAAATGGTTATATGTTTATTAGTTTACTTGTTAATTGTAGTTGTGATGATTTTCTTCTGCGCGATTAGCTAACCGAACATTCCCTATTCCCACTTTTAAGACGTCATTGTATTATGATTTTATTTTGATTACGTTTTTTTAGATTTCATCATAGTTTTTTTTCTTTTATTAGGACTAAGAGAGCTATGCCTCGAAACGTCAGTGTTGGTCATTGTGTTTTTGTTTTTATCTGGATTTCTCAAACAACAATATTATTTCACAGTTTTATGTAAGGAATTTGTTATGGAGTCTCGTAAGTTCTGGCCGCTCCTAAAAAGGACTAGTTCCGCTTAATTGTAAGACTTAACGCTCGAATATGGTTGTTTTGGTACGAAACTGTCACTTCGTATGGCTCTGTTCTTGAAGTAACTTTTGTATGGCTAAATCTAACGGCGGGACACCACACACACAAAAGAGAACTAGACGAATGACCTTTCACACCTAAGCACGTGATGTAAAACGCAGTCAGATTGAGTCCTTGCCCTAATGATCGATATAGGGCATCAGAGGTAAAGTGACATGTATTTTCTAGTGGTAGGGGCACTGAATATAAAGATAAGACAGGCTTTACAGCTCTGAACGTTTGTTCTCGATCTCCATTCGAACTAAAAGGCCTTAAATCGCACCTGTTTGTTTGTGGTGTTTATTTTTCGTACATGTATTATTTCATGTATTGAAAACTAGCCAAAAAATGGGTGGTGTTATCTGTCTTATTTTTTGTAGGCATGTATTTTCATGGTATTGAAAAACATTTAATGGTATTAAGAAGTGGGGGAGAATTTGTGTGTGTTCATAGTGATGTCCAAGAGCGTAGGCTATGTTGAGGATGCTGTTAAAGGTTTGTCAGTTTGTTGATCAGCTGCTGTTGGTGGCGTGGTTACCCCATGTCCGCCGATCTCCCGTATTGGGGATTATCTGCTGAGGGGTACTTTTGTACGATATTTTTTAGTATTAGTCCTCTGAGGAGGACTCCCTTACCTTCCTTCAGTACTGGAAGTATTTTTTTTTGATTACTGTTGGCTTGTAACTTCGCTCTAGCTCATGTTGCACTTGTGCGTTTGACTCTGCTTTCCGGCTCTTTGCTTAGCTGTCATCGATGGCTTATCCAATCTGTGCTGTCTTTTACTGGTCGCTAGTCTTCGGCTGCCTTTTTTCGGGGCTAGAGTACATTGCTAACATGAGATTTTCTCTCAGCCGAGAAGGCGTAAGCGCGCTGGGGCCTGAGACTATTTATTTGAGAGGTAGGCATCATATACGGGCAGCACTATAACGCACGGTCATCTGGCTTCCGTTTTATGTCAGGAGATTGAGAATGCGATCGATGCGATGATGAGATGATGAAAATGATGATGCGATGTACGCGGATGATGATGAACTGATGATTGATGTGTGGACTACGGTAGCGTATAGATGGATGATGATGGATGATGACTGTACGATGTATAGGTATAAGATGGATGATGTATGATGTATGATGGGGATCGACGACGGGATTATGATGTATGTATGATGATGGACGGTGAGATTCAAAAATTAAAGAAAACATGATTGACTGGATGATGATGATTGATGTTGTTATTGATTTTCAGTATAGATTCCGCAGATGTTTTTGATCCACCGGCGCTAGTGGCATTGAGTACGCTCGCTAGGCTGGGTTATAGCTCTGTATGTGAGGCGAGGCCCAGGTTACCATTATATATGCATGGCTTGTGTGTGTGTGTGTGTGTGTGTGTGTTAGGTGCATGGTAGGGTGGGTGCAACTGTTGCTGTCATTGACAAGGATTGTCCTTGTGCTTGTAATTTTACCAGAAAAGGAATTTCCTTGTGTGCTTTCTTTTTTTGTGGTCAAATATCTACGAATATGTCTTGTGTGTCTACTATATATATCGTCAGAGACGGTATTTTAGGCCTCATTCTGCTGGGCGCCAGCAATCCTGTAGTATGTGCGTCCTCTATTTAGGCGCTTCTACTTGCTCCATGCGCCGTTCATGGTTGGGAGCGTATATATACGGGTCCTATAGAAATTAATTAGCGTATTCAGTTATTCTTGGCGCTCAACAGCCGGACATATATATTATCGTCGCTTTTTCATTAATTATTGGCGGCTTGAGCTATTGTCGTACGACGTATAGTCGCCTCTATTATGCAGCTTTCTTAGTGACCTTGCAGCGTGGGCCATTGGTACTGTATATATAGGCGCTTCCTACTATAGGGGGCGCTCAAGTACTTGTCTACGCGCAACGCTGTCGGTATAGTCCGTCTATGTCGCGGGCGGAGTACTTGCCACTGGGCAGACGCCCGTATTTATTAGACGTGCCTCTATTGAGAGCGCTTGCAGTAGCTATTGTCACCTGACAGTATATAGCTGCGCTATCGCGAGAGTATTTTTCACACTTTCTTTACATTTTGGTGCTATGAGTACTTGCAGAGTGATCTTGCCATGGCGATTCGTATGATACTATAGCGTTCCGTATTGTAGCGAGTTCAGGGTGACTTGTTCCGTATAGCCCGACGTATATTTTATTATGTTTTCTTTTCATACTTCCTCTATTCCGCTGCATTCATTAACTTTGTCACATGACTTTATTACGTCATCTATAGCACGCTTTCAGTACTTTCCACTCGCGATCGTATATATACCATGTCCTCGATATATCGCGTGATGTATGTGTATTGACTTCTGTGACGGAGTCGTACCTTTTCACGCGACATATAGTCTGCTCTTATAATGGGCCATTCATGTACTTGGCCACGCTGGTTAAGCGTATATATATTACTACGGCGCGGGCTCATAAAAAATTTAGGGTGCATGTAAAGTAGTTGCCGGATATTAGCCGGCTTGTTTGCTTAAGAATATCAGCACGGCTAGTACTCGGCTGTCGGCTGATGCGCTAAGTAGTAGTACGGGAGCTGCGCGAAGGGGTTAAAATACTATGCTATTTGTGTATGAATTGTGGGTAAAGGGAGCAGCAATACTTAAAGATACGTTCATGACAATCATTGGGGTGACTTCATGCTGTATAGGGATGACATTACCTCAGTACGCCCTGCTCTTTCTCAGTTTTTTGGATTTGTTAGTTGCAGGGCATGCGCATCGCGTCATGTGTGTGTGTGTGTATGCATTTGTTTAACAGTTATAAAGCTAATAGGCAACTGTGTCTTTAGTGATGTAAATGGGGAATGCCTATACGTGGCTTGTGTGCGAATAATTATGAAGGCTTAACAACTGTTGCTTTATGACTGAATGGCACATACTGGCTTGTGTGGAGATACAAAGCTAAACAACTGTTTCTTTATGAATGAATGTCTTACTGCTTGTGTGCAGGATATTTAAAGGGCTAAACTTTAGCTGTTCTTTATGAATGAATTGCCAGACTGCTTGTGTGTCAGATATAAGGCTAAAGGCAATCTGTTCGCCTTGTTATGAATGAATGCCAACCTTGCTTGTGTGCTAGATAGTACAAGGCTATACAACTGTTCTTATTGTATGACATGGCCAACTGTTAAATTTTATCTGGCTTTAAGATGGCTCTTTGAATGGACCGAGCTATGTATGCAAAACGGTGCACGCGACCGCTTGTTTACAAACTACTGACGCAGGTTATTGGGGTTGGTTTTTTTTTAATGTTTTTTTAATTTTCCTGTTGATGTCTGTGAGCAGGCAGGTATGCAGCTGACCTGGATAGTGTTTGAAACAGCGCTGGCCATGGAAATCGCCTCGGTGCCGTGGATTACGCCATCCTGGCGACGCGCGGTCAGACAGACTATTACGCGCTTATTGAGGTATTTCCAACGTCGGCGCTCTTAGAAACAACACAAGGTGATGTGTGCGTGTGGCATGGCTCTCCATGTTGGACATCACTCAATTTGAGGGGTCTTTATGAAGCACTGGTAATTTTTTCTAAGACACGGCTTAAAAGAATGTGCTGGGGGTCCTCAGGATGACCACTAGAAATGTCATTCTTTTTAGGCCATTCAGGGCATTGGCAACTGGTGGGAGTCGACGCTGTCTATCCAGCAACAAAAATCATCCGTCTCGAACTATACTGGATCCGTCTCTGTATACTTGTATAGTGAATGGAGTCGCCCTGGGACCTCCTTGTTTTTGCGAGAGAGGGACGATTGGGAGTTACCGCTGTGTGTGGTGTGTGTGATAGTAGAGAGAGGTAGAGAGCCCACCCCCCAGGAGAGACTATGTATGTATTAGTTTTGTTATTTAAGATGATCAGCCCAAAACCACATACACTGTATCTTTGTGCAAGCTTTCGTTTTTAATACCCAATTACTTCATCTAGGCTTCATGATTCTATAAGGATCTGTCGGTGCACTATGGGCTCATGTCAATACCAGCATTAGTTTATAGGCAGATAGGAAAAACAGGCTCAGCAGTCATATACAATCATTATTTTATTATATGTAAGGTTGATTATTGTATAAGGTTCATTAGAGTTAGAGAATATACAGTGATCGTACCTCAACCGTATGTCACAGGTTTGTGAGACATGCAGTTGCTGCAAGTAGACTCTGCATTTTTAGTGAAGGAATTTGTAGTGTGTGTGTGTGTAGTGTGTGTGTTGTGGTGGATGAATGGTGTAATAAATGTATGTTTTACGTCTTCAGTGATAGTCGTATTGGTTCGTTTCTGGTTCAGCGAGATGCATATATGGTACTTTTTTTAAAGTACAAAGATGGTGGGGGGGAACTATTACTGGGCTGCATGGGTCGCCCCAAAAATCTTAGGGAAGCGTAGGTGGCATGTACACCAGTAGTTAGTCCTGGTCGAGTTTTTAATATAGGTTAGATATGTGTGTTAAGTGAAGCGGTATAGCCTGCGGGCCATCAGTTAACCTGCATCGGCTATGGTTAGGGCGCAAGGGCAGTTCGTTGTGGCGAGTATGGCGCAAAGTTTATACGATATAAGATATTATTGTAATACGACTAGGTTGTTGTGCATGATTGTTACTGAATTGGTGTTTTATCGTCCTCGCCAGGTGTCTTTCGGGTTCAGTTTTTCGATGTACACATGATGGGGACATTTGTAAATATACAAATGATTGTGGGGGAAGTCAATTACTAGCTTAGCAAATGCCCGGAGGCTAGTGCATATTAGCACCAGTAAAGTCCTGATGTTTTTATTACACAATATAGATTAATGTACTATTATGTAAGCTTGAAGTAGGTGTTGTGGTTGTCTTTTCTCTAGATTTTACTGTCGTCATCTCGTCTTCTGGGATAGGCACATTGGGTGTTGTGCTGAGGGCGAAAATGGAGTTTTAGCGTCTCGCGTCAGGTCTGAACCCGACACATTATGGAACCTTTAGTTGTTTGTTAAAATACAAACATGGTTGGGAACAATATTCTGGGGGTGCAAAATGCCGGCTGGCAGGCAGGTTTTAACGAAGACCAGTAAAGTCCCGATTTTTATTAATACAAATACAAGCTATATGCTTGCCAAGTTACTGTTCTGTTACATTAAGCATGGGTGGATTGTGGTGGACTGCCCTATCTAAATATGGTGATTGATGTAGAATCGTCTGCTAATATTTAGGTGTTATTTCATGTTACATTTAATATAAGTTCGGCTTGATGTGTTGATTCCTTGCATGGAATTATTTAGGAAATGTGATTATGGTTAAGAATGTAAGAAAACTAGATTATTAATCTTGTTTTTAAGGGGGGCGTGCTAACAAATTATCAAGTCATTCTTGCATGTTTTGTAACTTTCGTTATTAATGAATGATGGAGAACTAGTAGTGAGGCCTAAGAGAGTAGGTATATAGTTGTGAAATGATTAAAGGGTAAGGAACTTCTCATAGATTAACATAGTGTCGGCTCTATTTTTAAACTAAGGTTTATTTTTGGCATCGTATCGGCCTAGGCTAAAGTGAAAGTAGCTTGCCATTCAACAATACAATGAGGATGAATCTTGGGTCTGTATTTCTGCCCCTGACTTTGCCATTTGTATGATGGTTGCATTGTGGGGGGAACGCAGTCGGGTGTTGAGAGTTGGGTTTCTAATTATTCTAAGTCTCTTATGATGTCTAAAAAAAAAAAGGGTCTGATTACGCATCACATTCCCTATTATAGTCTTAAAACTCTTGAAGCTTGAAACACATGTAATCTTCTTTCTAGTTCTCTATTTGTTTATGCTTTGTTTTGTTTTGTGTGTATGTGCCTGAGTGGATTTGTGAGTGATGTGAGTTTTTGGGGATTAATTCAAATATGGCGTTGCAATGCGAGAAAACGGGAGTTGACAGGGGCATGTATTGCTGCCGCTTTCTCGTCTCTCTGACCGATGCTGTAAGTCAAGCTCTATTAATCTTCGCGCGGTCTCGTTTTAGATTCGGCTTAAGGACTTGCTGATATCCGTAAAGGAGTTCCTGCTATAGCTGTTAACTCGATTATATGTCTCTTGTCGAATTCTCTTGCTTACGTAAGCGACGATTAGTTCACCTATAAACTCTGGCTGGATCGTCTCCCTGTTTATTCCAGAGACGTCTCTGATTCCGCTTAGTAAAGGAGTTCACACGATAATCTGTTAACTTCGTATAGGTCCTCTGTGCTCTCTGACTCACGAAGTCATTACCAAAGCTCCTGTTTTTTGTCGGTCTCGTATTATTCTCAGAGCGACTCTTGATATCGCCAAGTTGCATACAGGAAGTTCTGGCAAGCTTGGTTATCGCTCGTATGTGTCCATGTCTCATTCTCTGACGTCACAATCAGTCTTATGATATAGCGCCTCGTCTCGTCTGTTTTAATTCGGCTAGTGGACTCTAGATTTCAACAGTGAAGGTAGTTCCGCAAAGCTGTCGCTAAGTAAGGGAGAGTGATGCGAGCCCGGCCGCCGGAGAGACGTAGGGCCGTTAAGAACACTCAGTCAGTTTCTGCAGTTTCTAGCGGCAAGGGGAAAAAATATACATAGTATTGGGGCGAGCTTGCGATGCCGCTTCGGCTTTGGAGGGGCATAAAGAAGTAGGAGTAGTTTTTGTTTGCTTTCCGATTGTACTCAAACATAGAGTAGTATTTTTGTTTTATTGTATTGAACATAGTTGTTGTTTAAGTGGGGTTTTTTTAAGGTTTTTTTACTATACATAATATACATTGGCTTCAAAAACATTCGAATACTCTTCAGGCGCAGAGTCTTATCGGGCCAATCTTGTGCAGGGCTGAACTCTGAAGTCTGGTCTGACGTTGACAAAGGATATGACATTGAGATATGAGAGCTTTCTTTGCCTTCAGTGTTCTTCCTTATGAGCATCGGCAAACTTTGGCTGGAAGAAAAATGATCACGGATTATTTTTTTTATAAATTCTGGTTCTCAAATGACGTGGCTGTCACTCCTTAATTTCAGTGCTGTTCACCATGATGAGGAAAAGGTCAAGGTCATGGGCTCCAAGGTCTAAGCGACCTGGGTCGCTTCAGAGAAGACCAGGTTTGACTGCTGTTGATTGTTGGGGGGCCGGGTCTTTAGTTTTTGTTGTAGGTGGGGTGTTTTTTTCAATGGTTGAACATGTCTTTATAAACATTCTTCCTTCAGTAGTTTGGGTCTTTTTTCTTTTCTTTGGGCTTTTCTCTTTTTACTGGCTTAAAAGGAACTTATATGATTTACTCATGCATGAGAGGGTGTCTACTCTTCTATGGTTTAGCTACTGATATTTAATTTAATCAGAAACTGGAAGCTTCAGTGTTGTTTTTTTTATCACGCAACAATTCACAGAATTTGTTAGCGCAAAAGCTGATTAGGGCGCGTTTTGGAATACTTGGTGTTCTAATCTTTGGAAGTTTACAAAGGCTGGGAATAATTTCACAAGGCATTAATCAAAACCAACTGTCATCTGTTTGCTATCATTTTAACTGTCTGTTACTATGCTCGTTATTTCTCTCTCTTAAGCTTTGCCCCCTCGTACGCCTGAAATCGTTCTGATGGGGGGCTCGTGCCCCTGTACGCTACTGCTGGGTGCATGGTCCCTGGGGCTGAGACCGGCTGCCTTTCAAGGTATTTTTTCATTTTGGGGGAGTTGCAGCTGCATGATGCGATTTGTTATTAGCATTTGAAGTTACTAACCTAGGGGGGGGTTAATGTTAGCGGCAGTCGTTTTGATTTCCTGCTCGATGCAGGGTGCTATCAGTCTGATTCTATGGGTTGTAACGCGTCTTTGTAGATATACTGTACTTCATTCGCGATTTCTAGTCGTGCTTAAGGACTACTTTTCTTTAGGGCTAAAAGATGAGTGCTTCTCCGTTGTTACGTATGTATTGATTGAGCTACCTATGAGGAATGGCTTCTTACGTTTATGTATATTGGAGGTATAATGTGACCTAGGCTACTGATGTACCACGAGAGGGTACATTAAGTTGCTGCGCTAGGTCTTTCTCACAACATGGCTGGAAAAATTATAAAAATATATTTTTTTGTTGGCAATTTTGATTTATGAGTATTTTCTCTTCAGTGTTCTTTAAACTTTACTCTGTCTTTTCATAGATTTGTAAAGTGACAGATCTCTTGTTGTGGATCTCTAAAGTACTACGGCAAAAAGTGGCTATTTAAATGAGATAGCGTCAATGCGTTTTCTTCGACTTAGGCTTAGACTTTAAGAGCTGGTGATTTGCTGGGTAACAAAATGGCGTACAGTCCTCTCCCCCATATCCTTCGAACTTCTATTATCTTTTGTAGCTCTTTAGAACTTGCCAACTTAGAATCAGGATAAATCTTTAGCAATGATGGTTCTAATTATTTCATTCGAAAGTAGAATTGTCTGAAGTTTCGGTAACTAAGGCTGTAATCCACACTTATCCGGCGTGAATTGTTCATTTTGAGCACATTTAGTGTCGCTTTCGTGGTGCTGAGTCACAATTAAAGGGGTTTTCATTGCTGAATATGTCATTTTTGACATTCATAACCTCTTGTGTGTCTTTGTCCTTCTTTTAAAGAGGGGAAGGTCTATAAAAAAAAAATATATATATTTTTAGATGTGTAAATGTGTGCTTCATTTACTAGTTAAGGCGCTTTGTTCAAATGATTGTTTTATGATTAAACAAGTGTTGTTGTTGTTGTTGTCAGCGGTTGACTTCAATTTGCTTCTGATTTGGCAGTTGGTTTTTTTGTGTGTGTGTTATTTTCTGGACTGAATACATGTTGGATTCTCTTGGTACTGTCAGCTAGTTTTATTATAAATGTGTATTGCTGGTGCTGATGGTATGCTTGCTTTGTTCATTCAGAACTGGCTCTCTCTTCATTGCTGATGAGTGAACATTGGTCTAGACCTGCCTACATGCTACGACGATTTTGGCCGTTAGCAGCTACGAAAAAATAAAGACTTTGCCTATCGGATGCTACGTGCAAACCGTTATACGTTGCATACGGAAAAAACAATTGCCGCCCGCATAATTTTGCTTATGCCGTTCTATACTGGTTTTGTCGGTTTCTAAGAGCAGAACGTGTTTTCTTTTGTGTCACGGTGTGGGGGTGGTGCGATAATACTATGACTCATTTTCCGTTTTTATCAAAGAGACTGCGCATGCGTCTTATTACTTTCTGTCTGAAAAAAAGGCGGTATCGCCCGCAGTCTAGTAGCGATTTCAGTGTAGATGTTCAAACGGAAGAAAACGAAACCCAAACCAGAAACATTGAAAATCATCTGGCACACCAGTGTTCTTGTTCTATAGAAAAATAAATCACGGCTGCCGCCCACAAGTTTTAAAATAGCTTACACGGAGGAAGGGTCTTAGCAATTGTCAGAAGTTGACTCGGTTTGCGAAAACCATGTGCTCGCCTTAACATGCAACCTCCTGCCATGCGGACTTTACTGTGAATCATGGCGGGTAGAGACGATATGACCCTTTGGTCTCAACCAGTTCAATCGGCCGAAACATATAAGCAGTGGCGTTTCGGCCTCAGGAATGGAGAACAAATCGATTGCCATTGTTTGTGATGTGGGGTGGATTCGATGAAAAAAAAATTTTGGCATGCTACTGAAAATTGAGGTTAGATTGAGGCTACTGATTGGTGAAAATCCCAACTAGGCAGTCTGACATGTGTAACTGTGCACACACCACACACGCACACACGCACACACACACGACACACACACACACACATCACACTACAACATACACGCCATAACGATGCTTGCTTACACAATTGTACATAGTATGTAGGCATGCATGCACATTCGTACATGTCACATTACATTACACACACACACACACACAGCACACGCATCTTTAGGATGAAAAAAAAGCTGCAAGCTTACTCCTTATGTCCTCTGCCAATAAAGATGATTTGACTGTGGTACGCACGCACACATGCACATCACGCGCGTACCCGCACGCGCCCGCACACACACACAGTGTTTACATACACACAGACGCATTAATGATGCTTGGTTACAGTTTACATAGTTGTGTTGAGGGACATGCTGAGACTACCTATTACATTCATACCTACATTACACACACCACACACACACACACAGACGTATAACAATGCTTTGCTTAGAATGTACATAGTATGCAGCATGCATGCATCACTTGACTGTCATGCACTACTACATGATCGCACACTTTTATATTCACTTTAAAGATCTGTGAAGTTGCAGTAGATCTGAGCATAACATTTGCATGTATAGTGGTGGTGTTGGGGATCTCTCTTTTTTGTGATTTTCTCTTTAATGTGGAATTTGTATGGATGTGTGGATTGTTTTTCCTGTCTGTCTGATCTTATTGTATATATGTCCGTATATTTTCTTTGGCCTATTGTACATATGCGTTGTTAGGCTAGTGCGATTTCTGTCTATTTGGCATGCTAGCCCAGAAAGTAGTTGTGTGATGTGTGTTTTTGGTGGTGATGGGGATTTCTTAGCAGCGATGATTTCAATCTCTCCAGTATATGTCTGTCTGCTGTTTGTGTGTGTGTGTGTGTGTGTTGTCTGGGTTCCAGTTGCTGACTGCCCTGCCTGCCTGCCGATCTATGAAGGTGTCTGTCTGTCATTGTCTGTCTTTGCCTTCGTATTGCGCGTGTCTGTGAGCGCGTGTGGGCCATGCTGGGATGTGAAGTCATGACTTATTCCATGCTTGACCTTTCCAAAGCCTGTCTGGTGTGACTGGCAAGATATGTTATTGTTGTTGTTGTTGTTTGTTGTCAGCTTAACCTGGACTAAAAGACTCCAGGGATCATCCCAACGCGAAGGACTTGGAAACTATGGTACTTAAGTGGGGAGATGATGAACATACGTGCGTGTCCGTTTTGATACCCCGCTCACGTGGTCAACCACACTCCGTCTTGGGGGATTGTTGTGGCGAAGATGATTTCATGCTAGGGCTTTGTCATGGCTAAAGATCAATCCTCCAGCATAACTATGCAGAGCATAGCAAATTTTGGGGTAGCCCTCGGTGTATAGCGCTATGTCAATTGGTCGATGCAGTCGAAGCACAGGCACAAAGCTGCATGTATGAGGAGGAGAGCTATGGCTGCTCCACGCATTCTGGTGTTTAGTCTGTTCGCCTGCCGTCTGTCTGTCTGTCTGTCTGTCGAATGTTGCATGCCTGGTATTGCATCTGTCTGTACATGTGTCTGGTGCTGTGGGCCACGCAGGGATAGGAGTCCACTCACTCCAGGCACCTCCATTTCCCGTCGTCTTCCTCGAGAGTCAGCGCGGGGCCACCCCTCAACCAGCTGACCTCCAATTACGCCGCTTCCGTAGGTCAGTAGTCTGGCGGCCTAACACTTACGACCACAGCGCTTCCGCTTTAACTAACGTTGCCTATGATCTATCCCTCCCCACCGCTTTCAAAGAACCTGTTTTTACTTACTCTTTTTTGACACCGGTAGTATTCTACTCAATTGGGACCTCTACAACCTTCCAATATTGAAAATAATGCTTCGTAGATTACTCGTTTTCTAGTTAACATTGTTTTGATTGTGGTTTAATGAATAAAAAAAACTTAATACAAGTGTTTGTGCCAAAACTACCGTATTTTTCAGAGTATTTATAGCGACACCTGTGGTCTAAGTCGCCAACCCAAACTTTTTACACTCCAAATTTAAGATTTTGTTACTATATTTTTTGTTACTATTTTAGTAATCACATAAACCCTTTCACCGCCATACGTCGGCATTTTAGCACCAACAATTGGTTTACCTATCCACGTCACATAACAGGCATCAAACCAGGGCCTGACCCATAAGACCCTAGTTTTCTTAAGTTTTTTGGGAGGTAAAAGGGTAGCCTAATTGTTAGTATCAATTCACAGAGGAATTAGCATATTATTGCAGTTTTTGTGTGTTCCGTAATTAGTTAAGTTAATGGTATTTTTGGGCTTGAAAAAATGGCTGTGTGTGAAAGGTTTAAAAGGACCACAGGAGTGTCTCAATCGTTGGAGGTAAAAAAGTATCGCCTTATAGTCCGCAAAATACGGTAGTATTCTACTCAATTTGTGACCTCACATACTATTCACAAGAATGAACAAACTGCTCTAAATTACTCATTTTCAAACGTGAATCTATTGTTGAATGGTTTTACTGAATTAAAGCTAGACATTTTTGCCACCAAAGCTACTCATTCAAGCTATCATCAGAGACTACTCAAGACTTGTGTAGGGGTTGGTTAAGCAGGCCTGCTTTCACTTTCCTCTCTCTGTTGGCTTTTGCCGTGTGTTATAATGAGGATTTAGCTGCTAATAGCGCCAAACACGGTTTAAGGGCGATGTCGTAGTTAGGTCTACTCGAACTGCCGTTGCCCCTTCCTGGGTGGACGAGTCTCAGGAGCAGATAATTTTATGTGGTCATTTATACTTACATGGGGGGCAACTCTTTCATGGGATACAAGGGATTTCCTGTTTTTGAATTTTACCAGAAAAGGAATATTTCCTTTTTTTTTGTTTTCATGTGTTGGTCGATACAAGATCGGTGGGGTGTGATACTGTATTTTTTCAAACACGGTATGTAAGCATTTGTGTATAAATTGTGGAAAAAGCAAACTAAAATACCTTCATAATATCAATTTTTTCTCAGCGCGCTTAGGGGGACATTACCCCTCGACCCCGGCCTTTCAGGTTTTTTCATTGTGTGTAGTTGGATCCATGTTGCTACTAGGGCCTATACAGGCAAGGGCGATAATCTGAAGTAGGGGCGTCGCATCTCAGGTCAAGAGATACGTGTGCAGTATGATATTGTTTCAGTATAATAGTGCTACATCACATGGTTATTTTTACGGGGATACTAAGGCGATACTTTTTATTTTCCCTCCAGACAATGACCCTTCTGCCCGGCCTGCGCCTTAAATCTGACTCAAAAAAATTAGTAAGAAAATGTCGTTTTGTTGGACTCCCCCAAAAAAAATTGGATATTAAATGTCCCCCATGGACCGATGAGGACGTTAAACTTAATATTAATTCATTTTACGACACAAGTAAGAATAATTTTAAGATACAAAATCTAATATTGTGTGTATAAAATGTGTGGGTGTGCATCTTATCGATCGGGTGCGCCTGTAGTCCGTTAAAATATGTTTAATCAATGTGCTAGTTATCCCTTTTTTTTGTTTCCCCAATGTTTCGCTCTCTCCGTGTACACACATATTCCAGTTTAGAGTGGCACAGTGGTAACGCGTTCGCTTCGTGTTGTCGAGTAAGCCCGAGTTCGAATGACTGGGGTACAGGGGATTTTTCCTCTCCACTTTGCACTAGGCCTTACCGGTCGTGAACGTGGAGTCTTTCCGGATGAGATACATATAACACGATCGGTCACACCACGTGCCCGTTGCACTTAGCACACTTGTTAAACCCGCTTTTCTTTGGCAACGCAAAAGTTGTCATTTGGTCAAATTTAACCCACCACACCCCCCTCCTGCCTCAATCTGGCCACACACAAAAAAATTCACGATGAAAGAAAAAATTGGCTGCGGTTGGCGTGGACTGTCTGGCAGCTGCGACGCGCTCATCCCGGTGGGACGCAATATTCTAATTCACAGAGATGCCTTTGTGACTTATTAAAATACCTAGTACCTTAATTATACAACCCTGTGTCGCTCGTGATCATACTCAGAGCGTTGGATTTGGAAAACCCGAACCCTCTGTTTGTATCAATGTAGAAATAATAATAAGACACACACACCTCTCCACCCTTTCACCGCCAAAGTCGGCATTGTTAGCACACAGTGATTTCAAACACCTGTATTGTTAACTTAAAAGCATAAAATTGGGGGTCTATTATCAAAGACCTCTATTGTCTTGATTTGGGATAGTTAAGGGTAGACCTTATTTTATGTAGTCACAGAAACACTAATAGCCCGAATACTGCAGATTGGATTTTGTTCTCTACCCAAGTAAATTTTAATGGAAAGTTGTTTTGCTGGGAAATATGGCTGGCGGTGAAAGGGTTAATGAAAACTATGACGTGAAGTTATATAGAAAAACTAAGTTGACACATTCCCTTGGTATGCAAAATCATCACTTTTCTACTTACCTGTCTTTAGTCACCTGGCACATTATAGACGGTTGTATTGGATGCCTTTTATGTGTCTTTGTGACAAATTAAGTATAGGTATTAGGTACTTTTATAGTCACAGAGGCGTCTCTGTGAAATTTGGTTGCTTCCCACCTGCGACTTGAGCGCGTCACAGCCAGAGGCGGCGCCACACCTTTTTTTTTTTTTTTTTTGCATGCAATTTTGGTGGGACTGATGAGGTGGGGTGGTTGGGTGTTAAATTTCGACCAAATGACACATACTGTTCGTTGCCATGGTTTCAGATTTGCTAAGTGTTCAGTGTGTGCACGGGACACTCGGTTTATCAATTCATCCTGAAAGACCTTCCACCGTCAGACCGCAAGGCCATGTGCAAGCGAGAGGAAAGAATCCACTGTAGCCGTGTTCGAACTCGGGTTTTACTTGACACGAGTGCGAACGCGCTTACCACTGTGCCACTCTTAATAACACTTGTGTTGCGTTATTCACCCCCCCCGGTTATCAGTTATGTTTAAATAGATGCTGTAACGGTTCAAACCTAAATGCTTTTTTTTTTAGTCCTCATTTCATTATTCGTATATGCTTTGGTTTGGTTGGTTCGCTTAAAGGGAAAAAAAAAAAGTGTGGGGGGGGGGGGTGAGGGGGATTTGTGAATCTTCCCTTTTCATGTTTTGATTTTGCTGGTATGATTAAATCCACAGCCCTTTCTGTTTTTCCACTTTTCAGTTGTTTCTTGAACTGCGCTGTTCGGTATCATGTTCCTTTTTTGCTTTGTTCTCCCAAGTGAACATCAGACTTTGATTGTTGTTTGGTGATGTGGTTATGTGCTACAGTGGGACATCCGCCCTGATAAGGACCACTCCCTTATAAAGTACTCCCTCCCACATATTAAGGACTAATCTTCTCTGAGTCATGCCTTCTTTGTAGGGTTGATACAATTACCTCCCTTTATAAGACCCCTCCCTTTACAAGACCTGATTTGGGATGGTTTTTGAAGTCTTAGATTAGGTGATGGTTTCCACTGTGATTGTATTTAAAAGCAGGGACATATTTGATTCCAAAATGTTCCAACAGACAGCTGAATGTAAGCTGCAACACAGCCACATACAAAGCAAAGACGTAGCCAAACCGCTACTGCGGATTAGCTCAACAGCTACCTTTACGAAGAGTAACGAGAGATCTGTTGTCATTTTTATTCTTTTGAATTTTTAAAAAGAATATGAAAGATGTGGGTTTAGCGTTTTGATTCAAACATCATTTAATGTACAATTGACAGTTCCGAACATTTTGTTGTGTATATTATTGACGAGAAAAAAAAAAATACTGTTAAAGAATAAGTGATGCACGCATTTGTAACTGCCTTCCGTGCCAAGGATGTCAGATGATATTTGGAGTTTGTGTTTATCTCATCACTTATGGGTTGTTTGTTCACGCCAGTGCACTCTGTTACTGATGTCAAATGACACATTGTCTGGTGTGTTTCATGTAGATATTTTAAAACTTCTTTCCTTAGTCTTCTTCTTCTTACACGAGATCGAATGAATTCTGCTTAAACGGTCCTTTGCCCGGTCTTGGAACAGTATTAGAGAGTAGGGGACATTAGTAGATATAAAGGTATGGTGGGTTAACGATTCCCTGGAGCAGTGCAACACACACCAGTGAAAGTCCCTTAAGTTTGAACATATAGACAGATGCATTTATGATTGATGAAGATGAAAAATCCGTTTAACGTTCCTCCGTCTGAAACTAGGACACATATGGAACATTAGAGTATATAGAGAGAATGGTGGGAACGATCCTGAGGCAAGCCCGGAGGCAGTGCAACTCCAGGAAGAGTCCCGGAATTTTTAATGATAAGATGGCATTGTACATGATGTAACATAACATGATAGATTGAAGTACGCTATAGGTACATGCCTGTTGCACACATCGTTCAACACTAGGAAGTATTTTATCATTACATAAAAAATATTTGTGTATAAAGAATGCTTTACGGTACAGTTTTTAGAAAATTTGTTGTGCCTATTATTTTAATAAGTAAGATAACTTCGGTAAAGTTCCAAACTCAAAATGCTTATTACTATCAATTAATGACGTTCTGCAAAAAAAAGAAGATGTAAGAGAGGGTGTAGTACTTGGTTCATCATTGCTGTAAATTAAAATAACTGAGAAGTCGATGTCATGGGTTGTTGGAAAACTAATTAATGGGACTGTAGTATGGAATACTCTTGTATTACCAGTTTGGTGTAGTCATGTGTTCGCTGAGGTTGTGAAGTGCGAATGTTTAATCATTTATGTACGTATAGCGTACCTCGTGTTGAACTTGGTTGTGAAAGGAAGAACTTTGGGCCAGTGTTTTATTGAATGAGTTAGACTGCATATTATGTTAATGAATGACTGCGACATTACATTTTGTGGGCTTCATCGTAAAAAAATTAGGATGGTGCATTATGACATGGAGGTACAACATGTGTCCAGCACCCACGAATTTGATTAGTAGTCAAACTGACCATTTGAGACAATTCTTATACATTGGAAAAAAAGACATCCTCATTCTAATTGATACGATACGAACCATAGTGTATCTTTTCTAGGTTCAGCGTTAATGAGCATTAAACTGTGTCAGTAGTGCGAGTGTCGTCGACACATTCGAGAAAAGAAAAATACAGTTCTAAATAGTCTAGCCCTAGCGTGAAAAAAATCATTGACCATACTTCATTTTTAAAGCACCTATTTAAGACGAGCAGAGACCATAGTAAAGATTATCCTTTATAAATATGAAAGTTAAGATGTTAGAGAACACAAAAATTACCCAAACTCTATATTGACCCAAAAAAAATTAGTATGTTTGATCTTTTTGCTAGGCCTCGTTTGTGAGAAACTGGTCCTATGGACCTAATGTCCCTTTCGTGGTGCTGGTCACAAAATGACTTTTTTAAGTTTACTGTTTTAACATGATTTTATCCCTGTTTTTGTAACATGGCGCGACCGCTAAACGAAACCGTTAGTTATAGTTGGAGGATACACTTTATTTCGTGTTTCACGGCATTGGTGTTTGCCGAGTGTCTAGGGCTTAGATCATAGATACGGAATAGTATGAATGTTGTGGTTTCACAGTGCATTGTACATTGTGTCTTTGTTAAGGTGGACGCTGACGGTAATGTATGTTTTTGCAAGAAAAACACATCGAGATCCACCATGTACACACCATTTACAGAGATCGCAACACTCACTTTGCTCTGGTTTCCGAGAAAATTCAAACCGTCAAAGTCAGTGTTGCGATTTATCCTTGGCGGATTGGTGTCTGGTGAGTGAGTCAATGAGATTCTTTCACTGAAAGAAAGGGTGTCTCTTTTGTAATGGTGACCAAATGGTTTTGTTCAATTGTTTTTTTACTGCACTACAAAAAAAAGAAAAAGCTTTAAACCACAATTCGGGTGTGGGCCCCCACCCACCCATCCAAGATGGGCTTAGCTCTCCGGCACCTCCACCAGGGAGGAAGGAAAATCACCGTTTTGACAGTTTGATTTCTAGGAAACCAGAGCAAAAGCGAGTGTTCCGACTTGGAGAAGGCTGTCTTTCGTGGTGATTCAACTATTGTCTTGCAAAACCTCATCCGTCCAGGGTCCACCTTTAAAGCTCTGGCTTTGCTAAGCATAGGGTCAGAGAGTGGACATACATGTTGTGCAAAAAAATCATAGTTGCTTTGAAATGTTGATTCCGGTTTTCCTTCATTGTGTCTTGGAAAAGGCAGCTTGATAGCCTGGTGACGTTCAGAAAGTATGATTGTTTAGGTGTGCTTGAGGTAATAGAGAAGAGAGGCAACTAATCCGTAGAATATTGGTTCGCTTTCTGAACGGAAGTGTTTTAGGATCCGATACTCATATGGTCCTCTTGCTGTGCTGTGATGTGGTGGTTGTTGACTTGTAATTTAATATCGTTTCACTAAAAGTGTATATATCACTAATGGAAAGGTGTGTTCTGTGCGTTGATAGTGTGTGTGTGTGGTGTGTCGTAGGAGTGTGCGTGCGTTGGGTGGGCGGTGGTGTTGTGTGCGGTGTGTGTGTTGTGTGTGTGTGCAGTGATGTTTGTCTGCGTTGCGTTGGCAAGAAAACCATTTTGGTTGTGAAATCAATAATGGCGTGTGCATCCGTGCACGCAGAAACCCTTACATCGTTAGGTGTGACAAATATGTGTTTCTGTCTACCACAGCCTTTTTCAGCGCTCAAGGTTGTTAGGACCAAACATTGAGTTGTATTTACTATTCAGAGTTATTAATGCAAACACTCACGCTGTATTGGCAAGCACATCACTTTAGATGCCTAACCGTGGTAAGAGTGTATAGATGTTACGGCTGAACCACACCGATAGTGAATCAGCTTTATGCAGACAGTGCAGTGTCTCCTCGCGTTGGTTGCATCGATCCTGATGGCCCAACATAGATTCGCTCCCTTTGGAGGCTTGTGCTCTCCGATTCTGCCACCTGAACAAGGCCTGGGTTGTGGCTGCGGCGAATTGGGATTCGGATTGATGAGCGGCGTCTGGAGCAACTCCACTGTGTACGGCCAGATGATGGGACATGCAAAAAAACAAAAAAAAAAAAAGAGTGTATAAAGTAGATGTATTAAAGAAGTGCATTGGATTGGAACGCTGGATATGATTGTTTCTTGTGCACAAATTTATGTGGACAGTTTTAACCGAGCGCTTACCCCCCTTTCGCAGGACATCGCTGCCTTACACAAACTTAATTACTGGCCTGGGGGCTGGCCTAGGTGGGGGAAATATAACATAGATACGAAGGCAACACAAAACTCACAAGGTCGATGATTTCAGTTTGGTGACACCATTATGGTTGATCCAAGTTTATTTTCTGCACTTGAAATAGTGTTGTTACTTGCATTATAATCGGAATCGTTACGTCTCCTTAGTATACTTACGATCATGTATTGAAAACATATTGGAGTATTTCTGCGGATGGTCAGGATACCATATGTTTGGACATAATTTAACATTAAAGATTGAGTTAGAAGTGCCACTGCATAGGTTATAAACATAAAGCTGTGTAAGAGTGATGAAAAGGGATCGGTAACTCAAAAAACGTGTATGGATGTTGATCAAAAAACCTGATTTAGCTATAGTTTAGACGTAACAAAAACGCTATGTTCCTGAGAATTACTCGCAGTTAGGCTGACTGGTTGTTTTCTCCAGTGTTCGAGTATAATCGGATGGAATTCGTCTAAATGAGTCAGAAGACCCCTCAATAGTCACGTGTTCACCTTCCTCTTATGCTAGGAAGATTCTAAGATCCTTACCAGCTATAAGAGAGGAAAACATCTGTGAAAAACGTTGATTTGACTCGTGACGTGGTGGTTTGGGTTGTTTTAAGGATGTGCCAAACTCACATGTTGTTTGTGTCGACTGAAATAAGGACCCCAGGGGAACATATACGAAATATCGAAAAAGTATTCTCTCTTCTGTACTCAATTCAATGTGTTTTTTTTAATTTGGGTTTTGTTGTGAAATATGTTAGTATTTAATTCATTGTTTCTGTGCCCACCCCCCCCCCCCCCCATTGTGTGCAATTGCAAACAAACCCGTATTTTCTTGTACGACCTGTTAAAGAGAACACCTCTATTTGATACCGGATTTGTGGCACGGATGCATTTTACTATGTTATAACGACATCTCTTAAACGACCTTACCTCTAAAACGGACTTTTTACGACCGCTCTTTTGTTGGTCTTGCATAGATTCGACAAAGGGTAAACAACCCACGGT
>JAGGCT020000035.1:4035786-4055786 GCA_017654935.2 Phymorhynchus buccinoides
AACGGGGGGCCCCGTCGTCCAGCGGCAGACTGTCCTCACCAAGCAATGCACGCACTTGCGACACCCGTAGAGTGTCACATCCTGACACAAATTGCAGGGATTCTGTCGTCTAGTTCACGAGATACAGCTTGAAGAGAAAACATATAGCGCAAAGAAGAAATTTCGGTTTTTAAGTCACAACTTCAGTCATGGTCAGCATGGTGATAATTTTATGCTCGTATGTTTTTCTTCTCTAGGGTATACAGTCCACACACAATTGAAGCGCTTCTGTCCAGTACCAATGTGGAATATGGCTTAAACCCAATGTGTAGACCCTACCACTTTCAGTGAGTTATCCTTGGAAGACAGAAAAAAACACCCAAAAACCAAAAACAAACAAACTACACAAACAAAAATACAAACATCCCATCGCATACTCCCGTCTTGGGACGGACTAAAAAAGAAAACACACACACAAAAAACACACACCAAACAACACACACACATACATAAAAACAAATGCACCCCAAAAGAACCCTATCTTTAAATACAGACAACAACACTGCATGGCACGATGTTCCGTAGGGTACAGCTCGATAGACATCGTGGCCATGCCCTGTCACCACACCCCTGTAGACACTTGGCGTTATTAGGATTCACCCTTCTCTTCTTCTGCTTCCCAGGCCTTATGGGTAAGGTACGTGTGTGGCCGGTCTTCAGTTTTCACTGGTCTACCCCGCTGCGTACAGCCACACCATTCCGATTTCGAGGAGCTCAAAGATTGAAGAGTTTTTTTGGAGAAAAAACAAGGCAGGAGAATGGGCCATTAAGTCATAAAGATAGTAGATGATAGAAAGCCCTGGGAAAAGGCAGAGTCAAAAAGAGTGAAGAAAAGAGATTATTAGGATTCTCCCTACTGGAGAATACTATTGCTCGTCAATTCTTCCTTTTTTTTTTTTCTTCTTTTTCCTTACCCTTTTTTTTTCTCGTAGAGTTTCGCTGGAATTTCAGCAAGGTACGGGGAGATACGGAATGGTAAAATTCGCGATTGTAAATGTTTTTGCCGAAACATCGGCGAAATATGGCCGAAATACCGCGAAATCGGCGACATTTCAATCTTGAAATAACTTTAAAATGGCTGAACGAAACTAGTTCAAATTTTTAGTATTTGCTATGGATTAGTTTGCGATACTTCCTGTATAAAACTGAACAGGAAGTGCTCCAGCTAGGGTCAGGCAGATTTCATTTGTTTCACTGAATAGCCAAAACCGGAAGAGACGTCACAAAACTAACATACCGGATATTGTAGCCCTTATTCTGGCTTATCTTCTTTTTCTTTCTTTTTTTTAAAGGAGAATCAGTGGGTTTTTTTTTACCTTACCTCAGTAAAACTTAATTGCGGACCCTAATCTAACTGGCAACGCCTAACATACTTATTCACGAAGCACCCGCCATTTTTCAGCTAGCACGCACACACGCCACTTTCGGACATTAAAACATCTATCTGTATACAGAAATCGATTCTGCCTTGCTGCAATACCTTGGGCGATTCCACTCTATGACCCCGTCCTGAGCTAAACATGGCATCGGTCTCTTAACCACACATGCGGTGGGTAACACAGTCTGGTCAAAACATTAAAAAGTGAGAGCAACCCTGAACCGATGCGCCTTTTTTGAAAGAAACATGTCGAGATCATCAGAAAGACAGCCTTTTCAAGGATCTGAACACTCACTTTTGTTCTGGTTTCCTATAAATCAAACCGTCAAAACGGCGATTCCTCCTTAGCGGAGTTTGCCAGAGAGAGAAGCCATTTTGGACGGGGTAGGTGAAGGCCAATGAGAGTGGTAGACACGTTTTCTTCTTTGTAGTGCAGTAAAAAAAATAGATTGGAGCTATTTCATTAATTTTGTTGTGAGCGAAAATCCTCTATTCAGATACACGGTAAACGCATATAACAAACACGACCTACACAAAACGACGCTTGTCATTACGTGGAACTTTCGTGCACACGATTTGTCTAACTCAGGCGGCATTAGAAAAGAGAAGGCACGTGCCTTCTCTTTCACTGAAATAATCACTTCCAGCACCTCAGAAACGATAGCGATTGACGGTTTTGATTTCTAGGAAACCAGAGCAAGTGAGTGTTGCGATCTCTGTAAAGGGTGTTTTCCTGCTGATCTCGGCGTGTTTTCTTGCAAACACTCATCCGTCATGGTGCCCCTTTAATAAGAACATTAGGGTCACTGGATACCAGACCCTCATATGACGCCTTTCAGTGACATGGTTGCAATCAGTGTGGTTGCCAAGAGGCGACGTGAGATGAAAGGTTTAGATCTCGGTCTTACATTGCGATGTCGATGACATTAACTTACTTTCTTATGCATTAGCCTGCCTAGTCCTCTCTCTCTCTCTCTCTCTCTCTCTCTCTCTCTCTCTCTCTCTCCTCTCTCTCTCTCTCTCTCTCTCTCTCTCGTCATCTCTCTCTCTCACTATCTCATCCCTCGTCTCTCTCTCTCTCTCTCTCTTCCAATTTCCTTCTCAAGGTCGCTGTTGATGGTACAGTGGCTTTTTACGACAAATATATTATTATTATTAATAATTATTTTTGTTATATAGCACCAACACCTCTCGGTCGACTGGGGCTCTTGCGCTTTAGACAAATGATTAAAATGAGTACGTAAATTAAGCACCACTAAAGTAATACCAAAAGCTCCAATAAATACGACTTTAATACAGTACACATCCGTAGGCACAAACAAACACATATTATATAAACTCAAATATAGCAATATAGAGTCATTCACACGCAGACAAACAAGGATCAACACATTAGTACATTATATGAAACTGAAGAAATAAATTAAACATCAAAACCTAATTTCCTTCACACAGAAATATGCACACACGCTGTGGCGCACCCCCCCCCCCCCCTCCCCCCACACGCACCACCATCACCACCACCTACAAACAACACCACAATACATCTACAAAAGCGTGCAGACCGAACAAGCCATACACACAATAGTACATTACTACATTGTGAAAATCATTACATATCACATTACCTATCAACACACCTGTTGATGCTGCTTTCACTCACACACACGCGCTAGCGCGCGCAACACACACACACACGCAGCACGCATGCAAGCAGCACCCACGCACCCACACCATTCGCACACACACACTCCCGCGTGCCACACGACAGCACAAATCATACCTTATACCCTCTTGTTCTCTCTTCTCTCTTCTTCTCTTTTTCTTACCTTCCTCAATCTTTTCTCTCCCCCCCCCGCCCCACCCCCGTCTCCATCTTTCTTCCAATCCATCCACCTATCTACCCATCTGGCTATCCCTTTGTTCTGTCTGCCTGTCTGTCTTCCATGACATCTATTTATCATCCCTCCCTCCGATTTATCTCCCTATTCTTTTCCTCTCTCTGTCTCTCTCTCTCTCTCCTCTCTCTCTCTCTCGCTCTCTCTCTCTCTCTCTCTTTCCCTCTCTCTCCTCTCTCCCCCTCTCTCTCTCTCCAAAATCTCCCCCCCCCCTCCTCTTCTTCTCCTTTTTTAATTCTTAAAAGCTCCCCCCCCCTCTCTCTCTCCTTCTCTCTCCCCTTTCCTCTCCATCTCTTCTTCTCTTTACCATGTCTTCATGAACAAATTAACAATTTCCTTTTAAGAATATTTGCATAAAGACAAATGTCAATTCGGTTTTTTGTTTATCCTGCTGTTTGTTCACTGTTTGGTGTAATTTGGTTGCTAACATTAGTGAATGGAGTGTGATTGATTTCTGGAAGTCTGATACAGATTAATCAATCGAAATGTTGACATAATCTTTGATCTTTTTTTTTTTGCTTCTCCCCCCTCAGATCTTTAACTTATACAGCTCAGACAGCAAGCACAATTTCAGGTCATGAAGAGCAGGGGCTCATCGATTGTACAGTTTGAAAAGGTGGGTTTTAAGGGTTCGTGTTGGAAAGATTATTATTGTTATGTTATTATTATTATTGATTATTATTATTATCATCATCATCATCATCATCTCATATCATCTTCATCATCATCATCATCATCATCATCAGCATCACACCATCAATCATCATCATCTTCGTCATCAGCATCATCATCATCAACAACATCATCATCCATCATCATCATCATCATCATCTCATCATCATCTTCATCATCATCTTCATCATCATCATCATCATCATCATCATCATCAGTATCTTCATCATCATCTTCTCTCATCATCATCACAACAACACATCATCCTCATCATCATCTCATGCTTCATCACATCTTCATCATCATACTTCTCATCACCATCAACACATCATCGTCATCATAAAAGAAACAAAGGGGCTAAAAGAAATACAGAACTAAAAAAGTAAAATAATGAGACAGAAGAACGGGAAAGTGGAGTGCAACAAGGAGAGATCGAGAATCAAACACATCAAGGAAGTTGGGGGCAACGAGGAGAGATCGAGAATCAACACAGGACAGAGAGGGAAGTGGGTGTCAACAGAGGGAGATCGAGAATCAACACGACAGAGAGGGAAGTGGGTTGCACAAGAAAGATCGAGAATCCAACACAGACAGAGAGGGAAAGTGGGGTGCAACAGAGAGAGATCGAGAATCAAACACAGACAGAGAGGGAAGTGGGGTGCAACAGAGGAGAGATCGGAATCAAACACAGACAGAGAGGGACATGGGTTCAACATAGGAGAGATCGGAATCAAACACAGAAAGAGAGGAAGTGGGGTGCACAAGGAGAGATCGAGAATCAACACAGACAGAGAGCAGTGGGTTGAAACAAGAGAGATCGAGAATCAAACACATGACAGAGAGGGACATTGGTTCAACAAGGAGAGATCGAGAATCAAACACAGACAGAGAGGGACATGGGTTCAACGAGGAGAGATCGAGAATCAAACACAGACAGAGAGGGAAGTGGGGTTCAACAGAGGAGAGATCGGAATCAAACACAGACAAGAGGGACATGGGGTGCAACGAGGAGAGATCGAGAATCAAACACAACGAGTGGGAAGTGGGTGCAACAGAGGAGAGAATCGAGAACAAACCAGACAGAAGGAAGTGGGGGCAACAGAGGAGAGATCGAGATCAAACACAGACAGAGAGGACATGGTTCAACAGAGGAGAGATCGAGAATCAAACACAGACAGGAGTGAATGGGGTGGCAACAGAGGAGAGATCGCGATCAACCAGACAGAGGAGTGAAGTGGGTGCTAACAGATGAGAGATCGAATCTAACCCAGACACGAGAGGACCTGGGGTGCAACAGAGGAAGATAGATAATCAAACACAGACAGAGAGGGAAGTTGGGTGCAGCAGAGGAGATATCGAGAATCAACACAGACAGAGAGGGAAGTGGGGTGCAGAGGGAGATCGAGAAATCACACAGACAGAGATGATGACTGAAAAGAGATCTAATATAAACAAGAAGAAAAAAGAAAGGCCCGACCGAAAAGAGAAACATTATGAGAGCTAGGACTGTTAGTCATTGGATGGAACCATATCGGACAAAAGTGCCAAAACTTTCCTGTGGGATTCTTTACAACCCATTGATATAATCTAGGGTCGGCACAACAAATGTGTGCCGATATCAGGATCCGTGACCCGTGATTATTTATATATTAATTAATATTGCAATAATACCCAAGTATAGAGCGTGTCAATAACTTGTTAACGATTTCACCAGTCATAATTATGTTTTATCTAAGAAGTCACAACATACCTTTTGGGGGTTTTTTTGTTTTTTTTGGGAGGTGGTGTGATTAGGGAGTATAGTTGGGATTGTTTACATATTTCCCCCCCTCTGCTTTTGCGCCCTAGATTGCCAGACCCGAGATTGTATCTAGCGGGTTTGTAAAGACTCACACAGAAAGCTTGGCACTTTTGTCCCATCCAAGTCCAGAACCATCACGATTTTGGGTTTAGCCGTGCTCCGCTTAAGGCCCATAGGGCCTAGACGAGCAGACAGTCTTGAATACTGATCGCTTCTCGGCCTTTGTTAAGACAGTGATTCAGGAACATAATTTTTTGTTTACACCGTGGTTGGTTTGTTTCGCCCGTCGTACATGGCGAAAGCCGTCGCGACGTTAAACTGCACTTCCATCCCAGACGACAGACACAGCAAAGAAGAATCAGATTTATGAGCGACTTAGCGGGCTCTTTGCCCACCATGTGCCATAGCGCTCGAGTGGGGTTAATCCCTCTCTATCTTATTAGTTTTGGGGCATAAAAGAAAGAGAGGGGAGAGAGAGGAGTCCACCTCTCTCTCTCTCTCTCTCTCTCTCTTCTCCTCTCTCTCTCTCTCTCTCTCTCTCTCTCCCTCTCTGTCTCTCGCTCTCTCTACTGTCTCTCTGCTCTCTCCACCTCACTCTCCCACCTCTCCCACTCGTCTCGTCTCTCAGTTCTCTCTCTCTCTCTCTCTCCTCTCTCTCATCCTCACTAACTCCAACAAGAAAATCGCGTGATAAGCCCTAGTGGATTGGACTGCCCCCTGGCGGTCAAAATATCGCCAGAAGTCGACCATTGAAAACGCCACTCCCCTGTTGGAATCCTCCAACCAGCAGCTTCAGTGCAACCAGCACGGGGTAGGATGGAGACAGACCAATCCCTAAGCCCAACACAAGCAGGCCAAACTGAGAACCAATCAGCGTGCGTTTCCGCCCGAATCTGTGGACCAATCAAAAGGCAGAGTTATTGTTAGTGGATGGTGGTTGTGGTGGTGGTAGTAGTAGTATAGTAGTAGTAGTAGTAGTAGCACTGCAGTAGCGGTAGCAGCAACAGTACTAGTAGTAGCAAGTAGTAGCAGCAGCAGTCAGGAGGAGTAGGAGCAGAAGCAGCAGTAGGAGGAGTTAGTAAGTAGTAGTAGTATTAGTAGTAGTAATAGTAGTATTAGTAGTAGTAGTTAGTAGTAGTAGCAGCAGCAGCAGCAGCAGTAGTAGTAGTAGCAGCAGCAGCAAAGTAGTAGTAGTAGTAGTAGTAGTAACAGCAGCAGCAGTAGTAGTAGTAGTAGTAGTAGTATAGTAGTAGTAGTAGTAGTATAGTAGTAGTAGTAGTAGTAGTAGTAGTAGTAGTAGTGAGTTAGTTAGCAGGAGTTAGTAGTAGGAGGGGGGTGGGGGGAGGAGGAGGAGAGGAGGCCTAAGTAGGGTAGGAGGTAGGAGGAGGGAGTAGCAAGAAAATAGGAGGAGTATAGTAGTACGTAGTAGTAGTCGTAGTAGGAGGAGTGGGAGGACATTGCGGTTGCCCTGGAGGAGTTGGAGGCCTAACCAGAAAATTAGGCTAGGCCTTTAGCCCCTTCCCCTTCCCCTTTCTGTACTAACATTTTCTCCTATCACGTTCATTCCTTTATTTGTTATTTACTCGTTTTTTTCATTTAAGGATCAATCTACATTATTGTTTTTATCTTTTTATTTATCTGAATGATTATGCTCCCATCTCTCTGATCTTCTAGGTTCTATGTCCCTTCTCGCCAACTACGTCGTCTTCTAAGTCTCGTCTCCTTTCACTTCCCTCCATCCGTCTCAAATCTGCTGGACAACGTTCTTTTTCTTGTCAAGCACCATCTCTTTGGAAGATCTCTGTCTTCTCCTCTCCGACAATCCAACTCAGTCTCCTAGCTATTCAAAACCTCTCTTAAAACCCATCTTTTTCTTGCTGCACCTTAAATATTTGATCAGTTTGTATATCGTTGTGTGCACGTGAGGGAAGAATGAATAAGAGGTTTGTGCTGTGTTTTTTGGTGCGTGTGTGAGAGTATGTGGTTGTGTTTGTGTGTGTGGGCCAGTGTGTGTGTAAAATGTGTGTGTGTGTGGTGGTGTGTGTGTGTTGTTGTGTGGTGTTGTGTGTGTGTGTTGTGTGTGTGTGTAGTGTGTGTTGAGCATGCATGTGTGGCATACATGTGTGCTTGTGTGTGTTTTGGTTTTGTGGGTTGTGTGTGCACCGCATGTGTGTGTGTGTGTGTGTGTGGTGTGAACGGCTTAATACCTGACAAAAGACAGGTTGAAATTCAAATCATTTGTGTGTGTCGTGCGTGCTGTTAGTGCTTGTAAGTAGAGGCTTGTGTGCACGCCTGTAGTGTGTCTTAGTTAAAGACTCACCAGATGCACGTGTGAAAATCACGTGTTGTGGGCATTGGGTTTTCCTATCTTATAGCTGGTGTGGGTGTGGTTGTTGTAATGTGTTGTTGTGTTGTGTGTGTGTGTGTTTGTGTGTGTGTACAAAATGTGCTTTGTGTTACGAGAGCGAAAGGAGAGAGAGGAGAGAGGGGGGGGGAAAGAGCAGAGAGAGAGAGAATTTGGGGAAATTTGAGAGAGAGAGTCAGAGACGAGACAGAGGAGAGAGAGAGAGAGAGGTTGCGTTTTATATGCGTTGTTGCTGGTTGGTGTCATTAAAATGAATGCTGTTTTTGTTGTCTAGTGGCCCGAATACGATTGATTGTAAAGCGCTTTGAACTGCAAACGAGGTACAGCGCTATAAAAGATGTTACTATTATTATTATTATTAGAGCGTTATTAGAATTAGTTAAGGGAAACAAAAATTATTATTTGAGCTAGTAGCCTACTGTTGTTGACTTTCATTTGAGCATTCAAACACATTCGTTTGTGTAGATGACTGCTAAAAGGCATCAAACAAGGGCCTGTTATCCGAAGACCTTATTTTCTTAATTTTGGGGAGGTAAACACAGGCCTAATGTCATACATGTCACAGAAGAATTGCCAATAGTTGCGTGACAAGAATTTTTGTTCTACCCAAATAAGTTTAATGGTATTTGTTTGCCTGAAAAAATGGCCGGCGAAAAAATGTTACTACATGTCTACATGTTCATTTTGCATTTTCATTTGTATTTTGGTTTATTTTATTTTAATTTTTATTTCAATAATATTTACTTATTTTTTTATATATTTAGACATCAGCCCCCTCCCTCCTCCCACTCACACCCCTTTTTTTTCTCTCCCATGTGAGTAGTGTGTGTGTTTGTGTGTGTGTGTATGCATGACCTGTTTTGTCCGCCGCCGCGGTGTGTGTGTACTGTTTTTGTGTGTCTGTGTGTTCACTAGACCCTGCTTCCCTCAAACCACTATTCATCATATCCTCCCTTTTCCCCTTAAATAGTAATAGTACTTTTTTATTTTATTACATTACGACCGCCGCATTAGTATTATTACTAGTTAGTAGTAAAAAATAGTAGTAGTAGTATTAGTAGTAGTAGTAGTAGTAGTAGTAGGCGTCCCATTAGTTCGTAGTGTAGTAGTGTACGTAGTAGTAGTAGTGACATGAAGCAAACAAGGAGGAGGAGAGGAGGAGGAAGAGGAGGAGGGAAAATAAGAGCATTTGTTTTCATCTGCGGGTTATACTGCAGTAGTGTAGTATTACTCAGTACATAGTATAGTAGGGTATAGGAGGTCTTTTAAAGGAGGATATTAATAGTAATTTTGATAGAAACAGTATTAGTAGTAGTCAAGTAGTAGTCAGCAAGTAGTAGTAGTAGTAGTCAGTTAGCTTCATCGTCGTCGTCGTCGTCGTTAGTTAGTCGTAGTGAGGAGTAGGAAGTGGAAGAAGGAGTAGGAGGAAGAGGAGGTAGTAGGAGGAGACAAAGTAGTAGTAGTATCAGTAAGAGAGTAGTAGTAGTAGTAGTATTAGTAGTAGTATTAGTAGTAGTAGTAGTAGCTGGAGTAAGAATAGGAGGTAGGAGGAGGAGGATAGGTTAAGTCCCATAGAGGGAGTTAGGAGTTAAGGAGGAGGAGGAGGAGAAGAGGAGCCTCATATTAGGTAGTAGTATAGTAGTAGTATGTAGTAGACAGCTAGTAGAAGTAGAAGTATTTAGTAGGAGTAGTATAGTAGGAGTGTAGGGACGAACGAATCTTTTTATTGTTGGAAAAGAATAAGCATATCAAACACACTTCTTTTCATCTTGCCAACAGTTAACAAATGTCAAGAAAAAATGAAAAAATACAAAATAACAAAGTTATCACTATATGAAGACACAACACATGAATAATTTGCGATTATAAGTGTATTACCCAAGAACACACGCACAACACTACACATGCTGTTGCACACACACACACACAACACACAAACAAGTGTTTACACAGAAACAGACAGATGGAAGACATACATTTAAAAACACACATGAAGAACATACACACACATATATATACATATGATTTTAAGAACATAAATGCACACTTTGGTTTTATTCAACCATTTAAATTATATTCAGTCTTTTGCCTAAACCAGCTTTAATTTGGCTGTGTATATGGACGGAACAGCTCAGTGAACAGAAGCAATCATAGGAATAGAACTTTGCCTACATGCAGTGAGCTAGTTCATATATAGGATTAACATGCTTGTGAGGCGAATATTAAGAGAGAACGTTGACGTTTAGATTCACAGAGGCTCGCGCAGCACAGAAAGGCAAGACTGACAAACGGCAAGCACGCTCGACGTGACGCTCAGAAACACAAAGAGAGACCGAGACGCAGAGAGAGAACGAACAAACGAACGAACAAACGATCCTCTTTTTTATTGTTGGAAAAGAATAAACATATCAAACACTACCTTCTTTTTCATCTTGCCAACAGATCATTAAAAATAATTAATGTCAAGAAAAAAAAATGAAAAAATACAAAATAACAAAGTTATCCATATATGAAGACACAACACATGACCTTTCTTGAATTACATATTTTATCAGCACACTATTTCAATCCATGTACACATACAGTTAAACAGACACACACAGACAGACAGACAGAGCGTCGACATAACACACACACACACACACTTGTTCACAGCACACACACAGACACACATACATAGACCCATCTGCATATATATGTAATATCTATGTCCATGTCTTATTTGTGAACACACAAACACACACATTCACGAACACATATATCGCAGCACACATGCACACACACGCATGCACTCACACACTTCACAAAACAAATGAAAACACAATCACTTAACAATATCAATCCAATGTAAGATAAAAATGGACATAGTATTTTTAACTGGAATTCACAAAGTCTGTCATTAGATGCTTGTGATAGATTTGTTTGAAAGAATTGAGACTAGTGCCAACGTTATCGTTACTTAAGATTGAATTCCAAAGAGCACCACCTGAATACATTAAACTGGTTTTGAATATGTCAAGTTTTGGTAAGGGCAACATTATTTTATGAGTATGGCGTCGATCATTTGTAACAAATTCATCTGACAGTGAAGGTGCACGTCCCGATAGAATTTTAAACATAAAAACAGCCTTGTTGTGTTTTAATTTTAAATGAAATGGTAAAATATCTAATTTTATGTAGTCGGAAATAATTAGTTTAGATGATTTTAAAAGTACCAATTTAGAGCTCGTCTATAAAGACTAGACAAAGGTCTTAATATGTTGGCACTAGCCCCATCCCAGATGGTGGAAGCGTCACTTAAGACGAGACTCAGTAGGAATAACTGAAAAAAACCAACGGGAGCATACGTCTCCTTACCCAGTATGGCCGGTAATTAGAAGCCTAGCAACGACGGCCGAAAACACCAGCGAAAAGAAGTGCTCGGAGGAAAAATGAAAGGAATATAATTCCAATATGATTAACAATTATAGGTAGCGGGCCCGAACCGACGAATTTAGTGCGGATGCAAACCGTCTTAGTTGTCCAGGGCCTATGAGCTGGACATTTTTGTCTTTTGGGGTTGTAGCAAACAAAACTTTAATTTTCAGACCATTTGACGGACGCCCATCAGCACTAGTTTGTCAAGGTCCACGCAAAACTTGGCCACACACGAACGTGACAAGCGTGCACTACCCACACCAGCAAGGCCCACGCTCAACGCACGCAACGAACCACGAGCGCGCCACACTCGCACACCACACACCACACACACACACCAACAACACACAACAACAACAGAAACAAAAAACCAACACCACCTCCACGTATCCCCCACAGATGCCTCGTCTCATACCTACTCTAATGTCTTAGCTCGCCATGTTGCGGTAGGCACAACGAGTGTTGAACATAAGTCAAGGGTCAAGGGCTAAAAAAAACTCACCTTTATGAGGGTTTTAAAGAATAAAGGAAATCACAAGACTTTGTTTTTCCGAATAATGACCTAACGGTGGGTTTAACGGGCGTTGTACGTGATTTGTGGGGTGGGTGTGTGGGTGCGGGAAGGATGTTTGGCACCATTTTCTTCTTTTGAAGACACGCTCACGTGGGCGTCACACGCACACGCACCACGCACACACACACACATTACACCACGTTGCCCGCTACGCACACGCACACAGGACACAAAGATAGCACCGAGATACGCAGCACACGCGAGATAACGCAGAACGAATGCAACGCGCACGCACGCACACATTGAACACACACACACAACACACACACACACCACACAACACACACACACATAACACCACAACACAGCATACACACACTACTTAAACCCACCTAACTCCACTCCAAGAATTTTTTTTTTGTAACACGCAGCGGAGAGCGAGCGAGAGAGCACACACACAGGACCCCACTACCATCGCACTTACGCACGCACACGAGATAACAGCAGAACGCATGAGACAGGGCGCGCCAGACTATACATGTACACACAAACACAATGTACATAGGGAGACACAGATAGACAGAGAGTACGAGACCACACACAGGTACAGGTAGACACACAGAGACACACACATAGAGGGAGGGATTACAGATGAACCCCCCGAACACACATGCGCGCATGCGAGCGCAAGCACACACACACACACACACACACACACAATCACACAACACACACACACACACACATTTTACACACACACACACACACTCACTCTACACACACACACACACACACACAACACACACACACACCACACACACGCAACACACACTCACCTACACACACACGCACACGCGCACGCACGCACGCGCGACACACACACGCACACGCACGCACACACACAGACACACTGACACACACACACGCACAAGCTGCGCACACAGCGTCTATATGAAAGGACGGACGCCTGCACCAACCAGCCCACACACAAAAAAAACACGAACACACAAATAATGCAGCAAAATCACTCCAAAACACACACACACCCGCGTGCCACATGACACTACAAACACACGCGGCAGCGCCAGAAGCCACGCACTTATACGCATGCACACCAGAATGATCACACGACACAGCACACGGAACACAATAACGCACGCAACGCACACCACGCACACAACACACGACACACACCCGCACACACACACTAGAGTCAAACACAGCGATACACAAACCAAGACACACCACACACCTACACACACACACACCCCACACACACACATACAAATGAACACAGAAAGTGACGGGTTCACACACGACGACGGTGGCGACAGGCACAGACGCACAGATCCACAAGGTGGAGGAAGGGTAACAGTACAAACACACTACGACACACCACAGAAACACAGACGACACTACCACACACAATACACACACACACAACAGATCCCAGCGCACACACACACACAAACACGCACACCGCAACAGACACACGCACACCATGCGCACAACTAGTACATAGTGCATGATGATAAAAACACATAATCGTCCACAGTCAAACCGTCATAAGGGGTCTCTGCCCATTGGACGTCAATGCGCATCACCATTTCATAGTACAAAACAAAAAATAGCTCCAAACTGAATAAGAGAGGGGGTGGGGTTAGCTGGTTTACCAAAGTCCAAACTTACAAACATACGTGCCGACCATAGGTTAAACATAGGTCTATATGCCGCGGGTGTGTGTTTGTGTTTTTTGTGTGTGTGTGTGAGGTGTGTGTGTTGTGTGTTTTGTGGTGGATGTGTGTGTTTGGTTTGTGTACTGTGTGGTGTGTGTGTGGATGTGTGGTGGTTTGTGATGTGTGTGTGTGTGTGTGTGTGTGTGTGTGTGTGATGTGTTTTGTGTTTGTGTGTGTGTTGTCGTGTGGATATGTGTTGTTTGTGTGCTTGTGTGTGATGTGTGGTTGTGTTGTGTGTGTGTGTTGTGTTGTGTGTGTGTGTGGTGTGTTGGTTGTGTGTGTGTGTGTGTGTAGTTGTGGTGTGTTTGGGGTGTGTGTGTTGTGTGTGTGTGTGTTTGCGCGCGCGCGCGTGTGTGTGTGTGTGGTGGTGTGTGTGTGTGTGTGTGTGTTTGTGTGTGATGGATAAATGTGTGTGTTTGTGGTGTGGTTTTGTGTGTGTGCGTGTGTGGTGTGTGTGTGTGTGTTTTTCAATTAAATGGTGAAAAAACCGAAGCAATGCTTGTAGGGACAAAAAACACTACCTCTGTTTCATAGAGTCAATCCAACTGGTATACAATATCAGCTTCCCGCTCTCAGACTCAGTCAAGAACTTAGTGTCACTTTGACAATACTCTTCCCATGCGAGAGTTTCCTACTCAGAACCTGTCAGTCTTGCTACTATCAACTTCGTTTCATTGGCTATATCTCAAATTACCTCTCAGATGAAGCCACAGCAAAGCTTGTTACTTCCCTCATCCTGATCGCGTACTTGACTATCTGTAATGGCTCTCCTTTCTGGCGCTATCAGTCCTCTATCTCTATCTGTCTCCAGGCGTATTCAAAACACACTGCTCGTCGTTGTCCTAGAAGAAAATTCGATCATGTTGCCCTCTTCTGCGTTTCTTTGCACGGCTATACCGTGTACGCAGACAGAATTGAGTATAATTAAACACACTTTGCTATAATCTCTTCATAAAGCTGCTCATCTTACTCTGCGACAATATGTCCATCTATACGCCAGCTGCACTTTACGTTCAGTTTCTGACCCTCTTTCTCTCCAGGTGCCCTAGGTATAAGCTTTGGGACTGTTGTCGGCGCTCTTAAATTGCTGTCTCAGACCGACCTCCTGGAGACAAACCTTCCTCTCTCCCTCCGTCAAGTCGGACCGACTCTCTCTGCTTTCAAAAAGCTAACCTCAAAACCCACCTGTTCCCCCGTCATTTAAAGCTCCATACTTTCTTTCTCTTCTCTCTCTTGCCATTGGTATTTTTCCTGCTATATTCCTTTATGTTATCCGTGCGTGTTCGCTTTTGTATTTGCGTTTTTGTGTTTAATGCGCTTGAATGCTAACGTGTGTGTGCGGCTTTAATTTGATTTCTTCAAGATTCAGCGCCCGGTATAAATCTGTATGTTGTTGTTGTTGTTGTTGTTTAGTGTTGTGGTGGCGTGCGTGTGCTCGTGTGTGTGTGTGTGTGTGTGTGTGTGTGATGAATGGGTGTGTGTGATGTGGATGTGGGATGTGTGTGTGTGTGTGTGTGTGTGTGTGTGTGTGTGTGTGTGTGTGTGTGTGTGTCCTGTGTGTGTGTGTGTGTGTGTCTGTGTGTGATGTAGTGTCCTGTGTATTGTGTGTCACAGATCAAGTCACATTTTATTGTCCAGATGAACATTGTAATAAGCAAAACATGCTTGATTTTCAACAAGCCATCCATGAAAAAGATAGATATAAAAAAGAAAATAAAAAACTAACTGGTCCAATGGATAGGACGAGAAACACAGAAGGAAAATAATACAAAGTAAACAATTAATTAAAGAAACAGCAAATATTTCCACACAACAAAAAACAGGAACAGGTTGGGACATTGCGAATGCAGCCATAGTTATGTACAATATATACATCAACATCACAACGAAATACATTAACAACATCACGATTACTTACCAAAATATGTTGATGTAAAGGCTACGTTTCCATTTTTATAATATAATTGGAATAAAGTTTATCGAATATGTTCTGTAAAGAATAATACATTTTCATTTTTTATCTTGAGTAGTTCTTGTTTTTTTATGTTTTTTTATGTTTTTAACTGGCGGTTAGTTTTGTTCCATAACTCCATACCCGAATAGAGGAGACTAGATTGTGAATAGATTAGTATTTGTTCCGAGGAATGAGAGTAAATGAATGGTGTCTGCTTGTGTTTGTCGTAAATGTTATCTGTTACTTTTTTGGAGCAGTTCCGTTGCACAAATTATGCATGCACTTGCCTTTTTGAGGAAAAGTCTGTCTGAAAAGTTCGCATATTCTAGTTTGTTTGTAGTCCTTCATAGGTAAGTGAAAACTTGAATTTTAATAAATATTATTATTAAATTGCCTTATTTTTGTACATACGATTGATAATCTTTAAATTGGGGTATCACTACAAGCTTCTCCATAATGTTGAAGCATAATCGATCAGGAGAGATATGTGAGCATAAAGATATTTTAACGAGAATGGTTTATCAGGGAAATGTTTAATAGCTGGAGTATTTTTCAGAAACAGAGCCTTTCCCTAAAGACTTTATATGTCTGTCCAAGACAGATCTTTGATAAGGACAACCCTAAATACGTTTTTATGTGAATCAACTTCTTTCAATTTTTTGCTCGCAAATAAATAGTGGGTGGGAATTGGGAGTGTTCATCTTTTGTCTTTTTTGGTCTGGTTGAATACTTACGTGCCCTTCGTTTTATTGGCCATTAATTGACATGTTGATTTTACTTGTGTCCAGTTAAAAACATTGAGAAGGCATCATTTGTGAAAAGTTTACAGAGTTATCTAGCCTGGTAGGCATTCAGATCACTAGTATGGAAGGGATGAGTCATCTTCCAAACAGTTTCACATTTACTATTGGACCAAAGCAGTGGCAGGTCGTTTATTAAACAGTGACAATAGTTTGAACTAGAGATAGACCCTTGAGGTACTCCATAGTGGATTTGGAACAATTCAGACATTTTGTTATGATTGAACCATTTGTTTTCTGTCACACAAAAAGATGACATAATATTTAAAAATTCAGAGGAAAGGTTAACAGTTTCTAGTCTTGTACGCAGAAGTGGTTGGAATGATTAATAACTCGACCGCTTTTTCAATAGTCAAGGAAAAGTATACCAGTAAACTTTATTTTCGTTTAATACATAGCAGAACTGTCAACAAGCTGTAATTATGAAGTGTGGCGTGTAATGATTCTGCTAAATCAGACTAGATCATCATGAGTAAACTTATTTTTTAATCTAAATAAGAGAATAAGGAATTTTTGTATGTAGCTTTTTCTAGATACTTCGATAAAGCTGATAAAAATAGAAGAATAGGTCATAATTAGAAGGGTTAGATGCTAATCGCCTGATTTATGGATAGTGGGATTAACCTTGTGCTTTGTTTAAAATTTAACGGAAAAACATTGTTTTTTCTATACATATGTTCTATAAATAAGTTAGTGAGTCACATATAACTGTAGCACGCAATCTGAAGTATGTTAAATATCCAAACCTATCTATTATCGCGTGGTCTTTGAATGCTTTAAAGATAGAAAAGATTTCTGCTGTGACTTTCAATACTGTTCATGATGCTTGAGATTGAGGAAATTGATATCTTTGAACTGGACGAACATGTTTTAAATAGGATAAATCTTTACATTTTGATCTATCACATATATATAAAACTTTTTTCTTTTATGCTAGCAAAGTGTGTTAAATTTAACTGATCAGCAGTAGATATCTGAAACAAATTTGCTGACTTCGTGTACTTGTTTGTTAGTTAGCATGTTATATGGCGTTCCATATCTGTGGCGGGAATCTTTCGTGGAATTAACATTTGTCGAAAATATCCGCGTTTAGATTTACGTTTCATATTAGTTACCTCTTTCTTGTTGTCTAAATTCTTGGCTGCGTTCCCACTGAAGTTCTTTAGTGATTCGTGTTATTTCTTTCATCCTCTATACTTTGGTAATCGCGGGTGGTTTATGTTTCTTTGTTTAGCTCTTTTTCTTTTATGAAGGGAGAATGTTTAATTATACAACTACCATAAAAGCTATTGATAACCATATCAGCTGCTTCATTAGGATCTTAATTGATATATAACATTTAATTTGAGAATTAACTAAGTCTGCTAGGAACTCTTTGTTCATTAAATTTTTTAAAGGCTTCCTATGTATAAATGAATTTTTACATGGGTTTTATACCAGTAAGACAGATAACATTGTGATCGCTACATTCAGAGGGAAGAGTTGTGCATACTTCCATGAGGAACTGCTTATTGTTTGCTAGATGTGATCAATTAAAGTCTATACTTGTTTCGGTTATGGCGGGTACAGGTTGGTAATTAATTGTTGCAAGAAGCCTATGTACTTAGACTATAGAGGTTTTGCCATGTTGGTTTTGCTTTTAATAGTCGATGTTAAATCTCCCAATATTATATGGATTTCACGATCTAGCAGTGTAATATTATCCATTAAAGAGTTACAAGCTATCGTACCAATCTGATGTTTTCTGCTGGATTTCTGTATAGAAACCTATTATGCAGTGGTTTAGCTATGTTTTAGTGTAATTTCTATCATAAAGAATTTCAACAAATTTGAAATAATGTTATCAAGCTTCTTGCACTTTAATGAAGATGGCTAAATACAAGAAGAAGGCCTGTGGATTTGGGTGTTGTGCGGATCTATCGTATCATCTATACCCCTGGCTTGCTAATGATCTCCAATGTCTGTTATGTGTGACAGATAGCGGGATTCCGAAACAAAATAGTTAAATTGTTAGCCATTATTTTGGAGTATTGCCATGTCATCTGTCTATAATATCCTTGCACTTATTAATATTAAGATAGCCATACGAAGGCCTCTTTGAGGGGTAGAAAAATTGGCCATGTGATTCAATTTGCAAATACATTTAAACTATAAAGATTAGTGCACGCTTTAATAACAATTGTTTTTTTTATAGAAACGTACAAATACAAAAGTGAGACTAATAGGATCAAAAGAAACAGGGAAAGGGCGTAGTATCACAACACTATCAAGGGAATGTACAATATTCAAGGGAATATACAATTAAGTGTTAAGTGATAACCACAAGTACCTTACAACTTGGTTATATACAACATACAAGCCAAAATAACAAGATTTAACACGAAAGGAAAAATTAATTGGTACTAGTAATTTATTCAAAAAGTATAAAATTACAGACAACGCAAATAATATAACTCATTCGTTTTGCCAAAGCGTATTGGTGGCGCGGAAAAGTAACAACCACCACACAGGCACATACGAAAAACAAAATCCACTCCGAATATCAATACACAAGCACTTAATAAAGTAAGTACATTACTGTGACCCGGCGCACAGTGATAAACATTGTGAGAGAGTACACGTACACACACACATTCATAACACACATCAAAAAATGGTATAAACATAATAATTATGACTAATCATATCATATGGAATGCAGACTTATTAACACATAGGTTCTACTTCATTAAAATCTTTTCATTCATGGAAAGGAAGTGATAAGAAGGGACAGGGGGGGGTGGCGGGGGTGGGAGCAGAATGGACTATCATGAGGATGGGGAACATGAGGCAGTGTTTCTACTTGTTATTAAGTGGAACAGCTCGCTGCTGTAAACATGAGCTAGATTCCCGATGTTATAGGCAGCCTTTCAATGTAGGGCTGATAGTAGGTTCTGTATGAGCTCAGTGGCCCCATGTTTTTTTTGCTCCTCTTAAGTTCTGAGGAATAATGATTATCCTGAAACCATTTGGATATGTGAACTGATGGGGGATGTGAGGAGCATAATCACTCTTTCATGGGTTTCTGTGATAGAATAGAGAGGGGTCGGGGGATGAGGGACATTTGAGTATGGACAAAAAAGGGTAGGAGGCTGCGAAGCACCATTGACATTTACATAGCTTTGATGAAGCATTTTGCATGGGTCTTGGGGGAGGTGGAGGGAGGAAGATGACGATGGATCAACGTTTTGTTGTGAGAAAGGTCTGGATTATTTTTGTGACGACCAAATGGTTTTAGAGTTCCAGCAGTTATAACTGATACTCGTATGATGGAATATGGATGGTGGTTAATGCAGGGTTCTTAGATGTATGAATATCTGCGAACTATAGCTGTGTTGGTTATTGTTAGGTAGCGTGGGTGCAACTGAAAAGTTTTGGATAGCCTCG
>JAGGCT020000035.1:4058286-4061195 GCA_017654935.2 Phymorhynchus buccinoides
CTCCTTCATATCTTCCTCTCTCACGTTTTTAGGCATACAAACAATGCATAACATACAGATGCACCCACTTCGGACTAAATCATTATCTTTTAGTTTCTTGTTGTCTCAAGATGGGTTTTTTTTCCAGATATTGGTTGACCTATTTCCTATTGCATAGTGTTTATATTCTGATTACTAATTCCGTACACAACAGCACACTCGTCACACACACCTCCAAAGCAACAGCGACCAGCACCCTCACTCACCCGCGCCCCCCCCCCACACACACACAACTCATACACACACCACACAAACTAAAACACGCACGCACGCATACGCACACACAGCGCACACACACACACACAAAACACAACACCACACACACACACACACACACACAACACGACACACACACACAAACACACACACACAGCCACACACACACACACACCACACCACACAACACACACACGACACAACCAGACACAGACCACACATACACATACACTGCACTTGTACGCGCGCACTGCGCGCGCGCGCGTACAAAACTATGAAATAATTATTTGGTTCTGTTAAATACTAGAAACATGATGACGGGCTGTAAATAGTATGAAACTGAAAGAGATGATTTAAAATCAAACCTCCGTCCTGAAGCTGACAAGTGGCCGGTCATAGGCTGTTTCCATATCCAGAGGGACCGCATGTACACCGCTGACGTCATCACCAATATACTGTTGTCCACGGGAGACAGTGTGACTTCACATTCACCCACTGTGACTCTCGGAGGAGTTCCAGTCAGCCCTTCCAGTGATAACGTAATGAAGTTGATGACGTAGTAGGTGACGACGCAGTGACGTTAGTTGATAGGGGCTGCAACTCGCTGCCCTTGTCCACTGCCTGCCGTGGAAAAAGGTGACGGGATCGTACGTGATGATGATGGTGAGTAATATGCTGCAGTCTCATCATCATCATGACAGTTACGATAGCAATGATGATGATGGAGGGGGGGGGGGGAGGAAAGGAATATAAGTCATCAGGGTGCTAATAATAATAATACAATAATAAATAATAATTATAATATAATCATCATATCATAAATCATAATATCATCAATAATCATAATCGGTAATAATAATGCAATAATAATAATAAGTAATAAAATAATAATATTGGAATTTTTATATTGAATAAAAAGCAACTACCTAGTATTGGTTGGGAGTGTTTCCACTTTAGTTTCATTTTAATAATAAGTAGATTAATAAGATAGAAGATATATAATAATCATATAATACAATAATAATAATTCATCATCATCATCATCTATCATCATCATATCATTATCATCATCATCATCGTCGTCGTACGTCGTCATCATCATCATCATCAATCATTATCGTCGTCGTGCGTCGTCTCGTCATCATCCATCATACACGCGCGTGTGTGTGTGTGTGTGTGTGTGTGTGTGTGGTAGTGGTGTGTGTAGTGTGTGTGCTGTGTGTGTGTGTGTGTGTTTGTGTTATATTGCATTGTAATTTAATTCTTATTGATGTATTTACTGCGTTATTGTGGGCACGTCTTAATATTCTTGCTATGTTTATCTAATTCGTTTTTATGTGCATGCCAGACAAATCTTTCTTTATTGTTTACTAAAGACAATAAATTATTGATCTCTCTCATCTCTCTTTCTCTCTTTCTCTCATCTCTCCTCTCTCTCTCTCTCTCAATCGTCATCTCTCTTCTCTTCATCTCTCTTCTGCTCTCTCTCTCTCTCCTCTGCTCTCTCTCTCTGTGGCGTAGTGTGCATGATTTGTGTGTAACTTGTTGTAATTGTGTTGTTGAGCTTATGTATGCTTTTTCTTCCTTTTTGTTTCTTTGTCTTTTTTGGCTATATATTTTGAACAAAATATTATGACAATATAAGAAAGGAAAATGTTATGCAGCGAATATTATTTATATTTTTCATTTTTTTTCAGTTATTTACTGTTCTTGTATTGTGTGTTTTGTTTATGCAAATTGCTGAACAAAAATGTTCAATAAACAAAAAGAGAATATAAGCTATTTGAGAAGAAACAAAAGGTTGAAGGGAACTTGTCAGTACACAACAAGACACTAAACATGGACAGGTACTGTAGATAGACAAACGATTAACCCTTTCACCGAGCCAGCCTATTTCAGCCAAAAATGTCCATTACATTTAGCCTGTGTAGAGACAAAACCGCATTTGCAGTATTGGGGAATTCTTCTGTGCCATACATAAATAAGTGATCTGTCTTTATAACTTCCCAAAACTAAAACAATAGGGTCCTTTTGGGATATAGCCCCAATTTGATGCCTTTTAGTGACATAGTTGTATAGCACTGTGGTGCTAAAATGGCGACCTTTGGCGTTGAAAAGGTTTGACAGTGTGACGCTGTGAAGATTTTTTCAACAGCTGATAGGTGCCCCCAGGCTCCCACTAATGGCTATCAGCTTGCAGAAGCTGGTATCGGGCCCCTTTGACCTCCAGGTCCGTAGAGTAAGGGTCTATTTGCCTCTGCCAAGCTCATGGTTGCTAGGAGAAATCACAGTCGAGAGACTTAGTGGTCGACTTTTTCTCACGACCAGAGGGCATGGCGCTCGTGGTGGGGCTATCCTCTCTGTATTATTCTTTGGGGATAAAGAAAGCAGAGAGAAACTGAGTGGTCCGACATCACTCTCTCTCTCTCCTACGCCCAAGTAAGAAAATCGTCGTGATAAGTCCCCTAGTGCAATTGTGCCTGCCCCTTGGCGTGAAAAAATAAAGCAGCCATAGGTTGCGCATTTGAGCGTTGACCTTTACCTTTCGGCACTAGAGCGATGGCATTTGGGGTCTGCTTTGAAGCGCAGAGAAAATGCTCTTCTTTGATTTTAGGACTTGGGGATAATAAGTGGTGGGTGATGTAGTAAAAGTC
>JAGGCT020000035.1:4061695-4064195 GCA_017654935.2 Phymorhynchus buccinoides
GGGTAACGGGCAAAATTACATATCTGCCGCTCGGCTATGCCATTGTTTATATTATTGCATCGTTTTGATCTATCATATTGTATTCTTATTGTACTTTACGCGGTTGTATTGTGTTTATGTGTCGTATTGCCTTGACTAATCATATCGTATCGTATCGTATTGTATTGCAGTGACTGTATTGCATAATGTTGCCTCATGTATGGTATGATAGTGTATTGTATCCTTTTGTGGCATGGTATTTCAGACTGCTTAACCCTTTCACCGCCAACCATATTTCAACCAAAAATGTGCATTAAATGTACCTGGATAGAGAACAAATCCATCTGCAGTAGTGTGGATTCTACTTGTGACAGCTATAAAATAAGGTCTATCCTTACTTCCCAAAACTAAGACAATAGGGTCTTTTATAATAGACCCCAATTTTGATGCCTTTAAGTGACATAGGTATTGTATTCGTAATTCGTCGTTGTTAACTACAAGATTAGCAGTGGTTATTAGTATTACTTTATATTCTTTAATTGTTGTTCACGTGTGTGTTTATTTTTGTTGTTGTTGTTTTTTGTTGATAAATGTGTTTATTTTTGCTGTTTTTTGTTATGTGCACCTGGCTGCAGTTTCTCTGTTATGATATAATAAAGATGATTTGATTTTATTTGATTTGATTTGATTTTGATTTGTATTGATTTGATTGATAGGTGCTAAAGCACTGTGGTGCTAAAATGCGACTTTGGCGGTGAAAGGGTTAAAGTGAAGAGCGTATCACATCTAAGCAGCACAGCCATTTTCTGCTAATTCTGCCACACTATTTAATGGGGAATAGAGAGAAAGGTTTGACGACTGACAACCCATTCATTGCCAAGGGTTCTAACGTGCGCGAATACATACCTATTACTTTGCTTATTAACAGTATGGCTTCTCAAACAAAAACAAAGCAATCTACATTTGGCCTTAAAGACCCAACCACGTCACGGTCAAATTCACGGTTTTCACCTGTTTCCCTCTTATAGTGGTATAAGAAATCTTATTTTGACCAAGTGTGGCTCCATACAAATTTCCTAATGCCACCCGTCCCTGTATCCATCACTTCAAAGAGCAGCCAGAATCGTATACGAGGATGAAGGCTGCTGTATGTGGGCCACACCGACCAGAAAAAAACCCAAGGGATTAATCGTGTTGGCACAGTGGTCTTTAAAGACCACACTGACCTGGCTGGACTGGTGGGTCTTTAATAACGTTGCTGGATCAATGTCAAACTGACTTGCCGTTTATCGTTTTCCTTCTTGAGGTCAAAGCGAGGTCACGTGCGTTGTTTCTTGTCCTCCCGAACGACAATTGAAAGTTAAGTCCTCTTCGACCTGAAGGGTATATAATTATGGGACATTGTTAGCATACATGTGGGGTTCTTATCTCCGGAAACAGAAGAGTAAGCTAAAAAAAACACCGTTACAAGGTTCACTTTCGGGGTCACACGTATTAGAGCCTAGGTTATTCTGCTCTCCGTTATCAGCTTGATAAATCACTGACAGATCGAGGTCTAGTCGTTATCGAGGGCTCGCTTAGTGTCCGTAAAATGTATTCTTTTCAGTCTTGGGTGGGTTGTTTTTTTCTTCCGTTTTTTCCTCTTTTGTTTGCTGGCCGTCCTTTCTTTTCTTTCTTGTATTGTTCTTTCCGTCCCACTTCTAGCTCTCTCTCTCTCTCTTTCTCTCTCTCTCTCTCTCTTTCTCTTTCTCTCTCTCATCTCTCTCCTCTCTCTCTCTCTCTGTCTCTGTTTCTGTTTCTGTCTCCTCTCTCTCTCTCTCTCGCTCTCTCCGTCCATCCTCCCTCATCTCTCTCTCATTCTCATCTCTCTCTCTTCATTTTAGTTTCATTGCTCTCTTTTGTTCTAAGCTTGTCCGTTGTAATCCCCCAGGAGTATGAAGTTAAACAATCATTTTTTAAACAAGTTGATTTTGCTTACCCAACCCCGCACATCCATTGTGTTAAAACATCCCAGGTTTCGTGCTTGTTTTTCCCATCCCTCGCTGGTAAGAAATCTTGTTTTGACCAGGTATTGACTCCCATAACAAATGCCCCCAATTTCAAAACGAAACTATACTTTTGAGGAGCAGACTCATTTTTTTTAACTTGGGGAATTTGTAATGTCGGTCACACCTACCCAGAACCCCCCCCCCATCGACACACACACACACACTAGGGACTCAACTCTGTTGGGCTCAGTGTGTCTTTAAAAGGAATTTGCAAAACCCGTACTTTAGTCCACCCCCTCATGTTTACGCGACCCTCAATCCTCAAAAGGCTGCCTTCATCCTGCTTTCTTCAGTTTTGATGAAAATAATGCTTAGGCTGACTCCATGTATACCCTATCCCTCTCCACAAACTGGCAGAGTTGGTTGCTGTCTTCGTGTGTGGCAGAACTGTCAATGCAAAATGGTGGATGGTGGGATGTGGTGGCGGGCTGTCTGATTAAAAGTGCTAAGGTACGCGAAATAATATTTCTCGT
>JAGGCT020000035.1:4066695-4079680 GCA_017654935.2 Phymorhynchus buccinoides
CTAAATAGGATTCTGGTTGTAAGAGAGACTTGAATAGTAAGTAATAGTAAGTACTGAAGCGATCACTTGAAATTAAGCTTACTAACCCAATCCTGCTGATAACAATCAACCATCCTTTGCCTGCAGATCTTCTTAAAATATTTAACATTACCAACCCTGCCCGCTAACCAGACATCAGAGAACCCATATCTATCAAGACAGCACTTTATATCGTAAGCCCAGTTATTTTGTATTGTTCTACCCTCGGTGATGTTCATAAAGCTATTTGTCAAGGAGAGATAGGCTTGCTTGGGGATTCTGTTCAGTTCCATCTGCTGTAAGGAGAACCAGTAACTAAGTGCTCTTAGTGTACTGTCTATATAAAGACTATAACGACCTGTCTCGCCATAAACCATTGTATTTGGCGTTTTAGGACTAACATTTAACAGTTTTTTACAGGCAAACAATTGGACAGCTTCAATAGTTTTATATTGTGTACTGCCCCATACCTCTGCTGCGTACAATAACATTGGCTTCACCATAGTATCAAACAGTTTAAAGAAGATAGTTGTGTCCATGTTACCTAAGCTCCACATTGTCTTCACGATTTCTATTGTTTTATATTTGGCTCTCCTTGTGAAATCTTCCAACGCTGTTACAAAAGGTAATTTAGTTGTCAGAGTGAAACCAAGATATTTGTAACTATTCACTACTTCAATTTGCTCTCTTTTAAAAGACAATTTTTCAGATTTAGACAAATGCCCCCCTTTTCTAAAAATCATAACTTTAGTTTTATTTAAATTAACTTTTAGACCCAGTTTATCAGACGCTACTTGCAAATTATTTATTTGATTTTGTAAACCTGAAGATGTAGAGGAAATCAAAGCTATATCGTCTGCAAAAAGCAAAAGGAAAATTTCTTTTAAGCCAGGTAGAAATTGAAAACCGTGCTTCCCTTTATCATTTACTTCCTCTGCCACTTCTGTTATGAGTAAAGAAAAGATCAGGGGAGATAACAAGCACCCTTGCCTTAGGCCGCCTGGGCATTCGAAGAACTCCGATATCTCAGAGCCCCATTTCACGCATGATTGAACAGACTTGTATATCCCCTGCATCATATTTAACATTTTAGTGGATGCTTTTACTTTTTCTAGCACTTTCCACAGGCTTTCTCGATTAACTGTATTGAACGCTTTCATGTAATCGATGAAAGCTACGTATAATTTTCCATTTTTACGTTTCTCGTTAATGCATGTATTAATCATTGTAACTAAGGAAAAAATATGGTCAATAGTAAAATATGTTTTGCGGAAACCAGCTTGCTCCACACAAATTTTCTCTTCTTGTTCAGCCCATTTGTAAAGTCGCTTGTTAAGAATAGAAGTAAACACTTTACTAACGCAGCTTAGTAATGAAATCCCTCGGTAGTTTCCTGGATTAGTAGAATCACCTTTTTTAAATAGAGGAACTAGGACTGAGCGTGACCTTTCAACAGGATAGTAACCGTTATCGCATAGCCTATTAAGCAATTTTACTAAGTCTCAGCAGCGCCTGAAGTGGAACATTAATCAAACTGTATTTAATTAAAGAACTTAAAAATTAAAAAAAAACGGCGAAAAAACATATATAACTAAATTAGACAAACTTCACAACATAGTGATTATTTTACAACAGAAGAAGAAAGAGGGAGTGGGAAAGAGAGAGAGAGAGAGAGGAGAGAGAGAGAGAGAGAGAGAGAGAGAGAGAGAGAGAGAGAGAGAGAGAGAGAGAGAGAGAGAGAGAGAGAGAGAGAAGAGAGAGAGAGAGAGAATTGACAATTGACAATGATTTAATTGTATATAGACCTGTGGCCCGTTACAATGTCATAGTAACAAAAGCAAAAAAACCGAACAACACAAAGAAACAAAATGAGCAAATAAATACATGCATCACATACATACATACATACATACATAGGCCTACATACACACACACACATACATACATACATACATACATACATACATGCATACATCCGCCCTCACACACACACGCACGGATGTGCGCACAAACGCATGCACATACATACATACGAGAGAGAGAGAGAGAGAGAGAGAGGAGAGAGAGACGAGAGAGAGAGAGAGAGAGCCGAGAGAGAGAGAGAGAGAGAGAGAGAGCGAAGAGAGAGAGAGAGGAGAGAGAGAGAGAGAGAGAGAGAGAGAGAGAGAGAGAGAGAGAGAGAGAGAGAGAGAGAGAGAGACAGAGAGAGAGAGAGAGCCGAGAGAGAGAGAGAGAGAGAGAGAGAGAGAGAGAGAGAGAGAGAGAGCCGGAGAGAGAGAGAGAGAGAGAGATGAGAGAGAGAGAGCGGAGAGAGAGGAGAGAGAGAGAGAGAGAGAGAGGGCTCGAGAGAGAGAGAGAGAGAGAGAGAGAGAGAGAGAGAGAGGTAGGTTGGTAGGTGGCAGACAAACAGAGCAGAGATACAAGAGAGGGATAGTAAACTAAAGATGGAGTAGAGAACCGTCTTGGTGAATAAAGAAACTTAAAACTTCACGTGTTTGATGTTGCTCGGGAAAATTGCGTAACCTCTTCTATAACAAGTGAATTCGATAAAAGGGATACATTGAAAATGGGACACAGTGAAATAATAACGCTATAAAAGAAACTCTATGGGCGCAACAAAAGAAATGACGAAATGATATCTATATTTTTGTACCAGGGACAGTATTCATGTGGAGATAGCATGAGACTTAGCATGATGCTAACTTAGAAGCTCTTCCAAAAAAAGTCCTATAGGATCCTAATAGGACATTGGAAGAGCTTCTAAGTTAGCATCATGCTAAGTCTCATGCTATCTCGACATGAATACCGTCCCAGGTCATTTACTGTCGACGAACATGACTGATTATCTTATAACAAGATGGTAGAGATGGTGAGCCAATGACACGTCACTCAATGCCAGGAATTATGAGTACCACTTATGAATGCGCATTACACACAGCATTACACACAGCACACGTTATATACACAGTAGAACGTCCCTTATAACACCTTCAAAAATCATCCAAAATGAGGTCTTATAAGGGATGGGTCTTATAATGGTGTAGGTAATTTCAATACTTACAAAGAAGAGCAATGTCTCAGAGAAGTAGGTCTTATGCGGGAGGGAGTCTTATAATGGGAGGTCTTATTAGGGAGGTTCCACTTGTAATCTGTTCTGTCGTCCCACACGCCTCTCTCAAGTCATGAATTAATGAGTACAGTGGAACCTCCCATTAAAAGACTCCCTCCCACATAAGACCTACTTCTCTGAGACATTGCCCTTCTTTGTAAGTATTAAAATTACCTCCCTATTATAAGACCCCCTCCCTTTAAGACCCCTCCCTTATAAGACCCCCTCCCTTATAAGACCCCTCCCTTATAAGACCCTCCCTTATAAGACCCCTCCCTTATAAGACCCCTCCCTTATTGAGACCTCATTTTGGATGATTTTTGGAAGGTCTTATAAGAGAGGTTCCACTGTACCACTTATGAATTTTATATTGCATTATCATTACGTCATACAAACACACGTTACAAATAATCTGCTCTGTCGTCCCACACGCTTCTCAAGTTTCAAGATCTTTATCAACACTTAACACGTAGCCCTAGCCTACGTAAAACAAGCTCAGTCGTCTATACATAGTTATATGCCTGCGTACTGCATACCTACTTTTGCTTTTTCGTTTAAAAAAGGAAAGAAACTGTTAAAAAATATACACACCACTAAATCCCACCAGTCCCCCCCCCCCCCCCCCCACCCCCCCCCCACACACACACACATCCTGTTTCTAATACAACAATGTTCTTGTTTGTTTTTAGTAAATGATTAATTAAGTGTTGATTGCAATTAACATGTTTCCTGTGCATGTACGTAATGATAGAATCAAACCCTGTTTGTTTAGTAAAATATGATTAAGTGTTCGTTGTAATCAACATGTTTCCGTAATGACATATTTACAAACCCGTTCATTCTATGTTTAACCGGGGGTTTAACCAAAGATAGGCTACACACGTAGCCAACTGTGTTTGGGCATGAACATTACATTAAAGACACACTGACGCACACCACGATTAAGTCTCTTGGTGTTTTTTCTAGGGTAGCTGTGACCCACATATTCATGTTCCCAACTTCAAATTGAGGCTGCTCTTTAAAATTATGTTTCGGTTTTGAATTTGGGGGCATTTTATATGGGAGTCAGACCTGGTCAAAACAAGATTTTTTTGTCCAGTTATAAGAGGGAAAACACGTGAAAACACGTGTTTTGACACGTGATCTGGTGAGTCTTTAAGTAAATAAAGATAACATCCATGGTTTGGGTGAACTGACTCACAACTTCTGTGTCTAAGTAAGATTTGCATCATTCTGCTCTGATTGGCGTATCTGATGATTCACGCTTGGAACGATTAGCAACCAACAATGAATTTCCAGTTAAGACAAGTTTATTTTAGGTTTCCCCAAACAATCGAAAGTTAATTGATAATCGTTCAGGACGAGGAAAGAACAAACATATAATGACTCCGCAAAGAGCTGACAATGAATAACATCAAAGGAGAAGACAAAGAATAGCTTCACTTTTATTTGATATTCAGAGAATTTCACCATCCAAATTTTTCAATGACATTCGGAATGGGATTTGGATAAGTTTTTCATTTCATCACTATAGAAGAGAGAGAGAGAGAGAGAGAGAGAGGAGCAGAGGGTCAGAGAGTGAGAGATGAGAGAGTCAGAGAGAGAGAATGATAGAGAGAAACACATGAGAGAGAGAGAGAAGAGAGAGAGATGAGAGAGAGAGAGAGAGCAACGAGAGAGAGAGAGAGAGGAGAGAGACGAGAGAGGAGAGAGAGAGAGTAGAGAGAGAGAGAGAGAGAGCATAAGTGTAAATAAGCTCTTGAAGGCTTATCAATGATACCCTTAATTAAAACATTCGTATTAATATTCGCAGGTGCGTGGCTGATGGCGGCCTACTTACGAGGACTGACCAATGAGGAGGCGGTAAACCTCACGCGCTCCATGATGTACTCGGGTCACGTGATGAGCTGGCCCGAGGAGTGGAAGGGGAGGGTGGTGGACAAGCACAGCACGGGGGGTGTGGGGGACAAGGTCAGCCTGATCCTGACCCCGGCCTTGGCTGCCTGTGGCATGAAGGTAATGGACTCTGTTGTTCTGTACTGTATGTGGGTCTGTCTGTGTATGTGTTTAGGGGAAGACGGGGTAAAAAAAAAAAAACCATGGGCGGGTAAGAAGCCCACCCCAATTATCTCATGAAATCAAAGAAATTTCAGTCAAACTTTGCCCATGAGACGAATGCTAGACATAACGCTCGTCTCATGGGCAAAATAAAACTGAAATTTGCTTCATTTCATGAGATAATTGGGGGTGGCTTCTTACCCGCCAATGCGCTTTTAACCCCGTCTTCCCCTAATGTTGCCTAGTTTGAAGTCAAAGTCATAAGTTTGTTTATTTTCCATTGGCATTGTACAACGCACATGAGAACTTGTTTGTCACCCATGACTGTAGAAATAAGATGAGGGATAGATCAAAAAACAAAAAAAAATAGAAATATTAAAATACAAATTTTCGAAAACCACAAAAATTACATGTAAATAAAAACACTTATGTAACTCTCACACCCACACCAATCATTTCATCGCACTCGCTATCTTGCTCCCCTTCATCATGCAAACCCACCAACCACTTTCCGTCTTAATTTATTTTTACACCTTTTTTTCTATTAAGGACCTGCGTTGCGAAACGATTCTTTCAAAATTATTAAAGGTTAGGATAAATTGTGTTGTAGTGTGGTTAGGCCTCGATCATTACGTTTAATACGAAATGTCTGTGGGATTTCCCCACCAAGAGGAAAGAGGAGAAAAGGGATTCCTGCTAAACAAGAGAGGAGGGAGAGAGGAGATGGAGGAGGACGGAGAGACAGAAAAAGGCGAATGCGATCGGATTCCTAGAGAACCATTTAGACTGTAGAGAGGGAGACGACCGGACAGGAGAGATGGGAAGGAACGAGAGAGAGAGACGGGAGAGAGATTAGGAGAGATTCGAGAACGGAAGGGAGGAGGAGGAGGAACGAAAGGAGATAGAGAGGAGGCAGAGGATATATATATCTCTATATATTTAGAGAGAGAGGAGGGGAGGAGGAGAGACAGAGAGGAGAGACGTCGAGAAGGAGGAAGAGAGAGAGAAAGGATGAGAGGGAGGAGATTCGGAGGACGAACCAGGCTGAGACTGGAGAGAAAGAGGACGAGGGGAGAGAGGAGAGAACGAACGAGAAACACCCATAGAGGGAGATTAGAGAAGAGAAGAGGAAGAGGAACGACGAGGAGAGTAGGGAGATGGGAGAGGGAAGGGGAAGAGAGTGAGAGAGGGAGAAGAGAGACATGGAGAACCGAGGAGAGGATGAGAGAAGAGGAGGGGACAGAGGAGAGACAGACAGAAATTCAGACAGAGAACAAGACCGAGAGAGAACAGAGACAGATACAAGAGACAAAATAATAAGAGACAGAGACACAGAGGGACAAATTACAGTAGGAACAGCAAAAACCACAGAGAGGAGGGTGTGTGTTTTTGGGCCCCGCCTTACTACAACCTAAACAATGCTGCAATGTCATCATCACGCGTTTCCATTGGAATCCCCAGTTCCCATGGATATTTCGGGGCGAGCGGGCTGGGCCACACGGGGAGGGCCCAACGGTGGGACCCAAAAAAACTGGCGGCCACATCCCTGGCTTTTTCAGTGAAAACATCCAGCGCTGAATCGCAAAATCCTGGGACGTTGAGTGGCGTGGAGGTGGGGGCTGCTGCATCGCCGGTCAGACGGACAAAGCTTCGTGCCCGCCGACCAAGATTCTGTACGCCCTGCTGACGTCACCGGAAAAACCTCGGGCCAACCTCATCTCATTACTGGTGGAGAGGTGGAGTGGTTTAACAGGGAAATCTTTTTTATTATTGTTTTTGGGAGGAATAAATAGCATCCTTGGGATAAAGAGCTGTATGTAACAATACATGAAAAACTGAAAACAGGACTGCGAAAAAACGTCACTGGAGCAAAACTAACAAACAAAACAAAATACAACAAGTTGTCTTGGCTCTTGTTTGGACCTGTAGATGGGGGGAATTATTGGTTTTTTGATCTTCGTTGATTGTTTGCTCCTTTTGTTCGTCTGCTTTTTGCTCTTTTGCTTTATGTTTGCTGTTTTGCTGGTTTGCTGTTTCTTGTTTGGTCATATGCGGATAAAAGGTCGCATTCGCCGAATAATATCCAGTAGTTTTTGTTTTGTCTTCTTGTGGAATAAGGCGATAAACGTCACTTTTACCGCTTGTCGTGTAGGGTTCTATGTTTGTTGTTATGTACCAATAAATGAATTTTCTAGTAAGTTATGGGAAAAATCATGGTACAGCTTAGTTCTTGTGGAAGATGTGGACTCTCGGAACGAGGGGGGCCTTTGGCAAACGGTCCTGCAGCCAAAGCGGCGATGGCTGGTCTTTGGGGGCCTTCCCCAAACGCCAGCAGTCTCAAATTCCCTGTGGTCGAGGGAGAATGGGGATGTTAACGACACTGGGTAAGGCATATCACCGTACGGTTAAACAAAAACTTCCAGCTGGCACAGCCCGCCCGATTAATAGCATTCTGCCTCTTCTGCAAAAATCTGGCAGCCATGATCGGACAACGACCGGACTGGCATACATGTAATATCATTGGGCTTGTTTCATTCGAAACTAAAGTTCTTCTCAAAAAACCAGTATAGTTCCGTCCAGAAAAACATTGTGTAATAAACATGCTTATTCAATGGTACAACAGATTCAATCTTATAGCCAATTTTAAAAGGCATGTCAAATTGTGCTCTTCTATCTTGCAAATCAGTTTGCTTTGTGGCTAGGCCTATATTATCTGCTTTTACCTCTCTCCGATAAAGGTTTTCTTTTTTGTTAATGTGTTAAGTTTCGTTATTGGTTACATCAAAGGAAAACAACAACACACACCACACACACACACACAACACACACACACACACACACACACGCACGGGCAACGCCACGGGCACACACACGCGCACACAACAACACACACACACACGCACCGCACGCGCACGTAACACACGCACGAACGCACGCACACGCACACGCACGCACCCACGCACACACCACACACACACACACAAACACACACACAAACACACACACAACAACACACAACACACATCACAACAACGCGCGCGGCGGCGGGGGGCGCGCGAGAATAGGGCCTATAAGAAAACAACAATTAAAATCAAAACTAACTGCGAAGCGGGTTTTCTGGTGAACCTATTATAAGAATTAGGAATAGGCCTATTTATTACCAGCGAGAAGAACAAGAGATTGGCATTGGAATGAATCGAGATTTAACACTTACAAGAATGTTTCAAGTGTGTTTCAAGTGTTTCTTTTGGGAATGGTAATTACGGAAACAAGGCTATTATAGCATGGAGATACGTTTGACTTTTTCTCAAGAAAGGGAAAAAAAACGTACACAATGGAATTGTAAAACACTTGTTTATTAAGTTTTACTCAAGGATTTTCGGTTTATTTTTTGCGTATTTGTATATTCTAGTCAACAGAGACTTAATCTCGTGAAAATTCTGGCTTCTCTCCCCAGGAGGAGCGCGTCGCCACAATGTGCAGCGGCCTAACCCCATTTTTTTGTTAAAACCATTCTTGGGGGGCAACAGGGTAGAGGATGGGCGTGAGTGTGGGCACATTGGAAAACCTATCTATCAAATTTGGCGACTACAGGCCGCGGGGTTTCTCCCTGCTTCTTACCGGACTTTCAGCTGCGTGGGATTTTTTTACCGTGCGCGATAACAAAGGCCACGTCATGCGTCAGACTAGCTTTAAGTCCCAATTGTTGGGGCGTGGTAAGTATTTTTAAAGAAGGAAAAGAAAAAGTGTTATTAACCATAATGAATAAGTAAAAACAACGACCAGGCGTTTTAAAAGGACCACCACCAGTGATCACGTGCCAACTCACGGGATCAACGGGTTTTTTCTTTATAGCTGGAAAAATAAATCTTTGTTTTTGACCAAGTCTGACTCCCATATAAATGCCTCCAAAAATTCAAAACGAAAAAACATCATTTTAAGAGCGGAGAGCCTCAATTGAAAAGTGGTTTATATTTGAAATGTGGTGCTTCACAGCTACCCAGAAAAACCCCAAAGGGGACTGAACCGTGTGTGCGGTCAAAAAAACGTGTCTTTAAGGGTTTTCTCCCAAGAAGAAGATAAGAGGAACAAAAAGAAGGGTGTTCATTCCTTGCTTTCACTCGATGATAAAATGGTTTGGAGGAAAATAATAAAAATTCTTGGGTAAAGGAGGCTATGCAATTACAAAATGAATCCTTTTTACAGCTATTGGAAAAATCCATGGTACACTTAGTCTCTTGTGGGAAAGACTAATGACTTCGCGGAAACAAAAGGGGGGCCTTTGGCAACGGTTCTGCCGCCCCTTGGTAAGGAGCAATGCAATACAAAATGATATTTTTTTTTACAGCTATGGACAAAAATCTGTACCCAATTTAGTCCTCTTTGGAAAGACTATGACTTTGGCGAACAAAAAATGGGGCCTTGGCAAAAAAACGGTTCTGCAAAGGCACTGCTGTGTGGTTGTGCAGGTTCCATTCATCTCCAAGAGGAAAGCGGTGAGTTGGGTCTGAAAAAACAGTATGGTGCTGGGACACTGGAAGACAGGGGCGAACGGGGCCTTCCATGACCCAGCTTAGGAAACAAGCCGAAAAACGGGCTGGGCCAAACTGATGGTAATGCAAATTATCACTATGACTATGATGATGCTTAACATGATGATGATTATGGATCATGATGATGAAGATGATGAAAGGGTGAGGTGTGTTGGTTGGTGGAGATTTAAACCGGTGGCGATGAATGTGTTGATTAGTGATGATAATGACGGTGGGTGGGTTAGGTGCTGATGATGGATGACGGTGTATGGTGGTGGTGGATGATGTAATGGCGTGTGGGTGGTGGTGCTGAATTATGGCAAATGATGACGATGGATGGTGATGATGATGATGATTGGATGGGACCAGGAAAGTTGTTCTCATGTCCCAGCGGAAGATGCTGAACGAAACTGCTGTTAAAACTGATGTAATGCAAAATGTCATGGAAGGCATGCTATCTTCAGTTCTATGCATAAAAAGGGGGCTAATAAGGCATAACCTTAATAGGTATATATTGCACTGCAACAACGGACGATGTCTTTGAACTTGAATGGGCAGAGGTTCTGGGGACAGCTCTAGTTGGCTTGTAGTTTAAAGTTCAACCACGTCTGTGGTGGTCCAGTTCATGGACTTCCCTTAAATAACATGGCAAGTACGAAAATTATATTGTAATTTCAATATCTGGATCTCCGAATATCATTCTGGATGCCAGGTCCTTATGTTTGTCCTGTATGTTGGACGTGGGTTGGTGGGCTGAAGATCGCCCAGCAGCAAAATGGATAGCTTCCATGGACTGTCCTCTGTGAATGGGAGAAACAATATTCCAACCCATTCCAAATCCATGCAATCCAAAATTCCAGGCATCCTTCTCCAGGTCCAATCAAACCAATCCAGTGCAATCCATTTCCAGTTCCAATCATCCAATCCAATGGCAACTCCAAATCAACCAAAAACAGTTCCCAATCCATTGCAACCAATCCAGTTGCATCAACCAGTGCAAAATCAATCCAGTCAATCATAATAAAATCCTCGTGTGTGGTTGTCCATCAGAGTTGATGTGGGCTGGGGCTAAAGGACAATTCCACACGGCAGCCAGTGATCAGCTTCATGGGACTGTCCTCGGAGAACAAACATTACAATCCCAAATCCAGTCCAAATTCAATGCAACCGACTTCAATCCAATCCAGTCAATCAATCCAAATCCATTATACATCTGGTGTATGTTGTTCCCATCAGGTGGATGTGGGGTGCTGCAGCGGCTGAAGATTCGCACGGCAGCGGTGATCAGCTCCATGGACTGTCCTGTTCTGGGGAACCAACATACAATCCAATCCAGTCAAACCCATCCAAATCCTATCCAAGTCCTGTGTGTTTTGTCCCGTAAGTTGAATGGTAGGCTGGCGGGGATGAAGATCCGGCACGCAGCAGTAATTCAGCTCCATGGACTGTCATATGGGAGAACAACATTAAGATTCAAGATAAGATTAAAAAGTAAGCCTCAGCGAACAGCAAAAGGGGCCATGTTCAGGCTGTTCACCCACGTTCAACCGGAGAAACAACATTAAAATTACAAATCCCAGTCAAAATCACAGTGCATTCCAATCCCAAAGCATCCCACCCCACCCCAATACAAATCTTGGTGTGTTTTGTCCCCTCAGGTTGATTCCTGTGGGATTGCGGCTGAAGATTCCCGCACGGCAGCAGTCAGTGATCCAGCTCCCAGGACTTGGTCCTTTGGGCCGGGCCCGTGGGCAAACGCCTGGAGGTGCCGGGAATCCGTGCATGCCTGCAGGGAAAGGGGCCCGGGGACCTGATGGACCTCGTCATTCAGAAACAAGGTATGTTGGGTTAACTGGGCTGTTGAGGTGGTGATAATGGTTGCTAGCCTTTTAAAACATCGGTGACTGAATCCTTGCACGTCTGTAGGAACCAAAATTGGATGGCGGCGGGCCCCGGATTTCAATGGACGCTCGTCATCGGAAACAAGGTTTAGTGTGCGGTTAATGGCTGGTAGGTGGGTTGTTACGGTTGCCTTAGCCCTTTAAACATCGGTGACTGAAATCCCTGCACCGTAATGTAGGACAATCGGTGGCCACGGGGTTTTATGGGACCTCGTCATCAGAAACAAGGCCGTGTTTGCATATTTTATTAGGCTAATCCACAAAGAAGGAAACAGAAGGGAAAGAAGTGTAAGTTGAAGTTTTAAGAGCGGGAGTGATTGCAGGCATCAAAGATGGATGCCTGTTTCACCATTCAAAGGTGGTAGGAACTTATGCGAGATTTGAAAGGATGTATTTTGTTTCAGCTATGCTAGACTTGCGGTTTTCTGAAAATGGTGACACTCACCCTACAAATTTTAAAAAATGCATTTAAACTCTGATGCGAAGTAAGATAACGAAGAATGGTTATTATATCGTACCAAAGACAGTTGCTGTCTGAAGTTCCCAAAATGTACAGGTGCAGAATGGTTCAGTTGGCATTTAAACAAAGATATTTTTAGTCCCCTTAAAAGTTTCCAAACTGTACCTTTCCTCGCGATGATCCAGTTTGGACCATTTGGTTTTAAACAAATCTTTTAATATCTCCAAACAACAACCACAATTTAACAGGAAAAGCAAACGAGAGGCATCAACAAGGACCTAAGCGGCTTTTATAGCGTGCTTCTGAAATATTATGAAAAATATTTGGTGAAATGACAGGACTGTGTAAGCTACAATAATACATCATTTATACCATAATAATTTGAGAAAAACGAAAAGGCCACCCCCAAAAAAATCAAACACACACAAAAGTACAGTTTTAACATTTAATGTCCCTTTTGTCGCGGGTGTGTGATTTTTTTTTAAAAAACCACATCTTCTCTTTAGGAAAGGTTCGTGGGAAGTAAAAAAAACGATGCTGTTCGTTTATGGAACATCTCCAGGCGGGACTGTTGCTGCTCTCTTCGTGCAAGGGCGGACAGGGCGTGGAAATAAGGGGCTGCAAGCCTTGATGGCAAGCCACCATAGCAGGAAGGGCCAGGCGACCCCGGGCAAGTTCAAGGCCATGATCGGTGGGTTCAAGGGGTCGTCGAGCACCGTGGCCGCCGCGCTCTGTGACGTAAACAATGACGTGTGGGAAACACGCTGAAGGCCGCGCTTATACGACGACGTTGAAAGTGGCCGAAACAAGGTGGGAAGAGAAAGGAGGTGCTGTTGGTTGGTCATAAGGACTGGGCACATATCGGGGGAAGAGAAAAGCAGGTGGAAAGACGGGGTAAAAAGGGCCC
>JAGGCT020000035.1:4080180-4095180 GCA_017654935.2 Phymorhynchus buccinoides
TTTGCTATAGAACAGACCATCTGCTATAGTATTCACTTTAAAATTTAATGAAAATATAAAACATAAAACATTTTGGAAATTTAATTCATCCCTCTTAAGAGAGAAGGCATTAGTGGATGAAATTATTCTGAAATATTATGTTAAACTGGAATATACAACGAATGCAATAGGAGTTTCCGATAGACAATTTACGTTTTCTGTCTCTGACTTATTTTTCTTGATTTTCTTTTGATTAAGATTCTTCAAAGACCATATTTTATGCTCTATGAAAAGAAAAAAACTGCAGAAGAGGAAAGGTAATTAGTAGAAGATATTATAGGCTAGCATCGGTGTTCACATAAACTGACACACAACTTTGACTTTAAGCGTAAAAAAAGATCAATTACAAATTATAAGAGAAAAAAGAATGGAGGAGTATTATTAAGATCAAGAGCAAGGTGATAGCTGAAGGCCGAGAAAGTCAGTAATTATTTCTGGCAATTTTGAAAAACGCCACTATGTTGGAAAAATATGGCTCGACTAGTATGACCAAGGTATGTTTTTAACAGATCAAAAGGATATACTCAAGAAGTTCGACATTTTATAATCACTATATCGGAAAGTTGAAGTTGAGAAAGGCAACTAAAGACTTAATAACAATATAGCACGTTTAGATGAAGTAGAAGCAAAGGAATTGGAAGGTGTTATTACTTTAGAGGAAGCTACATCTGTCTTAAAAGACATGAAAAACAACAAAAGCCCTGGATCTGATGGCTTTACTGCTGATTTTTTTAAAGTGTTCTGGAAACAGTTGGGGATACTTGTAGTTAGAGCACTTAATTCAAGTTTTAGAAAGGGGGAATTATCAAATATACAAAAAGAAGGGATTATAACATGTATTCCTAAAGCTGACAAATCAAGAGAACATATTAATAACTGGAGGCCTATTTCGCTTTTAAATGTTGTATACAAAATTGGTTCTTCTTGTATCGCAAATAGATTAAAGACAGTATTGCCTAAGATAATTAGTGAAGACCAAACAGGATTTATTCGAAACAGATTTATAGGCGATAATATTAGATTAATTTATGATACAATATCTTACTTAGAAAAGTCCATGACATTTGAACCTGGACTATTGTTAAACATTGACTTCGAAAAAGCGTTTGATTCGGTAAATTGGGATTTTATGTTTAGAGTGCTAAAAGAGTTTGGTTTTTAAGAAAATGACATTTGTTTACGGGTTTAATGGAATACAGTACCGTTGTTATAATCATATTAAATCTTGTCATCTACTATATAGTGGGAACCTCAGGTCAAGTTTCAGAATGGTTTGAAATTTAAGAAAAGGAGGTTTTACGTCGACAGAGGAGACCCTGTGTCACCCTATGCGTCTTGGTAGTCTGATGTGCAGAAATACTGGCCATGCATGATAAGGCAAAATCTTGCTCAAGCAGTACAGGGTTAAGATAATGATTTCAAGAATTTAAGTTGTCTGCAATATGCCAGATGATACACTGTGCGTTCTGCTTTCAGGGCTGATTCCAATTGGTTCTGTTTTGAAACTTTGTATTCAATGTTGATATGTTAGAAATTTGGTCGTGTTTATTCAGATGTCGCTTCATATGAACTAATAATAAAACCAGTGTAATATGGCTATGGAAAGTAAAAAAATCATCACAAATTCGCTATAATGCCAGCATTTAGGAAATTTACCGGAATTGGAATCCACACAAAATTTAAAAGTATTGGGTTACTTTGGTTTACCAGATTTTTGTATGTTCTTGTGTTATAATAGTAGTCTCGTTGGTGAGCTACGTGTACAAATTTGTCTATGCAGACAAACTAGCAGATGTTAAGCAGTTGTTTAAGGGTATGGGTACTTACAAAGAAGAACTGACTCCCTCTGGTGCAGAGGAGTCAGTTGTCTATTAAAATCTAAAATCTTTTATGGTCACTTGATCGTCAAATTAAGCTTTCTCTCTTTCATTCTTTTACTCTTCTAGGGGTGGACGCTCTTTACCAAATTGCCCCCACCTGAACATATTTTTTTGAAACTTTTTAATCAAACGGTGGTGTTGTTTATATTGTCTACTTTTGTTATTGTTTGAATGTATTCGCAATATATGGGCCTAGACAACGATTTACATCGTGAAAACTAGCGCATTAAAAAACCCTAAAAATATGGTGGTATGTGCAGGGGGTTCTACTGCCACGATTTAACAAGCGTTTGTTTGCGAATCATTAAAAGTATCAGACAAGCATCCATGAGAGTGCGTAGAGATGTGTTGAAAAAATCCACACACCGAATGGTATACATTGCTTTGTTCTTTTTTGCTTAAAAAAGTGCTTTCCAAACTGGTCACTAAAACAACAATAATTATGGCCCTGAGTATTATTATTTCAAAATTTACCAAAGATAATCAGTTTTGGACAGATGTTTTAGAGGCTTACAAAACATTTTTCTATCAATGTAAACCAAAAGATTCTGCTGAATTTCTTTCTGAGCCACTTTTTTTTAATAACAGAATCCAAATTGGAAAGAAATTCATCACATCCAAAGTACTTGATCAAAACAATATCAATTTACTTACGTTTTTCTATGATACTGAAGGTAATATTCTCAGTTACACAAGTTTTAAGGAAAACTTTAATGTAAATATTGACTTTATTACTTTCACAGGGATCAAACATGCAATCAATGACTATGTTAAGTAAATCCAGTATTACTATAACAAAATAATAAATATATTGATTCACCTTCTGTGTTTTAAGATTTTTGTTTTCTGTTCACAAAGGTTCCAAACTTTATTATGATATACTAACTGAAAATAATAAAAAAAATCAAAATGTTGTAATACTTGGGATTTAAAATTATCAGTTAATCACGACTGGAAATCATGTTTCTTTTTTACACACAAAATAAAAGATATTAAAGCTAAAATGGTTTCAACTTAAAATTTTGCACAGATGCCTGGGTACTAATGTGATACTGAAAAAAATGGGAATTGTTCAGAATGAAAATTGTAGTTTTTGTGGCACAAACTAAGGACAGTATTGATCATATGTTTTGGAAATGTTCACACATTAAAGACTTTTGGAACACATTTTTGAATATAGTAAAAGACAAATGCTTCAATGCAGAAAATCTAAAATTAACAGAAACACTTATATTACTGGGTTTTGACATAAATATTAAACTTGATTCAGTTTTTTTATTTCATTGTATTGTTTGCAAAATATTACACATACACATGCAAAATACAAAGATGCCTTCCACGAGTGACAGTATTTTTGTGGTACTGGAAAAAAAAGGAATTATCGTTACAGAATCGAAAAACACATTGCGTTATCTGAACTTAGAATCTACAATGACTTTTCTACCAAGTGGTTGCCGTATATTCCATTGTTTTGTGACAATTGATCATATTTATTTATTTTCCCACGCCTTTTGCTGTCTTATACCCAAACCTGTGCAACATTTACTAACTATACTCAGTATTTCTAGTATTTTTATGTGTCTATTTTTGGATAAGACTATTACTATCGCTAATGCTGTATTTGAAAAACAACCACTCAGTACCATGTGTTTGTGACCATTGAGGTATTTATTGAACCTTGTCCTTTGCAGATTTTTTCTTTAAAATAACATATATAAACAGAACTCTAAAGAATGATAACCTGTCATAGAATTAGTGGACTAACATTTTGCAACGTCCAGCTCGTGTGTTTGAAAGTTTGATTATTGAATGTACCTACTTATTTATTTAAGCTAAAAAATGTAGTATATGTGTGTATATGTGTCTGTGTGTGCACGTGTGCGCATGTGCGCGTGTGCGCGTTCACATGTGTGTATGTATGTGTGTGAATATGTGCAGGTGTATGTGTTTGTATTGTGGTATTTTTGTCATATGGTTTGTATTATTTTGCCTATCTATGTTTATGTTCTGTATTTGAAAATGTAAAAAAAAGGTTCAATAAAAAAAAAAATGGTGTATTAGAGAGAACACCGAACACTGAAAAAAAAAGAAAAAAAGAAAGATATTTTAACGAAATAAACTTTTTGCCACTTATAAAAATGTACATAACCTCGAGATAATATTTGTATGCAGGGTCCTTTTAAATAGAACATTGGAACTTTGCTTCTCTCCCCCCCCCCCCCCCCCCCAGTACAACAGTTCTCCTTTTGCATAAACCTTTTTTCTGCCCGGACTCGGCCTAAATATGTTTCAGTGCCTTTTAGAGTCCGAGGTTGTTTTTGTCTGTTTGTTTGTAAATCTTTCACCAATTTAAGGACCCTAGCTTCTACCGAATTATTTTCATTTTAAAAACGCATATTCCATGATATAAAACCCCAAAGTTCTTTTAATTTGTACAAATTAAAACGGTTTTCCGCAGTAAGTGGAAATCTTTTAAAGGAGACATTTTTTGTCGAATAAAAAGAAAAACATGTAAATATTTTTCCTCGTCTCTTTAGACCTTATTTTGAATTTTAAACCTCTATTAAACTTGCTTTAAAAAGTGGTCCTGAAAAGTTTAATTACTTGCTCTTGCTCAGAGAGGTACAGCTAAGAATTTTAGCCAAACATTTTAAACCAAATTTAAAAAAATTATAACCCAGAGTAGTCTCGTGCGAGCCATGGCACCAAATCAATACTTGACCTCTATTCAAGTTAAATATTATTGAAACATAATTTAAAGAAAAACATCTGTATTTTACAAGAAAAATCTTTTTTTCACGTCCCCTCCCCCCTTCCTCCCAAAAATCTAAAACTAAAAGAAATGTCCCATATGGCTTCGGCCGGGAGGACGTAAAGCATAAATTAGTAAGTGTTGTAAAGCCTGCTTAAGTTTTGAATTCATTATTCTCGTTCTTTTTTTTAGTACCGTGTTAAATCTTTATAAGCCAACAAACATGTTCGATGAAGAGGTTTAATCGATAGCAACTGACTACAGAAAACTTGTTTGGGAAATATGCGTTTTATAGATTTTCTGTTTTGGACATCATGTTCAGGATTCTTCCAGCCTGCGATGTTCTTCCCAACGGCTAGTACAGAGTACAGTGACCTGCTGGCAGACAGTGTGTCCTTAACAATCCACAATCAAACGGTGATGCTGAGCTTCCTCCACATGAACATTCTCTGCTGGAAGCACAAGACGTTGCTGCTGCACGTGAAGTCAAATGAGCAGATCAAGGAACTCTGGAGTCGGTGTGGTACGTTGCCGCCTGCCCCAGAAGTGTTTGCTGGCTTGCAGGAGCTGATCGTGGAAACCAGGAGCGTGCATGAACCACCCTCTGGTCAGTTTCTCACAAGTACTGGTGAAGGATTCCGGATCATGTACAGCTTCCTCAAGGTCTGAGCATATTTTCCCTCTTTGCAAATCAATGGCAACTTTCTTCTTCTTTCTCTCAGCATTCGCCGTCATCATTTTGACGATTTTGATGCTATGTAATTTTGATGTTAGTTTTTTCTTTCCACAGAGAAACAGACAGACATACAGACAGACTGACATACAGACAGACATACAGACAGACACGCAGAAACTAAGACAAAACGAAAATGTTTGTGTGTGGGTTCATAACAGAAGAAAACCGTCCAAAGTTTCACAGATCGGGTTTCCTATTTAAATTTTTTTTAAATTTTACTCTGTCGTGGATTATTTCAAGGGTTGATTTTTGTATGCCACAGATCAGGTTCCCTGAAATAAATCATGTAGATTGCTCTTTGTTTGTGAGCGTGTGTGTGTGCACGCGCGTGAATGCGTGTGCATGCATGCATGCGTGCATGTGTATATGTGTGTTATGCTTGTACCACCCAGACCATCGTCCCTTCCCCACAAGCTGTCCTCCAACCAGTGGAACTGCTCCAGCCCAACAAGCTGGATGGACCTGGAGCCTCACCTGTCCTGCAACCTGGTGGTGCAGTGTGACTGGGCCCAGGATGAAAGCCGCTGCCACCACGAGTTCTGTGTGAAGGGGTTTAAGGAAGGACAGGGTTCAGTGTGAAGGGCCACAGGGGCTGTTACTGGCTGGGTCAGCCCTCAGAGGCAGTGACCTACCACCAGGTCAGGGACAGGTGTTCACGTCACGGGGGTCACCTGGCCAGCTTCAACACCAGGCAGGAGATGGAGGCGGTGATGGGGGTAGTGTGGTGGGGAGGGCACAGTCGTGACGTGTTTGTAGGATTGACACTGTCACCAAATACCTACCCTGCCATGTAAGGTTTATGTTGTGCTGTTGTACCAAAATACAAAACAGCCGTGGTTGTTGGACTGGCTGGTAGGCACTTTTGTGCATCTGCATGTGATGGTTGACATGAGTGTCATTCATATCTTTGCTAATAGGAATTATCTGTATCTGTATACTGGTCTGAGTAAAGAGTGTAGAGTGGCACAGTCAGTGGTAATGTTTTCGCCTTGTGTCCAAGTAAACCCGAGTGCGAACCTCGGTACAGGGGATTTTTTTCTCTCACTTTGCACTAGGCATTGCAGTCTGAACGTGGTGTCTTTCGGATGAGACGATAAACCGATGGTGGGGGGGGGTGGTGGGGGGGGTCCCGTGTGCCCATGCACTTAGCAAAAGTTAAACCCAATGGCATACGACAAAGTTTGTTTATTTGGTCAAAATTTACCCCCCCCCCTGCCCTTTCCGTCCTCATCAGTCAAACAAAAAATCGCAATGCAAAAAAAATAAACATTGTGTGGCGCGGCCTCTTGCTGCGGCGCGCTCTCCAGGTGGGAGTAACCTGAATTTCATAGAGACGCCTCAGTGACAACAAAGTACCTAACCTAGACTAACCTAAAAGACATCTGTATCTGTTCAGTTAACAAGTTAATACTTTTCTATAAATAAACTTTTTTGGGCCCAGATGTGTTTAGATGCGAACATTAGAAACAAACCCAGAAACATTAACTTGTTACTTTGATCAATGTTCTAAAAACAGAATAAAAACATAAAAAGTGTTAGTTTAGTTTTTCCTCATTTTTAGGGGAGGCATTGGCAGAACTTGGCCCAGGACAGCTGTTTCGATCCTTAGGGGTCTCATCAGCTAGGCACTGGATGGGTTCTTCGACCTGCCAAAGCGGGCTCTCACCTCAACAAGAAGACAGTTCCACAAAGGGAAGGTTTCCCCGTGTATGTTGGTTAAAGGCCCCCAAACCCCCAAACCAGCACTGAAATAAATGATAAAAATCTGAAGTAAAAAGGTGAACATAACAATGTTCCAAAATTAAAAAAGATATGAAAAATTAAGCGACACGACCAGAGAGGGCCAGCAACTGAAATAGTACCCAAAAAGGATAAAAATAGAAATGAAAAACTCATAGCGCCATTCCACGGGTCTATAGGACTTAAAACTTGGTGCATTTGAAATGCAAAAATAGTGAAAGTGAATACAAACGTTTTTTGTCCAAATGTCTTTCGACGCAAATATTAGAATCAAAACGAGTTAAGAGTTGAGGTGAAAAAACCCACGTTGGTAGGGTCAAGAACCCATCCAGTGCCTAGCTGATGAGACCCCCAAGGGTCGAAACAGCTGTCGTGGGCTGGTTTCTGCCAATGCCTCCCCTAAAAAGGATGAAAAAGTAAACTATCACTCTTTATGTTTGTCGTTCTCTTTCAGAACATAAAATACTTCCATACTTAAATACGGAATACTTAAATAATAAATAAAACTACCACGTTTAATTTGATGGGAAGAAAACGAAGATGACTGCTGGGTTCAATAATATTCACAACAAATTAAAACAAAGTCGAAATTAAAACCCAGATTTGATTGGTTTTGATTCTAAAGTTCGCGTCTTAAGACATTTAGATAAACATTATTTATTTATTAAGTTTTTACTGTTTTTGCATTTCAAATGCACCAACTTTGGGCAGCCGCTGTGGTAGGGTGTGTGTTTGTTTTGCTTTGTTTTTCTTTTCCAGTCATCTTTACTTTTTAAACTCTTATTTGGTTGTATCGAAATACATTTTTTATGTAAGATATTATTTTCATTTTATCCCATCTCTTTTTACGTGATGCGTTACGTTATAATTAGGCCTATATATGAGATGTACAGGTGCAGTATTATAGTAAATTGTCGTATTTTCATTTTGCATGTTACTATAAAGTTCTTCCGTGTTGGTTTATTTAATCATGTTCTTAAATGTACATGTTTTTTATGCCGTGCCACATCATAATTTCTTATTATGAGATAATAAAGTATTATTGAGTCTTGAGTCCTGTTAGACCAGGAGAACGCGTACCAGCAATACATTGAGCTTTTTTTCTCATAATTATCTGTATCTGTATACTGGTCCCCAGATACGCAGCACGTGGTAGGGACCTAAAGCCACGTGCACCATCCAATATCTGTATCTGTATACTGGTCCCCAGATAAGCAGCAGGTGGTAGGGACCTGAAGCCACCTGCACCATCCAATATCTGTATCTGTATACTGGTCCCCAGATACGCAGCACGTGGTAGGGACCTAAAGCCACCTGCACCATCCAATATCTGTATCTGTATACTGGTCCCCAGATACGCAGCACGTGGTAGGGACCTAAAGCCACCTGCACCATCCAATATCTGTATCTGTATACTGGTCCCCAGATACGCAGCAGGTGGTAGGGACCTGAAGCCACCTGCACCATCCAATATCTGCATCTCTATACTGGACCTAAAGCCACCTGCACCATCCAATATCTGCATCTCTATACTGGTCCCCAGACACGCAGCGCGTGGTAGGTACCTAAAGCCACCTGCACCATCCAATATCTGCATCTCTATACTGGTCCCCAGATACGCAGCAGGTGATAGGGACCTAAAACCACCTGCACCATACAATATCTGCATCTCTATACTGGTCCCCAGACACGCAGCGCGTGGTAGGTACCTAAAGCCACCTGCACCATCCAATATCTACATATGTATACTGGTCCCCAGATACGCAGCAGGTGGTAGGGACCTAAAGCCACATGCACCATCCAATATCTGTATCTGTATACTGGTCCCCAGATAAGCAGCACGTGGTAGGGACCTAAAGCCACCTGCACCATCCAATATCTGCATCTGTATACTGGACCTAAAGCCACCTGCACCATCCAATATCTGTATCTGTATACTGGTCCCCAGATACGCAGCAGGTGGTAGGGACCTGAAGCCACCTGCACCATCCAATATCTGTATCTGTATACTGGTCCCCAGATACGCAGCAGGTGGTAGGGACCTAAAGCCACATGCACCATCCAATATCTGTATCTGTATACTGGTCCCCAGATACGCAGCAGGTGGTAGGGACCTGAAGCCACCTGCACCATCAGATATCTGTATCTGTATATATGTTCCCCCCCCCAATGGGGGGAGGGGGGGGAGGGGGGGGGAGGGGGGGTGAGGGGGGGGGAGCGGGGGAGGGGGGGGGGGGGGGGGGTGGGGGGGGGAGAGGGTGGGGGGTCCACCAACCTTTATAACATAACTCGAGCATGCGCATGCACACATACATACACACACACAGACAGAGACAGAGAGTATTGGGATACGCTCAATGTCTTTGGTTATACTTTTCAGATACAAGGGTATGTTTCAATGGGAAGACCAGACAATATGTCACCACCCAAGAGTGACGTTTTCCAAGCATCGTGAATTTATCGATCGTAAGTAATTTAACTGGATTAGCAACGAACAAAATGGCTGCTATACTGGATTCCTCTTACTTGAATGTTCTCTCATTTTGATGGTTCTTATTTTCATGTTTCCACTTTGTTTATATACGCATAGTAAAGCTTATGGGGAAAATAAAAACATAAACATTTCACTACAAAAAAATGAAAGAAAGGAAAATACAGTAAGGCAAAACAACAACAACAGGAATAAACAGCAAAAAACAACAACCGAAAAAGCATGTACAACTGTCTATGGTTGCTTGTGTTATATACTTTATCACAATTACGGAATGTGTGTCATTAAACAATAGGGGATGATTCATAACTTAATCAATGGAAGTACACAATTGCAAGCTAAAAGGTGCGTGAATGTAGAAAGCATCAAACAGTCACACAGTCATACTGCTTAGGATCTATGTTATGACTTGAAGATTGGACAAACATATATTGCCTTAAGTTACATGCACTTGTAAAGGTTACAACCCGCCCACCCCCCCTCTCTCTCTTCTCTCTCTTCTTGCTTGCTTGCTTGGCTTGGGAACTGGTGCTTTATAGACGTATGAGAGATGAAAAAGAGAATCATCATCCTCCCACCTTACTGCCGGGAGCATATGACCCACAAAGACCAGACGCAGTGTGCACGGCCAGATGACTCTGCAGCCAAGCTGTTCTATTATCTGTGCGAGATACCTCCAGCCATGGCCATGACCAGCCAGAGAAAGGCAGCACCGTCCGCAGGAAGCCAAAGGACCAGGGACAATCACCCCAATGGGTTCAAAGCACAGCACCATCAGAGGAGACCAATAGGACCAGAGCCAATGACCCAATGGTCAAAGCGCAGACACCGCCAGAAACAACTGCAAGGATCAGGAGCCAATCCCCCAAACGGTAAAGCAACGCACCGTCTAGCAACAACTGAAAGGACCGGAGCCAATCACCCCAATGGTCAAAGCAATACACCGTCAGCAACCAAAAACTGAGAAGGACTGGAGCCAATCACCCTGGCTGACATTTATGGCTCCAACCTACCTACCTGATCACTTCATCCGTTGCCCTGGTACCATGGGTGCCAGAGTTCCTGGACTTGTGACACACGGATGGTGAATGCGTGGGGTAAAAGTGACGCGTCAGTTTTTACCTCATCGGTGACGCAATGACCGCTCTGACGTCAATCGTGGTGCTCGGCCCACAACACGTCGTCACACTTCCGCTGTACTTCTGTGCTCCACGGAAAGAAGAGGCGCCTGCCCTCACTCTGGTTGTGTGATTACCACGCGGATTGTTTTGACGGGAGTGATGAGGACTCTGTGGTTCATCCGCCGTGCGGTGGAGAAAGGTGATGGGCTTGTGGCAACAGTGGGAGGTAGCAGAGAATGATAAAAAATAAATTAAGTATTTATTTGTTCCTTGAAATATGTTATTTTTAAGTTAATCAAAAGTTTCTGAGATTCTTGAAAAGTTGCAAAAATATTAGTTTGGTTATAATGCGGGATTCAAAATTGAAGCAAAAAAGCATCAAACACGTTACGTTTCCAACAAGTGCTGTATGACCAAAATCCGGTTTCAGGGAATTTTTCGTTGTGCAAGTTTTTGTTTTACCATAATTTGTGACATGGACGGTGTTCGCGGTGGAGGAAAACGCTTTTTTGACTCTCTCTCTTCCAAATGCGCTAAAGCAGGACAGTGCCCTGGGTTTCGTTGTTGTAGTGATGAGCTGTGTGCCTAGCTTTAGTTTTTACTGTGTGCTTTATTTCTCTTTTCTTTTCTAGCGATATTTTTCTTTTTCTTTCTCGACATTTTTCTCTGTTTCTGAGCAAAGTTTGGACACATCAAAAATATACGAGGGCAGTGAACTGAAGTAGTCTGTGTGGGCCTCGGTAATGTTTCAGCAATTTGCGTGAACAGAATACGCAATAGTGAAGTCAGCACTCGTGTTCAGTGTCAACTCTTGACTTTTTTTCGGTGTAGTTTTTTTGCGACTTTTTGGTAGGCTGGGCAAAAATTGATATCATTCTGTGATGATGAAGAAGTATCTGTGTTGTGGTAGGCTGTTTTATTTTTTTTTATTTCAAGGGACACAATTATAAATAACAATATTTTTAGGATGGGTCCCAAACCAAGTCGCTTACGCAGTTCTAGCAAAACAAGGAAAAAACAAGAAGCAAACAAGAAGAAAACTAGACAACGGCCAGACAGACGAACGACGAAAGCACTCGTTGACACCACCACGATCCTCGGTCAGGACGATGAGAGGAACAACACAGGGACTCATGGCAGAGAACGATCGTTAAGTAGAAAGGGGCCGATAGGCCGGAGCAACAGAAGTCACTACCACTAATAGAGGAAAAACAACGGTGAGAAAATATGAAAATAGCCAGGCCGAATTTACGAATTAGACTAGAGGCATGAACATGATAAGCGATGATCCTGTTATGGTCGCATTAAATAGGATAGAAAAAAGTAGTAGACGAGGGAAAGAAACAAAATGAAAAAGTTCACGACAGCTGGGAAAGGATCATGTCGGAAAATTTTTGAAATAAGGAAAAGTTCAATGTTAGTTTTCAATCAATACATGTACCAGATTAATTTTGCTTAAAGAAAAGCGTTGAAGTTTGAAAGGAAAATTTTAAATGTGGTGTTCGAGCAGACAGCTCATAGTTTTTTATGAATAGAATATAGTTTCTCTGTAATGCACTTTAAATGATAAGCTTCGCTCTTGCACTGTTAAACCATTCTGTATTTGTGTAGACGGATTCAATGCTGAATTGTGACACATTATTTCTGTAGGTGATGTTGACAGATTCAATAGACAGCTAATGAACAGATTTTGGGGTATGTTAAGAAAACAAGAATTAGGTTGAAATACATACATTGTTCATGGTGCAGGCCCTAAATTTGGTACAGCTAATGGCTGTTTAAAAAAGTATTAATATGAAAAAGACAAAGTGTAGGGTTAGTTTCTTCACTTAGCTGAAGATGAAAGCCATTTTACTACAAACTCAACGGAGCTAAAATAATGGTGGCCTGCTTGTGGGCCGAGTATATTCGATTTCATGAAAATTTTAACATGATGTTTTGCAAAATAGCAGTGCGAGTAAAACTGCTTAGCACATTACATTTTTAGCAGATCTAATCAATTCTGAAGTGTAGAATTTGTAGGTCTCTGTTCCGCACTACTGAAAACAAAATGCAATCATTGTGTTAAAGAATTATGGTTTCTCATTTCCTTCTGCTTATCTACAGTGCATTCACGACTTCCCAAAAATGGGGCATAGTGCAGTTCGGTCCAAGCTATATTGCAAGAATCGGGGGGACACACGAATGTCGTGAAACGTCAGTGCTTTTCGAACCGCCAGAACATAACTGCCATGGCATTGGGAAAGGTAGTACGTCGTTCCTTCTGAGTTAACTTAACAGCGATGCACGACCAGTCGGAGTATCCTACTGTGCACCATTTTATTCGTTTTTTTGCCCCCAAATTTAAAAAACAAAAAAATTCCTTGACACATTTTCAAATGTCCTTCTGTACCCTTCTATTTCCAGTGTTGGTACGGTGTAGACGGTGCTTTGACTGTCCCAACAAAAAGATGAGGGCGGACTGTGAGAATACTTCCTGTCCAGGTACTTCGCTGTTCGTCAGTCTCGGGTGTGTCTTCACACAGATCATGGTGTGTGACGGTTTTGAACCAGGGTCCCCAGCAGGACGATGATGTATGGATCGTCTGGTCCTCGCCAAGCTCACTGCAGGGGTTGGCTTCCACCTGTGGTCAGGTGTTTCTGTGGAGGAATATCCAGAAATTCGTTATTTGGATGTGTCTGGAGGATGCGAAAGCAGGAAAGCCTGTTGGGGAATAGGATGTTGACTATCCTGAACATGCCTGGCGTAATTTGGGGGGACTGAATTGGTTTTACCGATGCTCCTCTAACATAAGAATTCTGGATGGTCAGCCAAAATCTCTGAACTCTGTCTAAATTAGATACTCTGCAAATGTCACCCTAACCTTAATGTATTTTAGTTTAGCCAGCAATCCTCTGGATTTCTCTCTTTATAGTGTATCAGCTCCCTGAGTTTACATTTCCCAACTCAGAGTCTGGAAGACCTGACCTCTGTGGAACTACAGAGCTGAAACCTCCAGCAGACTGCAGCCTTTCCTGGACTCGTTGTCCTCAACCTGTTGGCGACAGCAGAACTCTCACTGTGTCCTGGGGAACAGTTTGACATCCTGTTCCTCCCCCAAGCTGTCTTCCGTGGTAGTGAGATGATAGAGTCTCCTCACAGGATGTTGAAAGGTGACCAGCTGGAAGAATTGCACGTGGACAACTTCATCGCTGTGTTGTGAAGATTATGACCAGATCACATGAACGCACGGAGCTGTCATGGTCCTCATCTTTATGTCCACATGTAAGCATCTTATGGAACTAGTAGAATCAGAATTAATTTAACTCTAGCACTTGGAGTATGTTAGGTAATTGTATCTTTTTGTATTGTTTATCCGAGAAAGACACCATGAAAGACACAATGCGTATTTATGTCTAACACGTGTTTCGCTCTAAATTGTAATGGGAATAACTCTCAGTTTTAGTTGTTGATGGATCAGGTACACATGACTCTTACCGTGGTATGACAGGGTATTGGAGAACTAGTGTCGCCTCTGTAAGGTGTCAGCAGCTATCTTCCTGCTTTCCTGTGAGGTGGCTGTATTCTCAATGTCAGAAGTGACCTGGCGAAGTGTGCGTTCTAATATGGCCAGACAGGTCACGTGAAGAGAGGAGAAGGAAGGTAGGTTCATGTGTCTGTGCTCCGATCATGGCTGACAGGTGTCTCGTCTCTCCTGGTGCCCGCGCGTGTCAGCAGACAGTGATTTCAGTCGACCATTCTCTGACGTTCCACTGCTGTACTCAGGGATAAACCAGGGGGACATCACTACGCATTCAGCTTGCTGGTGTTGTGGAACGGCACGTTGATGGTGCTGGCTGTGGCAGGACAGACCTACATCTACATCCTGATGCACAGCAACACTGGGGCTGTTAGCGGCTACGCACGAGGACAGGCTAGCCACTTCAACGCAGCACAGTCGCGTCATCAGCGGTCGTCGCATGGACGCTGCTGTTGGGGGCTTGTAGACGGCATGGGCTGTGCTGGACGTACGGGAAGCGTGGGTGCTGGCGACGTTCTCTACGCTCTGCACTTTCTTTGTGTCTCTTTATTGCAGCTGTGAACACCCTACCTTTATTTGTTCAGCGGAGTTTTAGAAACGACGAAGGCAGGGCAGGAAAACGGAGAGTCTGAAAACGCGCTAGATTTCTACTGCAGGGGAACGCGCACGAGAGTGATATACTGTTTAGACGGCTTTGTATGTATGTGATTTTATATGTTC
>JAGGCT020000035.1:4100180-4104621 GCA_017654935.2 Phymorhynchus buccinoides
TACGTCCTTGAAAAAAACACTCTGTCCTTTCCGAGTGGACCTTTGCCTAAAGCAGCCAAAAGTGGAAGGGCCCTTTTTGCCTTAAAATTCTTTCTCTCTGTCTCAGCTCTGTCTCTCTCTGTCTCTGTCTCTCTCTCTCTCTCATCTATCTCTCTCTCGTCTCTCTGTCTCTCTCTATCTCTCTCTCTCTCTCTCACTCTCTCTCTCTTCTCTCTCTCTCTCGCTCTCTCTGTGATTCATTTGATCTGTAAGTGTATTGATTTGCATGAAATACCAGAAACATGTGTGACAAACAGAAAGCAAGAGCAAACAAACAACGGTAGAAGAAGTGCGTTGTGTGTGTGTGGTTTGTGAATAGGTCTCACTCTAATTGGTAATCTCGTAACGTGATCGTTCCATATTGTTGATGTGTAATATGTGAGTTCGTGTTTGTGACTAAAGATTCATGGTGTTTCGTGTACCTGGCTGAAGATGTTCAAGCCAAGTTTGGGAGACGTTTGTATGACAAATAATGTGAAGTGAATAAAATCAGAGTTTGACTGGACACAAAGCATCGCGTCGTTATTTGAAGGCTCTATCCTAATAGCTTTAGACTTCTACAGTTGTGTTCAGAGAACATGGATCAATTACACGTACCGCAGCAACTATCAATGACTGGCAATTTGGCTGAAACTTTCAGGCGTTCAAACGATCATTGGAAATTTATTAAACAGCAAGTGGACTTGCAGCAAATCGAAGAAAGTTCAAAGCAACACACGCTGCATATCATAGGACCTGAGGCGCATTGATATCTTCAAACGTTCAATGGAACCGAAGACTGACACAGAGGCAATGCGCGGTGGGTTTTTTTGTTTCGTCCTTCCATGCTGTTAATGCATCCTGAGTAAATTGAGAAATAATGCATCCCCAGAAAGAACGTCCAAAATTGAACGGGCAATATTCTTGCACCGAGACCAGCAAGCGGGAAAAGTTGACACATTCGTCACAGATTTAAAATTGAAATCAAAATCTTGTGATTGGAACTCTGAGAGAATCTCTCATCAAAGACAGAATAGTGGCGGGATCAGAAGCGATCAAGTGAGAGTCCAGAATTCGAGAACCAGATCTCACACTGAGAAGGCAGAGTGATACTGTAGAGCTGGCAGAAGCAACGGAAGCGCAAAAAAAAGAACTTCAAGTGATGTCAGAGAAGTAAGCAATTCAACGCCATAGCCCAGCAAAGACAGAGCAAGAGAGACAACGTCAAATTTAGCAACTTTTCACTTTGTGAAAATAGAATCAACACCTAGACGGTGTCCAGCTTATGGAAAAAAACGTGGTCGTAACTGCTCTAAAAAGAATCATTTGAGGTCGTCGCAAAGTCGAATCCAGCGGTAGATCCCCAGACACGGACCAGACTTTCTCACAATAATGAAATCATTCGAGGAAAGCGTCAACAGCGAGCAAACAGTCATCGCAAAGACAGTGGAAATCGGTCCTTGAAGTTGAAGGCATCAATACTTCACTCAGACACCGGAGCCAAGTCACATTCTGCCAGGTGATCTTTTTATACCATAAAGACGGCCTCTTCAAAAGTCAAACGCCAGCACTCACTACCTACACTGGAGTGCAACTACCTGTCATTGGGAAAAGTACTTTCGTATCATGCATCGTTTAAAGGACAGAGAGTACAATTGAGTTCCAAATTGTGACACAAAGTCGACGAAACCATCCTCGGCCTTGCAGCTGTGAAGCTCTGGGCCTCATTCAACTTGTTGACAGCATCGGAGGACGAAACTCTTCGGTCCCTATGCAGCGTGTTCGAGGGCTTGGCTCATGGAAGAAGAATACCCGATCAGAGTTGACCCAGTCGGTTCGCCCTAGTTGTACATGCTTCCAGAAAAGTACCAGCAGTTAGCGTTACGAGAAACAACTTCACGAGGAACTGCAGCGGATGCAAGATCCAAAGTTAGATCGAAAAAGTAGACCACCCACCAGCTTGGGTCAACTCTTTAGTGATAGTGGTAAAGAAAGGAGGAGGACTTCGCCTAGTGTCTGGACCCAAGAGATTTGAACAAGCTTATCAAGAGGGAACATACCAGCTGTTGCCCAACATCGCAAGAGGAGATAGCAAGTAGGCAAAGTGGAAATCAAGTTTTCGTTGCTCCGTCAGACGCGGAAAACTCAGCATCTGGCAAATTCATACTAACAAGGGACTGCTGCGGACTTGACCACTTAAACACTCCATTCGGAAGATTGATTCATCAGGCTCCCATTTGTCTCAACTCAATCAGCAGAGGTGTTTGCGGAAGCGTTTTCATCAAACTTTCGAGCAGATCCCAGGCGTTTGAGACTAATGGAGAAATGCTATCGCTGGAAAACCACAGGAGGAACATGACACAAGGCTCAAGCAAAGTTCTGGACACGGCAAGAAGGAAAGGGAGCAACTGTAAGCCTACAAATGAATCGTAGTGTCAAAGAAGTGAAGTTGTAGGCAATATCATCACTGAAAATGGCATCAAACAGACAACTCGAGATCGAGGCCATTCAAGCAATGCCAAGTCCATCTAATCGCAAGTGAGCTGAAACGTTTTTTGGAATGGGCAATTACTGGGCCATCTTGCCAACCTCTCTGACGTCACCACGCCTGCTTCGCAATCTACTGAAGCAAGACATGGAATGGCATGGATGATCAGCATGAACAAGCAGTGAAGGATCTAAGCGAATGGTAAATGAGGCCCTTGTGCTGGCTTCTTCGGACCAAGAACCAATAAAGCTGGCAGTTGATGCTTACTCGGATGGACTTGGTGCGGGCTGGATCAAGAAAACAAACCAGTCACCTTTGCCATCACGATATTCACAGGGACTGTGTAACGAAGATACGCCCAGGATAGAAACGGAATGTTAGCCGTCGATTTGGCATGGAGCCTTTCACTATTACTGTCTTAGGACAGTCTGTAATAAGCGGAGACAGACCACAAAAAAAAAAACAAACCTTGTTTTTTGGTGTATCATCAAAAAACCACTGTCTCAGCACGCCCCGATACAGAGGATGCTCTTACCCGCATTTGATGAGGTATGACCGTGTCGCGTCTACAGGCAGGCAAGGAGATGTTTGTTCCAGACCTCTTTCCAGAGAAGCTCTCCCAAAAGCAAATCGCCTTCCAGGATGACTGGGAGACACACGTTACATGGTTGATCAACAGTCTGCCTATGTCAGATCAGAAGTACAGATGTTAAAGGCTACAGCACGAAGCGAGCATTCAGGAACTACAAAAAAACAAATTCGAGCAGGCTTGGCCCGGAACAGAAAAAGTGCCCATCATGAATACAGGGCATACTACGGATTCATGAGGAATCAGTGACGCCCATGGACTGCTTTTTAAAGCGAACAGCTCTGTTCCAGCATCCCTACAAAACCGGAGATGCGCTACACCACACTGCATAAGGGCCACCTAGGACGAGACAAATGTTGCGACGGGCCGAGAAATACTCTCTGGCCAGGAATGTCCTCCCAAATCATCGACATGGTGGCAACTTGCGGAGTATGTAACAATTCCGGCACTCGCAACGAAGGAGCCCATGATTCCTCATGACATGCCAACCTGCCTTGGGAGAATGGGGAGTGAGAATTTTTATTACATGGCAAGAATGTTCTCATCTTGGTTGACTATTACAGCAAGTGTTATTGAAGTCAGCTTGCATCTCTGAGAGCCACAGATGTCATTGTGCAGATGAAGTCCGCCCCCCCCCCCCCCCCCCCAATTCGCTCGCCACGGTATCCGCGAGAGATAAAAGTGACAAAGGCCAATTCAGCTGTGCAGGAGTTTGCCCATTTGCCAAATATTGGGGTTTCAAACACCTGACATCAAGCCCTTCACCATGCGCCAGTCCAACGGCATGGCTGAGCAGAGCGGTTGCAGACGGATCAAGACTCTCCTAAAGAAGGCAGGCAGCTGAGCGCAGGACCCCTACAATTGCCATGATGGCAGTACAGAAATGCACCATTCAGATAGTCCATCCCGGACAGCTCTGATGAACAGGCGCCTCGGACAAGCTGCCAGCACAGATGCCTACTTGAGACAAGTCTTCCAGATCAGAAGTAATGCGAGCCGAAGTGAGCACCAACCGCAAACTCATGCCAAAAGAAGAACTACGACAGAAGGCGCTGTCGTCATGAAGTAAACCACTTCAGACCGGGGCATCCTCCGAATGCAGATAAACACGTGATAGGACCTGAAGCATGCCACTATCGTTGTGCAGACCCAGCTTCACAGGTCTTACATTGTGAAGACACGCTGTGGCATCACTACCGCAGAAAACTGCAAAATGATGAGAGCCCACAAAAGAGGATTTATGACAGCCAGAACCAAAGAGATGGAAAAGACACAGTGCATGTACGAGCAACGTGAGAATAACGAACTTGATGAGTCTGCAGAACGAACACCCAGCGTTCCAAGGC
>JAGGCT020000035.1:4105121-4129669 GCA_017654935.2 Phymorhynchus buccinoides
AGACTGAATCGTGATCTCTCTTTCAATCAAAATTAAAGGCAATGACGCAAGATAACCAAAACCTGTCACCGTATTATAATAAAACAAAAGCAACACAATCTGGCACATCATTTGACTTAAAATAAACAGGCTTTTTTATTTCAAAATACTTCGATGTTTTCGCAGGTGTGTTTATTGGGGGCTCTGGCCGGTTGCATTGTCTCCAATGCATTGCTGCCGCTCGGCGATTGCCCTTGTTTTTAATATTTTCAAGCATGGGGGGGCGGGGAGGTCTTAAACCGAGGGATTGTACCCTGTGCACAGTTTTTGCCTCAATATGAGTATTTTACAGTATTACAGCTTAGGGACATATTGTGCCGCGGCAGACAAAAACAGGTAACACCGCGGCACAATTTGTTGTAATACGACAAATTGTACCGTTACGAGACAAAATTGTACCGTGAGATGCGGTACAATTTGTCGTAAAATTGTACCGTTACGACACCCACAACAGAAGTAATAATAAGTATTTCCAGATATGCTATAAAAAAACCCTCAACATCAGACTTTAACATAGCATCATACTTCAGGGAGGTTAACGGCTTACACTGTCTGATAAGTGTGATTTTATGTTTTTTAAACGTAAAAAGTACCATTTATGAACGATTAAACAACACATTATTATTGGAGTAATACTCACTCGACTTTAAGTTGGCAACCACACATAACACATACCATCCACAAAGCACACAATGTTATTAAAATATAATTCCAAAGAAGAATGGGCACCCGAAATTCCTCACTTCACTGGTTGGGCCCTGCTGTTCGTAGCCGCTTACTTATGAATGGAAGCTTTTTACTCACTAACAATTTCAAAATGACAGCCATAGAAACAAAGAATTCCAATCAAATATTTTAGATCCTTTCCTGAACTACTCAAAAATACAAACTAAAGCAACCCTATCTAAATATAAACTATAAATATTATCCACTGCAACCCTATCTAAATAAAGCTATAAAGCATTCTTCACTACTCTCCACAGACTTTTTTAAGAAGCTACATTTGAAAGTTGGAAGATGTTTTCCCCGTTCCGCGCGCTTTTCTGAAGTGCGAGAAGAGGAGATACAATACGATACAACTTAAATGAAATTATTCTAAAGAAGTCAATCTCATAAGCATAGCCGAATAAAGAAAACGTCGAAAGCCAAAAGAATTTTTACATATTTTATTACGGCGGTTCAAAAATCCAATCATAAAAGAGGAATGTGCATTTACCATGCCGGCCAGCTCAAAATTACAAAATCTTTCCAACTAAATTTAACAGCTCAGTATCGAGGGCATACCTTAATTTCATAAGAACCTTCCTACGAACAAAAAAAATGTAGTCCCTTTCGGAATTCATTTTTTAGATATGGGCGTTTCCCCCAACGTTTTCATCATATGCTGCATGAAACAATAAAAACCATTATAAAAAAATCTATATGTACGCAGATGAATACTATTATGGAATTAATTGGCAATTATTATGGAATTAGCGCAGAATATAGGCACTACCTAAGAACTTCCTAATACTTTAAGCTAACCCTCACCAAACGTTGTAATTTTCAGACTCCTCCCTTCTATCAGCTCCTTCGTGAATGAAACAAAACCGGCTGGAATCGTAAATGAAATTAGAATACTATTACATCAAATATCAATAAAGGTACACCCTACCGCTACATGGATACCGTCCATAGCAGCATAATAGGCATGTCAGACCGACAGAGCAGCTAAAAGTGGCAGCTATGGAAATCCGGTGGGGTAACATATAAAACTTTCAATAAGAAGCAAAGGGCAAATTACAACAGTAGCGTTCCAACAGTATGTTCTTTTCTAAAACAATACAGCTTTCACTACAATCCTTAATTTTAGACTAAGACTCCTTCCATATCCTTGTAATGTTGTAAAAACCAATGGAGTGTGGGAACCTTCGATAATATACCATCTATTTACTCCTGTCACTACGGTTGTTTAGCCATTAATATGTAAAATTAAAAACTATAAACATTGCTTTTCAAAGTCAATCATGGCTTCTAAATAGTACAGCGGGGTCTGGCTGGCGAATCTCTTATATTTTGGCCACCATTTTTAAAGCATTCCAGGGTTTGTAATTTTAACTAATTACGGACCCTCGCCTCTTCATAATTACACGTCACACGCCAAGATATAATACGCTTTTCGTAAATTATTACTCTACTTTCTTTTAGACTTGTAAGCCGAAACTATACTATAAAATAGATTGCGCTTTATTTTGAACATTGTCGATAATAAAGATTCGAATGTAAATAGATTGTCATGTGTCCTTCAGACCTTAATCGATTTTTTAAACTTTATTATGTACTTTTTAAGTGGTCCTGAAAATTGTAATCTCCTAGCTCAGGGAGCAATAGACCAAAATTTTTAGCCCACCATTTTAAACCAAAGTGTAAATATTTTATCGCCCAGGAGTGAGTCTTGTGCGGCTCATGGCACCTAAAGAAAAACTGACCTATTTATTCAGAACAAAACAGAATCAAAATCAATAAATTATAAAAGAAAAATATCTATATTTTCAGAAATCTCTTTTTGTTTTCCCAATTTCCCCAAATCTAAAGTCACAGTAATGTCCCGTATGACTTTGCCAAGAGAGCGAAAAACTTTAACTTTGGACGTTTTTTTCTCAATCACTAATAAAAAACAGCACTCACCAGCAAAAGTGCACACAAAGTGTTTTATTCACCTGTGTGGATCACTTTTTGGACAGTAATATTATTTAATAATTGCAACATCATCTACATAATCTGCATTGAGTGACCGAGCTACTTGTTTGCTTTTACAGTCTGCCGATGAAAACGACACACGCTGAAATATAGTGCAGGATAACCAGAAAAGAATACATTATATCAACGTGTCTGTAAAAGGGTTCCAGCATTGGTCTCACTATTTGCACAATATATATTTTATTTGCCAGTTGACAAGCGGAATATATTTTCTTCAAGAAGTGAACGAAAAGAAATTACTGCTCTCCGCCTTCCACCCGCTCTCTAAATCCTAACTGACTAATAAAACAACTAAAACAATTTGAAGTAGTTTATTTTCCCTTACTTCTGTCTATCCACTGTCTGCCTGTCTGTTTGTGAAACCCGTTGATTTGAATTTATATTGTTAAATCACAATTTTGAAAAGAGAGAAAGTTAGGATAAACAGCTTGTGAACCGATGTTGTCACAACGTTTGCTAAAAAGAAAATTAGTTGAAGCATTTGTATTTCTTATCCACTCACAATCGGGTTACAAATCCCACATTTAGAGATAATGAGGCTTAATCTGAAAGCCGGCAGCTATTGGAGAAGGGAAATGATCACCTAAAGCTAAGAATGTGAATGTTTAAGGCTGATTGGCGTCTTCTTGTAATGCCACCCTGTCACACGCTAGCGTTGTGAAATGATCAACTCAAGCTAAAGAATGTGATGTTTAAGCTTATGGCGTCTTCTTATGGCGTCCCCATCCCTGGTAAAACAAGCTGCGGTATCCACACAAAAAAAAAAACTAGGCGGTGGTTTTCTGTCTTATTATAGCACTGTCATTGCTGCATGTTTTTTTAAATAACAAACTGAATACCGCTTCATGCCTTTTTTAAATCGGAATTTTAAAAAAACAAAAAAAACTTTCAGCTGTTTTCCTACTCTTAATACATCTCTAAACACAAAATACACTTTTTTGCAAAATTATCTTCCTATATTTTATCTTCAGAACTAACTCCTGATGTGGAATGGTAACTAACTGGGTGTGTTTTTAATGGCCACAAAGCAGCCAAACCCAAAGTACCATCACCACCTACAGCCTCAGGACTTGGTGCCTCTTTTCCTTTTCATCCTCCTTCCCCCATGCCTCTCCACCCCTCCACTTCTCCAAACTCTTCAGCATTCTTTCTAAACTTTTTCTACCTGTTATGTCTCTGATTCTTTGGTACATGGTCACATTAGAAGAACACAGGGGTCATTTTGCCGCTCACAGCCGTAAGTGAACTGTTGTTGATTTTGATATTTTTTGGCATGTAAGTAGTTACAGAATTCTCACCAAAGCATTTTCAGCAATTCTCAAAGATACGGTTATTGAAGTAATAAAATTGTCATATAAAAAGATTTTTTCTTAAACAAACAAGAACAAATCTAAATAACAATCTAAATATGATAATTGATTTGACTATCTTTAAATTTTTTTATGTCGCACAGTAAATATTCGACATGACATTGACAGCATAATAATCTTGATATTGATAAAGTTTCCCTGACTCGACTTGGCTTTTATATCTATATATGGTGGCGATCACAGTCACTACCATGAACACAGACGGCCGGAGGAAAGCGTTCTTTAGTATCTTGCTATTCTGCCAGTTCTCTGTGTGCAAAATAACCGTAACGAGTTTTAATTTAAGATAGCACACAAATTCAGGAGAGAGAGCCAGTGTTGGCGCCGTCTATGCAAAGCTTGATTGAATGTGGTTGACTTGGAAGTTTTCAACACACGCACATCTCAACAGCATTTTATTCAGGATTAATGGTGACAGTTCATTTCCTGATAACAAATAAGGCACATAGCATGCAGGACGCAACAAAGCGGCCGCGCCCATATTCTTACTGTCTTTATGCAAGTCATTTTCATATGTTTTACTGTCTTGGTTGTTGCTGGGGTTTCGTTACAACAAGCACAAGATGTAATATATGGGGCGTCTATATTGCTGTTTCCGAAGTCGGGCGTTGGTTGAACTGCGTGTTTTTATCTGAGTGGATGGGTTTTTGGGGGTTTTGGTTTTGCAATATACAACAGGGAAACTTTCCCACTGTGTAAGGTGAGAAATCCCACATGACTTGGGTAAGATCCTAATGCCGTAGTTTACTGACTAGGATCTTCATGGATGGGAAAGAGGGGGGGGGGGGGGGGGGGGGGGGGGGGAAAGAAAATGGAAAGGGGGGGGGGGGGGGGGGGGGAAAAAACAGCCTTAAAAGAGCAAAAACAGCCTAAAAAGGAGCACTCTATATTTTTTAGAACATAGATCTTGATGCAATGTTCGATTATAAAGACATTTGGATAAACATTGTTTTTTGTAATCAATTGCTATTTTAATTTTCAAAATCTGCTCTTCTCTCTCTCTTCTTTTTGTGTCTGTTGGTCTTTCCTTTGTCTCTGCTTTCGCTGCCGTTCTGTCTATCAGTCTGTCTGTTTATCTGTCTTTGCATTCCCTGTATCCTGTCCTGTCAGTCTCTGTGCATGTTTTCTCTTCACTCTCTGCTGTCTATCTGTCTATCCATATATCTGTTTTATTTTTATTTTTAAGCAGCCTGTCTGTATCCCAACATTGTCATTTGACACTTCTATGCATGTACAGGAGTGTACATGTATGTGTGGCGTGCATACATTTTGCATGTGGTCTTCAGCGTGTGCATGTAAGGTGGGTGTGTGTGTGTGTGGTGGGTGTGTGTGTGTGTGTGTGTGTGGTTGTGTGTGTGTGTGTGTGTGTGTGTGTGTGTGTGTGTGTGTGTGTGTGTGTGTGTGTGTGTGTTTGTGTGTGTGTGTTGTGTGTGTGTGTGTTTGTGTGTGTGGTGTGTGTGTGTCAACAATGAACACATTTGTTTTACAGATCAAAGATTTAGGCTTAGTCCATATCACTAGAGGTGAATGCAAAGCACATTCAAATAAAACACCTATGGGTACATAAATAAGACATAACTAAATAAATAGGCATCAAATATCGTCTTTTGCCTAATACAAATATAAAATGTATTCATTTTTTCCACAACAGAGCAAAATGGACAGTTTAGATTGATAGCAAAAGATTCGCGCAGGTCGCGACGATGTGGCTGTTAACCGCCGGTTGGTCCAAATTCCGTCTGTAGACAAAACGGCGGTTGAACAAAAACGGCGCGATTTTTAACCGCCGTTTTGTCTCAAGTGAATGTGAGTATATAACAACTCATTCTTGAAGAATTCTTTTTTTTCTAATCTTGTTTGATAAATGAACAGCTGACCACTGAACCTGGCACTTTGGCTAATTTTACCGTTTGATGCTAATTAGTGTATTAGGAGATCATAATGAACCAATTGTTTATGTGGTCAGTGTCACTGACGCAGTGGTCACTTGGCCTTTTCACTGGTTTGACTACACATAGGAGTTCAAATGAACAAATTTTGATGTCGTACAGTGGTCAGTGTCACTGAAGGGGCAAGCAATATAGAAATTCGAAGATGCTTCATCGTTTCTTTGAGGGCACTATTTTTGACATACCTTGAGGCCTGTTCTGGGTGCCATAACCATTGTTGAAAGGATATCCACCGTGTATGTGTTCTAGTGAGGGCTCTTTCTAAAGTTTGACTACCGAAGGAGGAATGCCCTGCCAGTGATCCACATTGCAAAAGTGCCCCTCGTCAAGAGCAAAAGAGTTAGTCTCCTGAACACAACATGTAACCAAAGGGGCCAGCCACACTGCATACGATTCGTATCAATGCTATTCGGATTGTGACATTTGTGAGGTAGTATTCTCGTGAATTCTGCTGTAGAAATAATCTGAATGAATCTTCCTACTAGATATGTTCACTAATTTTAGTCTCCGTACAACGAATCGATAAATATTTGGGTGTTTTTTTAATCAAACATTTCATTTGATTCATATACTGGGATGTACACGAGGTATATTGAGTGGAAATACCATCATTATTTTTAGACAGTAAAAAAACAAAAAAAGAGCATTTTTCGCATACATCGTCACTAATCGTATCGAAACATTTCGATTGAATCGAAGGCGGTGTGCTGGCCCTTGAGCCGAATATAAGACCTCCGAGACAATTAATGACTTTAATAAAAACAAATCCTGATCGCTTCTTGGCCTTTTTTTTTGGGGCTAAGAGTGATTCAGGAACATAAATTTTTGTTATACCATGGTTGGTTTGTTCAGCCCGTCCGTACATGGCGGAAAGGAAAGCCGATACGCGACGTCTGTTAACTGAACCTTCATATGATTTAATCATCTTGTATGTTTAGAACCGACAATAAAGTGACCACATTAATATACCTTAGGAATGTGGACACTTACATAGGAGTTACAAAACAGAAAAAATACCCAGTATTGATATTTACTTTTACACATGTCAATCACTATTAAAAGTTTGAATTAATATGAATGAAGAAGAACATTTTCTTGTATTCGAAATGCCTGCATGTAAAGCAAAGCATTAGTGCCATATACGAATTTACACTATCGAATATGCCATCGACCAAAAATCAAGCAATCTTCTTGCGCAATTGATCGATCAATTTATTGATAGCCTCAAGATCGATCAATATTTGCGCAGACGATCGATGATTAGCTGCTAGTATCACTATGCTTGTTTAAAAACACACATAAGCAACCAGACAATCCCTGTGTGGATTAACGTCGCTAATGTTTTCATAGAAAATGACGTTGATTTTCATCTATGATCAAATTAATTTGGCGCATGTGTGTGTTCGTTCTTTAGTTTTACGTCTGTTTGTGATAACAGACAATAATAGACAACAACAACATTAATAGACAACAAAACAAAACAAACAAAAAAAAAAAAAAAAAAAAAAAAAAAAAAAAAAAAACACAATGTGCTGTTGTGGTGAAATTAGCCTACAGCAGATCAGAGGATAGCTATTGAAGTATTTATGTAGATTTCCCTACACATCGAATTCATACAAATCTAACTGAGTGCTGTAAAGAATTACATTATTAGCAGATATATAGATGGAGGGAGGGGGGTGGGACATGCAGAACATTTCAAACTGACATGAAGAGTTAAACAAGATTGTTTGATTTTTGATTGGAGTACAGAATTGCTTCAAAATTTTGTGTGATAGTGCGATCATGGCTGCAGATATGGTCCCATAGAAAATTTAAATCTCCATTCAAATCTCCGCCAAGGCAGACTCACTTTTCTGTAAAATATGTGTAGTCCTGTAATTCATGCCCATTTTAGACAGAATCATTTCAATTTTTTGGGGGTTGTCATGGTATCTATGATGGTCCCATAGAAATTGGAACTCCCAGTGCAAACCTCCACAAGGGAAGACTCACAAAACCGAAATATCCTTCTCTGTGCTATATATTTAATGTCGCGAGCTGTATCATGAGCCATTTTCGAATTTGTGTGGTGTTTGCAGGAATGTCTCCATTGAAACAATATAACGTGCTGACCTGAGCTTGAAGTTTGACTTTGAAAACCGAACTTTTTTCGTTTCGGCACTCATTCTGGATCTACACTTTCACATATAACTTGGGATTGCGAGCATTTGCTAATGGTGATTTAGAATATTGGAACCAATCACGTCAAGGACACCTTGGCGGTCAAGTTGGTGTTTTTTGGCTACATCATTCACATTTTTCAGTTTACTGCTTCAAAGTTGGCAGGTAGGCAGACGACCTTTAACGTCATGTGTGTGCAAAGTATTGATTATCCTAATGGCGCTTGACCTTGACTTTTGAACTTCTCTTTTTTTACCTGTGGCTGTTAGAATCGGGACACCACAAACATATTATATATTCCTGATCAGCATGACCCGAAGTACATGTCAGTTTGAGACATTTAAAAGCACATCGACCGTACCTTATATTTGACCTTTAGTCGTATAATTTAGAATTATGACTGTAACCCCCAAACAATAGCCTAGCTTGAAACAGTTGGCCGGCTGTATACCACTTTAAACATATATATTCACGATCATCATCACTGGACACATTTTGAAGTGCTATTATGAAGACCTCGGGTCCATTTGTATAAAACTAAGAACAATTTTGGGGGGGTAGCATGTAATCGATTCGCCATGTACTGTTTCCATTAGAAACTGAATCCAGTAGGATCGGATCCTACTAGTAAAAATTAGAATAATCGATTCTATAATTTTCTACTTGGATTGTCCTTCTGGGACATTGTGTGTGTGTGTGTGTGTGTGTGTGTGTGTGTGTTGTGTGTTGTGTGTGTGTTTTGTGTGTGTGTGTGTGTGTGTGTGTGTGTTGTTGTGTGTGTGTGTGTGTGTGTTGTGTGTGTGTGTGTGTGTGTGTGTTTGGTGTGTGTGTGTGTTGTGTGTGTGTGTTTGTGGTGTGTGTGTGTCTGTAGCCTATGTGTGCATGCACAAATAGCATATACTTGCTTAAATTAGAGAGACCAAGCAAATGTAAAGAATACGTACAACATGACTTTTTCTCTGCAGCAATTTCTCATTTTACTCCCTTTGAGTCAAATTGCAACAAGAATACTTAGGATTACTATACGATGACGGATTTTGACTAAGTTAATCCTCTAGTCGTCGTATGTCACCTGGATATAACATTTCTCTCGCCTGACAAACACTGCTTTTAAACTGTACAATCAAAACAGTGGGTATTGTGTTTATTTTTAACAACATGCCACCACACTCCTTTGACACATGCATTGCAGACAGCTTTAGGTTATCACTAGTCAACCACAATCGCTACGTCGTTGTCTGAGTCAGTTTTCACCCACCACACCTCCTTATTTCAGCACACTGATTACTTCCAGACCAGTCGTTTTTGTTTCTTGTCTCTTACACACTAGTGGAGGGTGCCGTGGATCAAGTGCTTCTCACCAGGCAGTTTGATACCAGAGGGGGGTGTCAAACAGTGTGTCACCAGGGATAAAGTTGGAGATGTTTCCAACAAGTCCCGCGCCGGCTTTTCTGAAGTGCGAGAAGGAGGAGATACATACGATACCAACTTTAAATTAAATGTATTCTAAAGAAGTCAATCTCATAAGCATAGCCGCTAAAGAAAACGTCGAAAAGCCCTAAAGAATTTTTACATATTTTTACGGACGGTTAAAATCATCATAAGGAGATGTGCATTTACCATTCCTGCACTCAAAATTAGCAAATCTTTCCAACTAAATTTAACAGGCTCCGTATCGAGGGCAATCCTTTATTTCATAAAAACCTTCCTACGAAACAAAAAATGTTAGTCCTTTCGGAAATTCATTTTTTAGATAGGGCGTTCCCACGTTATTCAATATTATGCGTGCATGAAAAAAATAAAAAATATAAAAAAATCTATATGTAGCGCAGATGATATGCTATTATGTGAATTAATTGCAATTCTTATGGAATGAAGCGCAGAATTTAGGCACTACTAGAACTTTCAACTAAAGATAATTAGCTAACCCTCCACCAACACGTGTAATTTTCAGACCCCTACCTTCTATTCAGCCCTTCGGGAAGAAATAAAAAACAGGCTGGAAATCGTAAATGAAATTAGAATACTATTACATCAAATATCAATAAAAGGTACAGCCCTACAGCTATCATGGATACCGTCCCATAAAGCGCATAATAGGCAATGGATCGACCGACAGAGCAGCTAAAAGTGCAGCTATGGGAAAATCCGGTGGGTAACAATCATAATAACTTTTCAATTAAAGAAGCAAAGGGCAAATTAAAACAGTATCGTTCCACAGGATGGTCTTTTTCTAAACAATACACTGTCACTACAATCCTTAATTTTTAGACTAAGAACTCCTTCATATCCTTGTAATTTTGTAAAAACCACATGGAGTGTGGGAAAACCTTCGGGAGGAGAGGGGGGGAGGGGGGAGGGGGGAGGGGGAGGAGAGGGAGGAAGGGGGAGTAGAGGATGGAGGAGAGCGGGGGGTGAGATGGGTGAGGTGGTCGGGATGTGGGGGACATCAGGAGAAGGCGGGGGGGGGCTGGTGGGGGGAGGGGGGTGGGGGATGGAGGGGGGGGGGGGCGGGGGGGTGGGGGTGGGGGGGGTGGTGGGGAGGGTGGGGGGGGGGGGAGGGGGGGGTGGGGCGGGGGCGTTGGAGGTGGGGGGGGGGGGGGGGGGAGGGGGGGGGGGGGGGAGGGGGGGGGGGGGGGCTGGGGGAGGGGGGGGGGGGGGGGGGGGGGGGGGGGGGGGGGGGGGTGGGGGGGGGGGGGGGGGGGGGGGGGGGGGAGGGGGGGGGAGGGGGGGGGAGGGCGGGGGGGGGGGGGGGGGAGCGGGGGGGGGGGGGGGCGGAGGGGGGGGGGGGGGAGAGGGGGGGGGGGGAGGGGGGGGGGGGGGGGGGGGGGGGGGGGGTGAGGGGGGCGGGGGGGGGCGGCGGGGGGGGGGGGGGGGGGGGGGTGGAGGGGGGGGGGGGGGGGGGGGGGGGGGGGGGGGGGGGGGAAGGGGGGGGGGGGGGGGTGGGGGGGGGGGGGGGGGGGGGGGGGGGGGGGGGGGGGGGGGGGGGGGGGGGGGGGGGGGGGGGGGGGGGGGGGGGGGGGGGGGGGGGGGGGGGGGGGGGGGGGGGGGGGAGGGGGGGGTGGGGGGGGGGGGGGGGGGGGGGGGGGGGGGGGGGGGGGGGGGGGGGGGGGGGGGGGGGGGGGGGGGGGGGGGGGGGGGGGGGGGGCGGGGGGGGGTGGGGGGGGGGGGGGGGGGGGGGGGGGGGGGGGGGGGGGGGGGGGGGGGGGGGGGGGGGGGGGGGGGGGGGGGGGGGGGGGGGGGGGGGTGGGGGGGGGGGGGGGGGGGGGGGGGGGGGGGGGGGGCGGGGGGGGGGGGGGGGGGGGGGGGGGGGGGGGGGGGGGGGGGGGGGGGGGGGGGGGGGGGGGGGGGGGGGGTGGGGGGGGGGGGGGGGGGGGGGGGGGGGGGGGGGGGGGGGGGGGGGGGGGGGGGGGGGGGGGGGGGGGGGGGGGGGGGGGTGGGGGGGAGGGGGGGGGGGGGGGGGGGGGGGGGGGGGGGGGGGGGGGGGGGGGGGGGGGGGGGGGGGGGGGGGGGGGGGGGGGGGGGGGGGGGGGGGGGGGGGGGGGGGGGGGGGGGGGGGGGGGGGGGGGGGGGGGGGGGGAGGGGGGGGGGGGGGGGGGGGGGGGGGGGGGGGGGGGGGGTGGGGGGGGGGGGGGGGGGGGGGGGGGGGGGGGGGGGGGGGGGGGGGGGGGGGGGGGGGGGGGGGGGGGGGGGGGGGGGGGGGGGGGGGGGGGGGGGGGGGGGGGGGGGGGGGGGGGGGGGGGGGGGGGGGGGGGGGGGGGGGGGGGGGGGGGGGGGGGGGGGGGGGGGGGGGGGGGGGGGGGGGGGGGGGGGGGGGGGGGGGGGGGGGGGGGGGGGGGGGGGGGGGGGGGGGGGGGGGGGGGGGGGGGGGGGGGGGGGGGGGGGGGGGGGGGGGGGGGGGGGGGGGGGGGGGGGGGGGGGGGGGGGGGGGGGGGGGGGGGGGGGGGGGGGGGGGGGGGGGGGGGGGGGGGGGGGGGGGGGGGGGGGGGGGGGGGGGGGGGGGGGGGGGGGGGGGGGGGGGGGGGGGGGGGGGGGGGGGGGGGGGGGGGGGGGGGGGGGGGGGGGGGGGGGGGGGGGGGGGGGGGGGGGGGGGGGGGGGGGGGGGGGGGGGGGGGGGGGGGGGGGGGGGGGGGGGGGGGGGGGGGGGGGGGGGGGGGGGGGGGGGGGGGGGGGGGGGGGGGGGGGGGGGGGGGGGGGGGGGGGGGGGGGGGGGGGGGGGGGGGGGGGGGGGGGGGGGGGGGGGGGGGGGGGGGGGGGGGGGGGGGGGGGGGGGGGGGGGGGGGGGGGGGGGGGGGGGGGGGGGGGGGGGGGGGGGGGGGGGGGGGGGGGGGGGGGGGGGGGGGGGGGGGGGGGGGGGGGGGGGGGGGGGGGGGGGGGGGGGGGGGGGGGGGGGGGGGGGGGGGGGGGGGGGGGGGGGGGGGGGGGGGGGGGGGGGGGGGGGGGGGGGGGGGGGGGGGGGGGGGGGGGGGGGGGGGGGGGGGGGGGGGGGGGGGGGGGGGGGGGGGGGGGGGGGGGGGGGGGGGGGGGGGGGGGGGGGGGGGGGGGGGGGGGGGGGGGGGGGGGGGGGGTGGGGGGGGGGGGGGGGGGGGGGGGGGGGGGGGGGGGGGGGGGGGGGGGGGGGGGGGGGGGGGGGGGGGGGGGGGGGGGGGGGGGGGGGGGGGGGGGGGGGGGGGGGGGGGGGGGGGGGGGGGGGGGGGGGGGGGGGGGGGGGGGGGGGGGGGGGGGGGGGGGGGGGGGGGGGGGGGGGGGGGGGGGGGGGGGGGGGGGGGGGGGGGGGGGGGGGGGGGGGGGGGGGGGGGGGGGGGGGGGAGAGCTGGGGGGGGGGGGGGGGGGGGGGGGGGGGGGGGGGGGGGGGGGGGGGGGGGGGGGGGGGGGGGGGGGGGGGGGGGGGGGGGGGGGGGGGGGGGGGGGGGGGGGGGGGGGGGGGGGGGGGGGGGGGGGGGGGGGGGGGGGGGGGGGGGTGGGGGGGGGGGGGGGGGGTGGGGGGGGGGGGGGGGGGGGTGGGGGGGGGGGGGGGGGGGGGGGGGGGGGGGGGGGGGGGGGGGGGGGGGGGGGGGGGGGGGGGGGGGGGGGGGGGGGGGGGGGGGGGGGGGGGGGGGGGGGGGGGGGGGGGGGGGGGGGGGGGGGGGGGGGGTGAGGGGGGGGGGGGGGGGGGGGGGGGGGTGGGGGTGGGGGGGGGGGGGGGGGGGGGAGGGGGGGGGGGGGGGGGGGGGGGGGGGGGGGAGGGGGGGGGGGGGGGGGGGGGGGGGGGGGGTGGGGGGGGGGGGGGGGGGGGGGGGGGGGGTGGGTCCGTCCGTCCGGCGTGCCTCCGTCCGTACGGCTATTCTATCTCACTCACCAATCGGGTGTTACTAAATCCACATTTGAGAGATAATGGGGCGTTAATCTGAAAGCCGGCAGCGTACATTGGAGAGATGGGAAATTGATCAATCAAAGCAAAGAAGTCGAATGTTTCATAAGGTGCCTTCTCTCTATCTCTTTATCTCATCTTTCTCTCCTCCTCCTCTCTCCTCTCTCTCCTGCCTCTCCTCCTCTCCTCCATCTTCTTCCTCTCTTTCTCCTATCCTCCTCTCTCTCCACTCTCTACTCTCCTCTTCTCTCGCTCCTATTCCCTCCTCTCTCATGTTACATTCTTTTTTTTTTTAAACATTGTAGTGGCAATTGGTTACATGAGGGGGTGTTTCCAAGCGGGGAAGCACGATAGTTGTTTAGTAAGAGAGAAGGGAAAGAACTAGCGTTTTTTTTTCTTCAGTTTATTACCATGCATATTTTGCGCTTTGTTTGTATACTTCATGGCAAGATAAGTGCATATGTGTCTCTGGTTATAATGCCCTTAAAGAATTGCAACCCCTTAAGTATATGGGATTAGGATTGATTTTAATTTTGTTTGTTTACAACAGCTTGTTCTGTCTATGTGGTTTGTATTTGTGTTTTTTTTAGGTAGGTGAGATTTTAGAGGTTTTGTAAAAGTTTTAATTACTGTATTCCCTCTGTTTTCACGCAGTCAGTATCGCGGCCTCCTTTCCGGTTGGCTTGCTCTTTCCTTACCACCCCCACGCGGGCCCGTTAAGCCTCTGCCGGTTCTAGCGGGGTTGTGAAATGATCAACCCTTAAAGACTAAAGATAGTGAATTGTTTAAGTTAAGGCCTTATGGCCCCGTCTTTCCTTCATTTCTTATAAATTGGCTCCGGTCCCTCCACCCTGTAAAACCAGCTACGTGTACAGACGAACTTCGCTTGTGGTTGTTTTCTGTCGTTAGGTTTATCAAGTGTAAGACTTGTATTTGCTGCATGCTCTTTTATTAAAACATAACAAAAACATTGAATATACCGCTTTCATGCCTTTTGTGGTTAAATCGGAATTTTTAAAAAAACAAACACAAAAAAACGTTTAGCTGTCAGTCTCTACTCGTAAAATTAAACATCTCTAAACACAAAAATCAAAACTATTTTTGCAAAATTATTGCTTCCTATATTTTATCTTCCAGAAGCTAACTCTGAAGTGTGAATGGTAAATAACTGGTGTGATTTTAATGGCCACAAAGCAGCCAAACCCCAAAATTACCACATCACCACCTCAGCCTCAGGACTTGGTGGCCTCTTTTGCCTTTCATCTCCTTCCCACCATGCCTCTACCACCCCCTCCACTTCTCCAACTCTCAGCATACTTTCCAACTTTTTCTCAATTTTATGTCCTGACTGATTCTTTGTACATGGTTCAACATTTAGAGAACACAGGGGTCATTTTGCCGCTACCAGCCGTAAGTGAACTGTGTAGATTTTTGATATTTTTCTGCATGTTAAGTTAGTTACAAGAATTACTCACCAAAGCATTTTTCAGCAAATTATCAAAGATACGTTAATTTGAAGTACAAATAAAAATTGTCATATAAAAGATTTTTTCTTAAACAAAAAAGAACAAAAATCCTAAATAAATCTTAAAATATTATAATTGATTGACATCTGTAAATTTTTTTAGTCGTCACACAGTTAAAATAATTCGGACAATGACATTGAAGCAATAATATATTGATTAGTGATAAAGCTTTCCTGACTCGACTTGGCTTGATGATAATGTAGTATTATCATGGTGGCATCACAGGTCACTACCATGAACACAGGACGGCGGAGGAAAGCGGTCTTTAGTAGCTTGCTATTCTGCCAGTCATCCTGTGTGCAAAAATAAACCGTACCTAGTTTATTTAAGATAGCACACAAAAATCGGGAGAGAGTAGCAATGGTGGCCAAGCTTTGATGAATGTGGTGACTTGTTTCTTGTCTGTTTTTGAAGTTTTCAATCACACGCACATCTCAACGAGCATTTATCGTTCACGGATTAATGGTGAACAGTTCATGTTCTTGATTAACAATAAAGGCAAATAGCATGCAAGGAGAAACAAAGCGGCCCCGGCATATTCTTACGTCTTATGCAAGTCATTGTATAGTTACTGTCTTTCGGTTTGCTGGTTTCGTTACAACAAGCACAAGATGAATAGTGGGCGTTGATATATTGCTGTTTCCGAAGTCGGGCCGTAGTGGTTGACTGCGTGTTTTATCTTGAGTGATGGGTTTTGGGGGGGCGTTTGCCAATATACAAACAGGGAAGATACTTTTCCACCACTGTCTAAGGTGAGAAAATCCCACAGACTTGTGGGTAAGATCCTAATGCTTTCAAAGTAGTGCGTGTTTAACTGACGAGATCTTCATGGATCGAAAAAGCCTAAAAAGGAGCAAAAACTAAGCTAGCCGGACTCTATATTTTTTCAGAACATAGATCTTGATTGCAATGTTCGATTATAAAGAGACATTTGCGATAAAAAAATGTTTTTGTAATCAAATTTGCTGATGATTTTATTTCAATCTGCTTCTGCTCCCCCTCACCCCCCTCTCTCTTTCTTTTTTGTGTCATTGTTGGTCTTCCTCTGTCTCTGCTTTCCTGCCGTTCTGGTACTATCAGTCTTTTGATGTTATCTGTCTTGACAATTCATCCTGTTCTGTCTGTAGCTAGTCTCTGTGCAGTGTGTCTGGATTGTCTCTTCACTCTCTTGCCTGGTCTATCTGTCTATCCATATATATGTTTATTTTTATGTATTTAAAGCAGCCTGTATGTATCCCGAACATGGTCGATTGACACTTCTATGCAGTACAGGAGTGTACATGTATGTGTGCGTGCATAGATTTTGACATGGTGGCCTGCAGGCGTGTGCCATGTAAAGAGTGTCGTGTGTGTGTGAGTGTGTGTGGGTGTGTGTGTGTGGTGTGTGTGTGTGGTGTGTGTGTGTGTGTGTGTGTGTGTGTGTGTGTGTGTGGTGTGGTGAGTGTGATTGTGTGTGTGGGTGTGTGTGTTCGTGTTGTTGTGTGTAGTGTGTGTGTGTGTGCGGTGGTAGCGTGCGGCGTGCGTGTGCGTGTGCGTGTGTGTGGTGTGTGTGTGTGTGTGTGTGGTGTCGTGTGTGTGTGTGTGTGCGTTCACTTGTGTTGCGTTTTGGTGGTGCGTGGTGCGTGCGAGTTGTTGCGTTCGGTTGTGTGTGTTGTGTGTGTGTGTGTGTGTGTGTATTTGATGTGGTGTGTCGTGTGTGTGTGTGTGTGAGTGTGTGTGTGCCAAACAATGAACACATTGTTTAAAGATCAAGATTTAGGCTTAGGCATATCACTAGAGGTTGAGGCAAAAGCACATTCAAATAAACAAACATATAGGGACATAAATAAGATCAGAACTAAAATAATAAGGGGGTGGCCCAATCATAGCACTAATCGTCTTTGACTAATACACAATATAAAAATGTAGTTCATTTTCCAGCAACAGAGCAATATGGACAGTTGTTTAGAATTGATAGCAGAAAGATCTGAGACATAGTCGCAGACGAATGTGGCGTTAACCGCCGTTTTGTCCATAATTCCGTCTGTAGACCAATTGTATTAAACGGGGTTGAACACAAACGGCGCCGATTTTGAACCGCCGTTATACTGGTTGTACTTGTCCAAAGTGAAAGTTGGAGTTATAAAAATCATTCTTGAGAAGTTCTTTTTTTTCTAAATCTTTTGTTTGATGAAAATGAACAACAAGCTGACCACTAGTACACTGGTCAGCTTGCTAATTTACCCGGTTTCGAAGCTAATTAGTGTATAGGAGATCATATGAACCAATTGTTGATCGTGGTCAGTGTCGATCTGACCAGTGGTCACTTTGCTATTTTCACATGTTGGATACACATAGGAGTTCAAATGAACAAAATTTTGATGTCGTTAATATACCAGTGGTCAGTGTCACTGAAGGGAGCAAGCAATTATAGAAAGTCGAAGATGCCTTCTCAGCGTTCTTGAGGGCACTATTTTTAGACATACTTGGAGCTGGTCTGGTGCGCATAACCATTTGGCGTTGAAAGGATATCCACGTTTAGTGAGGGACTCTTCTAAAAAAACAAGGGTTTTTGACTAGCAGAAGGAAGGATGCACACTGTCCAGTGATCCACATTGCAAAAAGTGCCCCTCGTAAAGAGCCCAAAAGAGTTTAAGTCTCTCGCTGGAACACACACTATTAACCAAAGGGCCAGCCACACGCATACGATTCGATATCAAGCGATCGGATTGTGACATTTGGGAGTAGGATTCTCCGTGGAAATCTGCACTGTTATAAATAAAATTGGATGAAATTCGTACTCAGATAGTTCACTAGATTTGTAGTCCTCCGTAACGAATCTGCATGAAAATCTTGGGTTTTTTTTTAATCAAACATTTCATTGATTCATGTATACTGTGATGTACACGAGTATAGTGAGTGAAAATACCATATTATTTTTAGACAGGGAGCATTTTCGCATACAATAGTCACAAATCGTATCGCATTGTCGAATTGAACGAATGCACGAGTGTGCTGAGCCTTGAAGCCAAATATAAGACCTTTCCAGACAATAATACGTTAATAAAAAACAATCCTGATCGCTTCTTGGCCTTTTGGACCATATATTCTAGGAACATAAATTTTTGTTTTATACCTATGGTTTGGTTTGTTCAGCCCGTCGTACATGCGAAAGATGCCGATACGCGAACGCGTAAGCTGAACACACTTTCCATGACGACTTTAATCATATGTATGTTTGTAGAACCGCACATAAAGTGACACATTAATATACCTTAAGGATTGTGCGACGCCTTATCTATAGGAGATTACAAACACAAATACAGTCTTATGATGTGACTTTACACATGTGTCATATCACTATTATAAAGTATGAAGAAAATTTTCTTGTATTCGTGAAATTGCTGTCAAAGCCATAGTGTGACCAGTAAGAATTTACACTATCGAAGTGCCATCGACCAAAATACAAGCATCTTCTTGCGCAATTGATCGATCAATTTATGATAGCCTCAAGATTCGATCACAATATTTGCGCAGACGATCGATGATCAGTTCGAGTACACTATGCTTGTTTTAAAAAACACAACCAATAAGCAACCAGACAATCCCTGTGTGGATTTGAACGTCGCTAATGTTGTTTCATAGAAAATGACGTTGATTTTCATCTATGATCAAATTAAGTTGGCGATGTGTGTTTGTTCGTGTCTTTAGTTTTACGGTCTCGGTTTGTGATTAAGTACAGACAATAATAGGGACAATACCAACACACATAATATTAGATCATCAGTAATAACAAAACACAAAAAAATATCAAAAATGTTGTGTGTGTGAAGTTTTAAGCATGACAGCAGATAGCCTATTGAAGTATTTATGTGATTTCCCTACACATTATTCATACAAATCTAACTGAGTGCTGTAAAAATTACATATTAGCAGATATATAAGATAGGGAGGGAGCGGGGTGGGACATGCAGTAACATTTCAAACTGACATGAAGAGTTAAACAAGATGTTTGATTTATTTTGTAGTATCGGTTTTGTACTAGAATTGCTTTCAAATTTTGTGTGTAGTGCATCATGCTGCAGATATGCGTCCCATAGAACATTTGAATCCTCCAGTCAAAAATCTCCGCCAAGGTGATATGACTCACTTTTCTGTAAAATATGTGTGCCTGTAATTCATGCCCCTTTTAGGACAGAAATCATTCAAATTTTGTTTGTTGGGGGTTGTCATGTTGCTTATACTATAGGGTCCATAGAAATTGGGCGAAACTCCCAGTACAAAACTCACCAAGGAAGAATCACAAAACCGACATATCTTTACTCTTGTGCTAAATATTTAATGTTCCAGAGCTGTATTCATGAGTCCAGTTTCGAACTTTGTGGTGGTGGTGTGCAGGAATGGCCTCCATTGAAACAATATAAACGTGTGCTGAAGTTTGACTTTGAAAACCGACTTTTGTTCGTTCGCAACATTCGACTTACACTTTTAAAAATTGGGAGTGCGAGCATTTGACTAATGGTGATTTAGAATATGGAACCAATCACGGTCAAGGACACCTTGGCGGTATCAAGTTGTGTTTTTGGCTACATCATTAACATTTTTTCAGTTACTGGCTTCAAAAGTTGGCAGGTAGGGCCAGATACCTCTACACGTCATGTTGTGGTGCAAAGTATTGATTATTCTAATGACTTGACCTTGACTTTTGAACTTCTCTTTTTTTACTGTTGTGGGGTTGGACTGTAGATCGGACACCACAAAACATATATATTCCTGATCAGCATGACCCAAAGGAAGCAGTTGGAGACATTTAAAAGCCACTTGACCGTGACCTTTATATTTGACCTTAAAAAGTCGTTATAATGTATGAAGTTATGACTGTAACCCCAAACAAATAGCCATAGCTGAAAACAGTTGGCCGGCTGGTAGACACTTGTAACCATATATATGCACGATGAAACTCATCACTGGGGAGACACATTTTGAAGTGCTATCATGAAGACCCGGGCAATTTATTGATAAAATAAACAATTTGTAGCATGTAAACGATTAGCCAGTATGTGTTCACAGTAGAATAACTGGAATCCAAGTAGGATTCGGATATCCTCAAAGTACAAATTAGATAATCGGAATTCAGCTATAATTTCTACGATGGCTTCTGATGGATTGTGTGTGTGTGTGGTGGTGTGTGGTGTGTGTGTGTGGTGTGTGTTGTGTGTGTGTGTGTGTGTGTGTGTGTTTGTGTGTGGTGTGTGTGTGTGTGTGTGTGTGTGTGTGTGTGTGTCGTTGTGTGTGTGCTGATGTGTGTGTGTGTGTTGGTGTTGTGTGTCGTAGTGGTTGTGGTGTGTGTGTGTGTGTGTGGTGTTGTGTCTGCTGTGTGTGTGTGTGTGGTGTGTGGTGTGTTGGTGTCTTGATGTGTGTGTGTGTGTGTGTGTGTGTGTGGTGTGTGTGTGTGTGTGTGTGTGTGTGTGTGTGTGTTGTGTGTGTGTGTGTTGTGTGTTCGTGTGTGGTTGTGTGTGTCTTTTGTGTGTGTGTGTGTGTGTGATGTTGTGTGTGTTGTGTGTGTGTGGTGTGGTGTGTGTGTCATCCTATGTGTGTGTGTGTGTGTTCTTCGTGTCGTGTGTGTGGAGTGTGTGTGTGTGTGTGTGTGTGTGTGTGTGTGTGTGTGTGTGTGTGTGTTGTAGGCCTATGTCGTGCAGGCACAAATAGCAATAATAATTGCTGTAATTTAGAGGAGCCCAAGCAAAAATGTAAAAGAAACGTAACCTGACTTTTTCTCTGCAGCAATTCTCCAGAATTTGTACTCCCTTTTGAGTCAAATGCAACAAGAATACTTGTAGATTACTATTACGATGGACGATTTTGGACTAATTTAATCCTCTAGCGTCGTATGTAATCACCTGTGATTCTTAAACATGGCATCTTCGCCTGATCAAAACACTTGCTTTTAAAACGACTGTACCAATGCAAAAACAGTGAGGTATTGTGTTTATTTTAACAACAATGCACCACACTCCTTTGACACATTGCATTGGCAGACAGCTTTAATGTTATCACTAGAGGTCAACCACAACGCTACGTCGTTGGTTATGAGTCAGGTTTTCACCCCTCATTATTTCAGCACATGAGTACTTCCATGACCAAGTTGATTTATTGTTTCTGGTCTATCTACACACTAGTGGAGGGCGGCCGTGGATCAAAGGTGCTTCTCACCAGGCAGTTTGATACCAGGAGGGGGGGTGGTGTCAAAACAGTGTTTCACCCAGTGATACAGTAGGTCTTTGAGAAGTTCCAAGGGAGGAAGTAATTCAGTGTTGTCTGTATCACCTGTGATGCAAATTAGGCTTTTGGAGGAACTTAGAAACAAACTAAAAATTATTCTGTTTTGTGGATATAAAATCTAATTTCTGTATGCAAAAAGGTTCAGATAGCTAGTATTATTGGTGACACTATGCATGTATGTGGAACTGATGTGTTATTTATTACACTTCGAAAACATGTACATTTTCCTCTTATGAGTACACAAACCTAAGTATTAACTGGGGGTTTTAGTGTGTGTGTTGTGTGTGGTGTGTGTGTTGTGTGTGTGTGTTGTGGTTGTGTGTGTGTGTGTGTGTGTGTTTGTGTCCGTAGTGTGTGTGTGTGTGTGTATCGCGATGCGTGCGTGTTTTGTGCGCACACACTAGCTGGTGTATATATTTCCATACGAGTAGTGTGCAATGGAGGCCAGTAGGTGAGATCATGTGTTGGTCTATGCACATGTGTATCAAATAGGTGTGAGTATGGATGTAAGCCCTTATTGCACTGTTAACCGGCCCCGTTCCCTTTGCGTTGTTGTTCAATTTATTCGCGCTGTAGTTATGTACCAAATATTTTCTATAGTATGATTAGACAAAACGGCGATTTCAACAATCTAATAGAAACAAAACAAGAAAGGGTTGGACAAAACGGCGCCCGAATTTGGAACACACGTTTGTGTCGAAATGAAAGTTGGAAGTTATAAAAGCTCATTCTTGACAATAGTTCTCATGTAATAAAAAAGTCTTTGTTTTTTAAATAAAATGGATAACAATCATGACCACTTGCATTGGTCACATGTGGCCTAATTTTGTACCGTTGTTTTGATGACTTAGTGATTAGGAGATCATATTGAAAAATTGTTTGATGTGGATTGACCAGTGGTCAAGCTGTCACCTGCACCAGTGGTCACTTTGACCTATTTTCACTGTTTGACTGCAAATTAGTGTCTGTTAGGAGTCAATTAAAAAAAATTTGGTCACTGAGAGTGGTCATTTTGGCCACTATTTCACTATGTTTTGACTGCAAAATTAGTGTTATTAGGCAGTTGATTTAGTGAACAAGGTTTGATGTGGTGATTGACCAGTGGTCAGACAAAGTTGTCACGAGACCAGTGGTTCATCTTTGGCCTATTTTCACTAGTTTGCCTGCTTAAATTAGTGTATTAGGAGTTCAGATAAGAACAAGGTTTGATGGTGCGATATTATGAACAGTCGTGTCGGTAAGGATGCGCACTTGACAGTAGCGGCACTTTTTGAGCCTCACTATTACACTGTTTTGACACTGACATATTATTAGAAGTTTATTAGGAGTTCAAAAATGATTTTTTTTTTATGTGGCACGGACCAGTGGTCAGTGTTACACTGCCAGCAGGTACACTCTTGGACTCTCTTCTTTTTTATGTGGTGACCATTGGTCACACACCGTGTGGTACCAATCAATTAATCACAATATGAACTAAAAAGAACATGACGATCAGATACAATAATTGGCAGCCATAAGATGAAGTACAACCAGCACAGTAGTTTCAACGATTCACGGGAGTAATACACGGTGAATCTGATAGCTGTGTCAGGAACATCTTCCACGCAAGTGGATTAACCAGAATATCAGCAGCTGTTAGGACAATAGCACATTTGGATGTTTTGACACCTTGCAGACTAAGCATATGGGCAGCACTCTGCTTGTCCATGAAAGATAAGAAAATAGCTCCTCTGCTTCATGTACAGATAGCATATTCTGTACCATATATCGGGACACTCCTACACACGTCCAACCATAGCTATTTATATACACTGGGATGTATATCCAGTTTTCTTGTAATGCTGAAAAATAACAAAGCTCTCCTCTCCTCCGTTACGTGCCGAGAGCATGTGACACTATGATAATTGTGTTCCACACTCCTACACACAATTAAAATAAAGTATTTGTACTATGACAATCTGGACAGCCTCACAGCAACTGGACTACCGATTGACCATGTAACTTACTTTCATGTATCACCTGTGATACACCATGGATCTACCGTTGCCCTAGTATAAGGACCTGATGTATCCACGTTGTGATACAAACACTAATTGGACATTTTGTTAAGAGGTTAATAAAATTTCACTGGAGATGGATTTCTTGCAGATGGCTGATGTACTTTGTCCAAATACATAATTTGTTCATATAAGTTTTTAATGTTCAGTGTTCTAGAGGGTTAATAGAAACTATGCTGAGCATTCCTACTGAGGTTGACCAATGTTCACACGCTTTCAAAAATTATTCAACCTATTATTGTCATGTATTTCAATGATAAGTGCTCTCCTTCACCTTCTTTGTCTTTTTTCTTGTACAGTGATTCATGCTAGATTCCAAATTGTCCTGAATTCCATGTTCTACTGGCTCTAGTATAGTCGGATTCCGAATTCCTATGGTATTCCCATGTCTACTGTGACATATAGTTGCATCGCATCATTGGAGGAATGCAATTGGGAGGCGTTGAAGTGCTGTGCTGGCGACTGCTATCTGAAAACTCTGGGCTGATTGCATAAAACAAACAATTTGTACTTTGAAAACCGTTGGTTAGAGAGTCCCATAACCATGTACATTCGTGATCAACATCACTGGAGAATGCAAGTGGAGACATTTCCAAAGTGCTATTCGTGGGCAACTGCTATCCAGGGGAAGAGCTGCCGGGAAGCGTAAGCGAGCGCGGGAAGTCAACTATAAAAACAGAAGCAAAATTGCTTGGCAAACATTGTTGAATGCAACAAATACTTGTAGCGCATTAGAGGTGTAACCGAGGGGCGTGGTTACCTGTATAATAAAAAAAATCGGGATTTACTGGTTTGAGTTACTGCCTCCGGGCATTGCACTCCAGTATGTTCACCACATATTTGATTTACAAATGTCCCCTATGTCGCTGATTCAGACAATGAGGACGTTAAAAACACCATTTTAGGTCGTTGGCAGCAACAAGAGCTGTCTGGTAATTTCTATCATTCTTTTTAGCTTTAATAGGCCTAATTCAAAACCAATTAAAAGTTGTTATAATAAATATGTTCGCGGTTTGGACTCGATCGTAAATTATCGCATCACTTTACACTTGTTAGCGCCACAACTTCTACCCAAGGTATATGTCTGGCGACCA
>JAGGCT020000035.1:4130169-4150849 GCA_017654935.2 Phymorhynchus buccinoides
GCTCTTTGGGCGTGGACATCCGAGCCCCAAAGGGGAAGAGGTCCTCTTCTTCCTAGTTCATCTGCCAGCCGCTTCACAGCCCGGCACCTGAGCACCCTCCAAGCTCCCTCACCAAACGGCAGGTCCCACTTCACTTGTCCTTCACATGGACTCCTGCCGAACAGTTCCAGCACCCACGGGGAAGCCAGGACTCAGATGTCTCCTTTGTCCCCTCAGGGGACGCCATCTTCTGCTAGATCTCCTATAAGACCCAGGCCGAGTACCGGCGCCTTCCGCCACTCCCAGTGGAGACCAAAGGCCACTTCATCCGCAGTAGGAGAAGCGCGACTTGGGGCCTCTACACCCCACCATGTCCGCTCGCCACTTACCCTTCGGGAGTCCGACCCTACGTGGCAATCACCTTCATCCTGGAGGTGACAAAAAATGCCACTCCAGGGTCTCTTCCCGAGTTTCAACCTCCTCCTCCCACACCCCAGAGAAGCCCCAGCCCCCTTTTTGCCCTGATCCCTGATTTTCTGTGCTCATTCCTGTGGGCAGTTTTTGAAGGAACGGCCGAGAGCTCTTCCAGAGAAGTCCCCTCACACATCCTGGCCAACGAGAGCCATATCCACGGGGTCCCTTTCTGCCTCCTCAGAACATGATCTCCTTTTGGATTGACGGAGGTCGCTCTCCAGTGGACTTCTTTCCCTTTCGACCAAGACTGTCCGAATTGGGGGAGTCGGCAAGCCGAGCGACATAGGAGGGCTTTCCTCTATTTTAGTATTTCACTTCCTAGGCGGAGGACCTCATTGACATCCCATTCACAGACCAAGGACGTTCTCACTCCCAGGCTTCATGCCCTGAACCGTAGGCACATTGCAACGATTCACTCACAAGAAAACACCAAGGCTCAACCTCACCAGGTCCTGAGTTTCTTGGTGGACACACTAGCCAGGATGCATACTACTTCTTCCTGGTCACCAGAAGGGACTAACGCCTCCTGTCCCATGTCCTCTAACTGCTGAAGCTCTGCAGCGTAGGAGGGTACAATCTCTATGCAGTGCCTATTTTTCAGCACATTACCCGTTGGATGCCAAGCATGTTCGAAAACCCTCTATCAACAGGACCAAGTACGACTGCCAATCTCTCCTCGCATGCCCTGCAGTACTCTTTCAGGCAGGCTTTCCAACAGACTCCCAAGCGGCCTGCTCCATCTTCCACTGCCTTGGGCTTCCAGACACAGTCGTCGCTAAGCCCAAGAGAAAAAACATTCTCGGGGTCGCTCTTCTGGCCATCAGCCACGCCACACCTCGGACCAAGTGCCAAGCTTGGCTCCTTTCCGGGCGCATCAGCCTCGTCCCAAGCCTCACCCCCAATGACTGGCCCCGATTTTTTCCACACCCTCCACCACCTAGGCCCCCATTCTCAACCATTTTTCAAGCTTGGGTACTGGATATTCCAGCCAACGGTGGTCCTTCGGGTGTTTAAGATCGGGTATCGCTGCTGCCTTGGGCGTCCTCCAAGGCTCCCTCAATTCGCTCCTCCTGCTTTCTGGCTTCCCCCGCGCATCTTCAGACAGTATGCGCTCTGAACCAGGCGATCCATCTCTTCTCACCAAGAAGGCGACGATGGATTTGTGCCTCCCAAGTTTCTCCCGTATTCTATGGGCGCATCTTTGTTGTTCCCAAGCATCCGGGCGACGCCCCCTGTGCTGGCATCTTTCTGCGCTCAACTGTTTTCTTGGGCGGTCCCGCTTTCCGGGATGGAGACCCTTCCTCCATCAGGATTCTATTCACCAGAACGACTGGGCACCTCTGTAGACCGACGGATCGCATACTTCATATCCTGCATACACCCGCGTCCATCGCAAGTGGCTCCGCTTTGTTGTGGCAGGGACCGGCGTCTTCCAGTTCCGGGCTTCTCCCTTTTTGGGTTAGCCACAGCCCCTGGATTGTCACCAAGAGTTGTCAGGTGGACAGCTCTGCCTCTTCTATTCGTCGGGACTACAGGATTCGCATCAGTGGTCTATCTGGACGACTGGGCTGGATCCTAGACCTCTCCCCAGGTCCAGTGCAGCGATCTCAATCCCTCAGAGTTCACATCCAACTCTGTCGGCACTTGGGGTTCCGCCTCAAACCTTCAGAAGTCGGAAATGTCCGCTCAGCAGTTTCACCTTTCCTGGGCATCCATACCACATTGAACAGTGGCCTGGCTCGTCCGCCCTTCGCTATAATCGCGTCATCACTGGAAAGCCTGCATATCAGCTTCTTCAGCGTCTTCAGCTCGCAGCGAGCATGCTTGCGTCTCTCCTTAGTTGATGGAGTCCTTGGCCCCATCGATCCACAATGAGATCGTCTCTCAAAACGACATTTCATCAGAGGGAAGTTTTCGGAGCATCGATGGTGCCAGTCTCCTTCTGCACTCCTGGGACGAAACTGATTCCCCTGGGTCCATGGCTTCGCCAATCCCTTGCTCCTTGCTGGATCTTGCTGAGAGCAATCTCCCGGAGTACCCATCCTTCCCCTCCTCCTCCGGACGCCTCCACCATGGGTTGGGGGGCGCACATGGGCTCCCTGTCAGCAGCAGGGACTTGGTCTCCACTTCAGGCCTCCTGGCACATAAATCGCCTCGAGCTGGAGGCAGTTTTTCTGGCTCTCCTCGAGTTCCAGTCAGCAGCGCGCAACAAGCACATTCGCCTGAGCACCGACAATACAACAGTGGCTTGTTATATCAACAAGCAGGGGGGCGGCTCGGTCTCAGTCTCTCTCCCTACGCAGCGAGGAGCTCCTTCGCTGGTGCAGGAGCCAGGGCATTCTCCTCTCTGCAAAACACATTCCCGGGAAACTCAACATCTTGGCAGACTCCCTCAGCAGGCCTCACTCAGTTCTCCAGACGTAGTGGACGTTGGACAGATCCGTCCTCACCCCGATATGGAAGATTTGATTTTGACCGATGGTGGACCTCTTCGCCACCAGGTTCAACTTCCACCTTCCTCTTTACGTCTCTCCAGTTCCGGATCCAGTGGCTTGGGCAGTGGACGCTCTGTCACTGCCGTGGCACAACCTCCTAGCTTACGCCTTTCCTCCCCTTCCAATTCTCAGAAAGGCCCGCGAAGACCGTGCCTCCCTCATTCTAGTCGCTCCCTTTTGGCCAGCTCAGCCGTGGTTTCCAGAGCTCCTGTCTCTGTCTCATGTTCTCCCAATAAAGATCCACCTTCATCCGAGAGCCCTTGTTCAATCTCAATCAGGTATCCCTCACGGGAACCCAGAGTATCTGAATCTTCACGCCTGGCTGTTGTGCGGGACTCGTTGTCTTCACTAGGTGCCTCCCCTGCGGTCGTTGACATGGTCTCTCATGCTCACCGCTCAGGCACTCAAGGAGTTTACTCCTCTCATTGGTCTCGTTGGTGTGGGGACAATCGGGTTTCCCCTCATTCGCCTTCACGCATAGAACCTTTGCAAATTTCCTGGCCTTTCTGTCCCGGGATCTTTCTGTCTCTGCCTCGACTGTCAAGGTCCATAGGGCAGCTATCTCTACTACCCTCCGCCAGCTGGGTGGCCCCTCCTTTTTGGATGATCCCCTCCTTGGTGACATTGTTCATTCAGCTTCTCTCTCCCAGGCTAGAAATCCTAGGCGTGTCCCTGCCTGGGACCTCTTCTTAGTTTTAGCCGCCTTGTGCAAGGCTCCTTTTGAGCCTGTTAGAGAGATCTCCCTCAAGTTTCTGACCCTCAAAAAAGCCTTCCTTGTTTCCCTGGCTTCAGGTCGTAGGGGCAGTGAGGTCCATGCCCTTAGTGGCCTCCCTGCTGATGTAGCCACAGAGCCCGATGGCTCCTTTTCTCTTCGCTTTCTCCCAGAGTTTCTGGCAAAGAACCAGGTCCCAGGTTCATATTCCCCCTCTGTTTTCATCAAGCCTCTTTCCTCCATCTTAGGTCCGGATGACGAGGACCGCACGCTTTGCCCGGTCAGAGCGCTACGCGTTTATCGCAGACGAACAAGCAGTCTTCGAGCGAGCCGCCACCATTTGCTACTCTCTTGGAATGAGGGCTATACTAAGGACATCAGGCATACCTCAATTTCACGTTGGATCGCCTCAGTCATAAACCTTACTTATGCACAGTCAAGTTCAGAAGCTCACGAGTTTATGGCACGTCCTCATGAAGTCCATGCGTGGGCCACCTCCTTAGCCTTCTCGCACTCCCTCAACCTCAAAGACGTTATGGATGCGGCCTACTGGCGTTCCCAACAGGGAGACTTTTCTCTAGCACTTCTACCTTAGAGATGTGTCCAGGCTGCGTGATGAATGGCTCCAGAAGGGATGCGCCTCTGCTGTTGTTGCTCAGCAGTCTCTGTCAGTGCCCTCTTCTAGGTCTTCCTTCCAGGTCCTACTCCAGAAAACCCTAAACCTGGTAACAGCACCATCTTCCTTGTATACAGCTATACTACTGCACGAGTGAGGTCATGGTATAATCATAGGTGTAATATAAAAGACATTTTAATATTCTACAATTTACGTTTAAATAACATACTTACCATGACTCACGGTTTTATTCTGCCGTCGCCCTTCCCTCCAACGCTTTCTGGCAAGGTTTGGTTCTGGCCCATTCTATGCGGGTTCGTTGATACACATCTCCGTCCTCGGAAAGAGGATGTCCCCTACGCATAGCGCGAACTGAAAGGCATTGTCCACTTAGTGTGAGTTGTCTTTCTTGGTTTACTTTTTGTATCAATGAACGGACATGTAAGCAAAATCGCTTTAGGATATGCCGCAGTGAGTCCATGGTAAGTATGTTTAATATAGCGTAAATTATTTAGAATAAAATTTCCTTTTGACCAGGTCTCACTAACCATACTCCAAATGCCTCCTAAATTCAGAGCCATGCATCATTTTAAAGAGCAGCCTACAATATTGAAGTTGGGGACATTTACTAATGTTGGCCACAGCCGCCTAGAAAAAAACAAGTGTGGGACTTAATCGTGGACGCGTACCTGTGTATCTTTAAGTCTTGACATACTTTGAATGTGCACCTCGTGTTTTGAAGTGATGTGATTTTGCGTTTTATGATCAAACACGTGGCTTGTCACCGCTTCAGCGTGAACCATACTCCATGACCCCCTCGACGGCTGATTTGCGCCATGTGACCCCCCGCCCACCCCGACGGCCAAGAAGCATCTGCAGGCGGATGGGTCGGTGATGCCATTCTACCAGAAGGTGCTGGTGGCCGGCATTTCAGGGGCCACAGGGGGGTTTGTGGGCACGCCCCCTGACTTGGTTAATGTCAGGTAGGGAAAATGTGGCCTGGTTAGTTAATAAATAGCTCAGATAAAAGAAACAACATGAGTGAGTAATGCATAGTCTGCATTGGTTTTAGTTGTACCAGCAATATTGTGTATGTGACCCAAATTAGTGTCGTACCATAACTTTGTTTGGATGTTCTTAATCCAAAGTCATGAATACATGTATCAGAAACGACTGAAAAATGTAGATTCATTTGTACTCTTCTCTTCTTATGCCTTTTTTTCTGAACCCCTCTTTTCCACTGTGAAGTTATTTTGAAGGAAATAAAGAATCCTTCAATTCACCCGTGTATGGGTAAGGTGCAGAATTGGATCACTCAATCTGTGCCTTAAAAAAATGTAAAATTGTTGTAGTTTTCTTTCATTCTTACTCTGACAGGAAAATAGAAATTCAAAAATCATATTTTAAAAAGTACACTATTTGTTGATTTTGCAACGTCTGCATTTAGGTTTTGCTGTACATGGGTGCATTTGCATTATTTAGAAACAAAATCTTTGCTTAAAATACCTCGTAATTATTGTTTTCAGAATGCAGAATGATGTCAAACTTCCCAAGGAGCAAAGAAGAAAGTAAGTTGATGGGGAGTCTGTGTGTGTGTGAGAGCGCTTAAATAAAACTACAGCTAATGTCACTGTGGTATTTGTATTTGTTGTACAGTGAGTGATTATTACCCGGCTAGAGGCCGAGGTATTACGATCGGTTTGTGTGTCTCTGTGTTGTGTCTGTCTGTCTGTCTGTCTGGTCTGTGTGTCTGTGTATTGATTATCTTAAAAACTACTGTTTTGATTTTTTTGATTAAAATTGGCAGAGGGGGTAGACAAGCTTGAAAAGGAAGCTTCCTTTCATTAATCAACACCGTGCTGACCTTGACCTTGAAGTTTGACCTTGAAAACCGAAAATCTTTAAGGGGCCATAACTTCCCACACCCGTAAGTGGTGTAGAGTCTTCAAATTTGGCAATGTGGGTAAACTATTGGCTTATGCCCGTTTCCTGTTGGTAGCGGACATAGAACCGAATCAAGGTCAAGGTCACGGATCCAGGGAAGATCGGTAGGCGGGCATATGAAAGTGGTAGGGGTCTACAAACTAGGTTTATAAGCCTATTTTAATTTTCCACATTTGTGCTTGACAGACGTGCTTCAGATTGTGTGTGGTACTGTATAGCCTAGGGTAGAAAACATCCGAGCATATATTATCGCCATGATGATCTTGACCTTGAAGTGTGACCTTGAAAAAACCGAAATTTCCTTCTTTGCGCTATATAATATTTCTTGTTCAAGCTGTATCTCGAGAACTAGAAGACATAATCCCTTCCAATTCTGTGTCAGGATGTGACACTAAGAGTACAAAACATTCGTACATAAATTATCCCCCGGAACTACAAAGTCGCCGGGCGGCAGACATTCTTTCTCTGGGCCTACTATCTGTTTGAACCATAGCGTCGTAAACTAATGAAAAAATGGAGAGAGCTCGAGAATAAAGAGAAGAGAGAGTGTGAGATAAGACTAGAACTCATAACAAGCAGACAGAGAGAGAGACAGAGCGAGCGAGAGATATTGTTTATTGGGGGGAGGATGGGCAGAGGATAACTCTGGCCAGGGTATGCATTGTCACAGATGACCTTGCTGCTGCTCGGCGATGCACTTACAGTGCGTTGTCTGCCGCTCAGCGATGCCCTTGTTTTTGTCATGGATTCTGTCCTGTATTACATGTTCACTCATTACCACGCCTTGGCTTATGGCTGGTGTCAGTACACATTGACATAAGACTAGAACACCAAGGCTACATCAAAAATGTTATGTTCTGCTCATAGTTATGCGGGGATTGTCTTTAGCCATGGCAAAGCTCCTGGCTTAGCATCATCAGTCCAAAATCCTCTGAAATCAGAGTGTGGCCGCCCACGTGGCGGGGTAATCATAAACGGTCACACACGTAAATTAATGTTCTCCTCCCTAGCTATTGCATAATTTTGTACCATAGTGTTCAAGTGCTTCGGATTGTTGGGATGATCCCTGGAGGTGTTTTTTTTAGCCAGGGAACGACAACAACAACATGTTCTCTTTTTTGGTTTTTAGCTCCTCACTCAGGACTTGTATTCTGTATTAACACATGCTCTAAGAGTTTAGTCAAGCTTTGTCACCGTACAGACGACACAAGAATGACTCAGTGGCTAATTGTGGTTGATGGTAGTAAGAAGGCAGGGCGCTGTAATCATGCGCGCGTCTTAGACCAGTCAACACGGGTTAGCAGTATGTAAATTAGACTAAAACTCCCAAAGCAATAGGAATTGTTCAGAAATAATTAAGTGAGAGTAGTTCTTATGACGTACTGGGCGTGATTGTGCCTAATTCAATCGATCAAACAGTCAAACAGGGGAAGTTACTCTACCTCAGGTATATCCCCCAAAAATAGGGATGATTAACCATCTTGGCGTATCATGATGTATCTTTTTACATCTGTAGATGTCACCCCTTTCCAAAAAAATGCATGATTGCAATCATGAAAGTGTGGGCGTAAAAACGTTTCTGTATGTTATAACATGTGTTATTATATAATGGTACCCCCTTATTACGTGCAGCATTTATGGTAAGGGGGAACCCTACAGATGGCAAGACTGTATGATAGCAAATTGCCCCCTCAGATGGTAATCCTAATATTCACCCTCCGAACATGCTGCGTTTGACTTTGAGTTGATCTTGATTTAGACACACTCGGTTTGTGTTTCTCGCCATCAAGCTATCTGGTTCAGTCTCAATGTTTATTTCTTTGCGATTTTTTGACGTTTTGCAAGTTAGATCAGTTTTTGTAACCCATCTTTACTATATCTATAAAAAAATGTTTATGCAAATCGTTCACCATCGTCGCTTCGCTTCACTCGTCTGACGACACCCATTATTTTGTTTGTTGCTATGGGTATATAGACCGAGTAATTGAGGTAAACAACTCTAGTTTAACACGAAGTGCTCTCTCCCTATTTTTTCTCTCATTACCGTAAATCGTTTTGGGTGTTTAGTCTAATTTACATACTACTACCAGTGTTGGCTGTCTAAGACAGCACTCATAGACTACCCCGTCCGGAGCTTCAGACACAATGCAATACCATACAAAACTGACCCAGTGGCTAACGACAGAGTATGTAGTGCTGATGGCAGCTACAAGCACGCGATAGACGGGCTGTACCGGGTGATCAAGGAGGAGGGTCCAATAAAATCGTTCAGCGGAGCCAGCATGGCCAGCTCTCGGGCAGTCATGGTCACTATCGGCCAGGTGAGAGTAGTGCATTTTACAGACTATAAAGGCACAACCCGTAATTTTACCAAAATTTCTGATTTGGTTACTATATTATTGTGAGGCTTGACGGAAAACACAGAACAAGACCCCGTGCATTTCAGTTTATATGGTGCAGGGGTCTCGGTCTAGAAAATAAAGTATCGGCTTATTGTCACTAAAATAATAATAAGGTAGACTTATATAGCGCGATACCCCGCCTAAAGGGCAGGCTCATCGAGCTTTACAAAAGCAAATAAACCTTTCGTTCGCCAGACGTTTTATTAGCCAGTTTAAAAAAAATTACAAACTTACATGGATCAGAGAAAAGATTTTCGTCAGCAATATTTATATGATTCCTCGGAACACATGTTTAAGAATAAGGCCTTTCCTACTTTCTTATAACCAAGAACGCAAGATCGTTGGAATAACAGACCCAGATATTCAATGCTTTTTCATGACATGGGTATAAATCATTATGGGACAAAAATGCGACATCACGGCTGTGAAAGGGATAAACAAACACTAAAATAGCTAAACATGTAACATCTATGTAAAAGACACCACACAAAGCCACACAGCACAAAAGGAAACAAATAATGAAGACTAGTTACAAGACCTCATAAAAACGTCTATTTAATAAAACAACATTATAACCATTTAAAAGTTTTAAATTCAATATTCCTTGGATCATGACCAAGAGATTAAAAAGTACACACACAAAGATTCAAAGATTGTTTAATCCTTTGACCACTTTTGGGGCATGGAGAACTTGAAACAAATCAAGCAAGTACAAATGCAACGATTGAAAACGGTTACAAAAGATAACTAATATAATTAGCACACCGTATACAATGTCACACAACTCTTCTAAGCCTTAGAAATGTCGCCACATTTAATCATACTATTGTACCACCACAGAACAAATGACAATAGTTAGACTTTACACATGTACATTTGCTGGAGATAACCTGACATCTAATATCATCGTATTTGGGACATTTCAATACAAAATAAAACTCATCACCAAGGTCAAACTATGACAGTCCATGGGAAGCATGTAGGACTGCTTCCAAACACAACAAGTACATTGAGGAGATAAAAATGGAAAAACACATAAAATCGGGAACCACAGCAGGAGAAAACAAGTAAGACCATTGCATATGAACGAGTCTAATCAAGCCACTGATGCAAACTTTTAAATTAACCTATTTTTTCGGATCATTAGGCGCACTGCTAATCACAAGGCAAATAGGGCAATTTTCAAGAAATACACTCTGAAAAAAAATTAAGCAAAAGGCTTTTTATTCCCTCGGTTATAAAGGGCGTATTAATTTGCCAAACCTGGCAAAAGAAAGTCAAACTTTGAATCCTGTACACGTCCAGTAAACACTTGCTGACCGGCGTTACTGCTGTCATAAACGACAGTTGGCTCCCATTTCAAATAATCGAACTTCCGTTTGAACTGCTTACTGTTGATGTGTTTGGACAATTCTTCACGAAAACTAGTAGAGATTATGGCATTTTAATGCTCTAAACAAACGATGCTTTTTACATCCGAATGAATGGTTTTGGCATCTGGTTGGTGACGGTAACTCTCTCGGACAGATAATTATAAGGTTAAACGAGGCTTACCTGAAGTCGAAGTTTAGCTGGAATTATATTGAGTGTGCTGATGGTAAGAGGTATGCACACTCATGACGCAGTGAAAACGTGAGATCGGCCCGCACACCGCACGGATTAGCCAGACTTATAAGTAGGCCCACATGTGGTCCCTGATAAAGATATAAGGGTGAGGGGATTTAAATATCTAGAAGGGTGGTGGGGTATGTGCATACCTCTTACCAATCAGCATACGAAATATAATTATAAAGTTAAACGAGGCTTACCTGAAGTCGATGTTTTTAACTGGAATTAGATTGAGTGTGCTGTTGGGAAGAGGTACAAACATACCAACCCTTCAGAGCATTAAATCTCAACCCTTAGATATTTATCCGTTACAAGCATTGTGGCTTAAAGTCCTAGGCTAATCCGGGCCGGGCGCGCATCTCACGTATTTCACTTGCTCAGAGGTGTCCATACGCTCTTCCCATCAGCACACTCAATATAATTCCAGTTTAAACCATCGACTTCAGGTAAGCCTCGTTTAACTTATATAATTATCGTCCGAGATACCGTCCAACAGATGCCACAACCCTACATTGGATGTAAAAAGCATTCGTTGTAGAGCTTAAAATGCCATAATTCTATCATTTTTTGTCAAGAAAGGTCCAAACACAACAACAGTAAGCAGCACAAAAGGAAGTTTGATTATTTGAAAGGGGAGACAACTCTCATTTATGACAGCAGTAATAGCGGTCGGCAAGCGTTTACCAGACGCATACGGGGACTTCGAAGTTTGACTTTCTTTTGCGAGGTGCAAAATAAACCGCCTTATAAATGAGGGAATAAAAGCCTTTTACTCTAATTTTTTTCAGATTTTTCTTGAAAAATTGCCCTATTCGCCTTATACACAGAGCAGCGCCTAATGATCCGAAAAATAGGTTAATTTAAAAGTTTGCACAGTGGCTTGATAGACTCGTTCATGCAATGGTCTTACTTGTTTTCTCCTGTGTGGTTCCGATTTTATGTGTTTTCCATTTTTATCTCAATGTACTTGGGTGTTTGGAACAGTCCTACATCTTCCCTCCTGTCATAGTTTGACCTTGGTGACGAGTTTTATTTTGTAATGAAATGTCCCAAATACAATGATATCAGATGTCAGGTTATTTCCAGCAAATGTACATGTGTAAAGTCTAACTATTGTCATTTGTTCTGTGGTGGTACAATAGTATGATTAAATGTGGCGACATTTCTAAGGCTTAGAAGAGTTGTGTGACATTGTATACGGTGTGCTAATTATATTAGTTATCTTTTGTAACCGTTTTCAATTGTTGCATTAATTTTGTATTTGCTTGGTTTGCTTCAAGTCCTCCATGACCCAAAAGGGTTCAAAGGATTAAACAATCTTTGAATCTTTGTGTGTGTACTTTTTAATCTCTTGGTCATGATCCAAGAATATTGAATTTAAAACTTTTAAATGGTATAATGTGTTTTAAAATAGACGTTTTATGAGGTGTACTAGTCTTATTATTTGTTTCCTTTTGTGTGTGGGTGTGTGTCTTTTACATAGATGTACAGTTTTAGCATTTTAGTTTGTTCTTCAACCCTTTCACTGCCAATGTCGCATTTTGGCACCACAATGATTTATTACCCATGTCATTAAAACTCTTCAAATCAGGGTCTATTATTCAATGATATTGTTGTTCTTGATTATAAAAAGTAAGGAAAGGCACTTATTTTTTTAAACCTGTTTCAGAGGCAATCAATAAATATTGCTGACAAACTCTTATTCATCTGATCCATGTAAGTTTAATTTTTTTTAAACTGGCTAAAAAACGTCTGGCGACGAAAGGTTTATTTGCTTTTGTAAAGCTCGATGAGCCTGCCCTTTAGGCGGGGTATCGCGCTATACAAGTCTACCTTAGCATCATTATTTTAGTGAACGAATAAGCCGATACATTTATTTTTCTAGACCGAGACCCCTGCACCATATAAACTGAAATGCACGGGGTCTTGTTCTGTGTTTTCCGTCAAGCCTCACAATAATATAGTAACCAAATCAGAAATTTTGGTAAAATTACGGGTTGTGCCTTTATAGTCTGTAAAATGCACTACTCTCACCTGGCCGATAGTGACCATGACTGCCCGAGAGCTGGCCATGCTGGCTCCGCTGAACGATTTTATTGGACCCTCCTCCTTGATCACCCGGTACAGCCCGTCTATCGCGTGCTTGTAGCTGCCATCAGCCACACTCTGTCGTTAGCACTGGGTCAGTTTTATGGTATTGCATTGTGTCTGAAGCCCGGACGGGTAGTCATGAGTGCGTCTTAGACAGCCAACACGGGTTAGTATATGTAAAATTAGGCTAAACAAGCCATAGACGATTTTCGGAAGAAAAAAAATAGGGGTGAGTATTTCGTGAAAATTAGAGTTTGTTTACCTCCATTACTCGGTCAAACACCATAGCAACAATGCAACAAATGGCGTCGACGAGAGTGAAGCGAAGCGAGTGCACGATTTTCAAACATTTTTTTAAAATGGAAAGAGGGGCTACAAACTGTTTTAACTTGCAAAACGTCGCGAACTCGCAAATAAATAAACATTGAGATAGACTCAGATAGCTTGATGGCGAGAAACACAAACTGCTGGGGGGAGTGAGATGTGTCTAAATCTAGGCAATCTAACTCAAAGTCAAAGTGAGCCTCACCCCGGGCCCGCAGCATTGTGTTGGAGTGTGATTGCTACCATCTGAGGGGGCAAATTGCTATCATACTGTCTTGACATCTGTATGGTCCCCCTTACCAAACAATGCTTCACAGTGAGGGGTGCCATTATAAATCACATGTTAACTGACAGACTGTTACCATTTTCAGATTGCTATCATGCATTTTTTGGAAAGGGGTGACTCTACAAATGTCAAAAGATATACATGATACCAGATGGTAATCATTCCTATTTTGGGGATCTACCACAGTACCTGATGGTAGAGTAACTTCCCCTATTTGATCGATTGAATTAGGCAAGATCACTCCCATACACAATAAAACTACTCTCCTTAATTATTTCTGAACAATTCCTATTGCTTGTGGGAGTTTTAGTCTAAATTACATACTACTACCCGTGTTGACGGTCTAAGACGCGCGCATGATTACACGCCCTGCTTCTTACTACCATCAACCACAATTAGCACTGAGTCATTCTTGTGTCGCTGTACGGTGACAAAGCTTGACTAACTCTTAGAGCATGTGTAATACAGAATACAAGTCCTCGTGAGGAGCTAAAAAACCAAAAAAGAAGAAAATGTTGTTGTTGTCGTTCCCTGGCTTAAAGACTCCAGGGATCATCCCAACAGCCGAAGCACTTCTAGAACACAATGGTACAAATGCCCCAGCTAGGGATGAGAACATTAATACTGTGTGTGACCGTTTTTGATTACAACTCCAAGTAGGCAGCCACACTCCGACTTCAGAGGATTTTGGGTACTGATTATGTTATGCTAGGCAGCTTTCACATGGACTAAAGACAATCCCCGCATAAATATGCAACATAACAACATTTTGATGTAGGCCTAGGTGTTCTAGCTTATGTCAATTGGTCTGACCCAGGCTTATGCCAAGGCTGTAAGAGAACATGTAATACAGTACAGAATCCATGACAAAAACAAGGGCATCAGCTGGAAGCGGCAGCACCGCATTGTAAATTGCATCGTACCGAGCAGCAGCAAGGCATTGTGACAATGAAAACCCGTCCAGAGTTATGTCCTCTCCCCTCCCCCCAATAAACAATATCTCTCTCTCTCTCTGTCTCTCCTCTCTGTCTCTCTCTCTCTGTCTCTCTCTCATTCTCTCTCTCTTTATCTCTCTCTCTTTATCTTTCTCTCTCTTTTCATAGTTTACGACATGATTCAAAAGTAGTAGGCCGGAAACATGTCTGCCGCTCTGCAACATTGTAGTTCCGGGGGATAATTTATATACGAATGTTTTATATTCTTAGTGTCACAGGACAAAAAATAACCCTGACATAAAATTGGAAGGGATTTTGTCTTCTAGTTTACGAGATACAGCTTGGAAAATAAATATATAGTGCAAAGAAGGACATTTCGGCTTTCAAGGTCACACACTTCAATGTCAAGGTCAGCATGGCGATAATGTATGCTCGGATGTTTTCTACTCTAGGGTTATACATTAGCCACCCACAATCTGAAGCGCTTCTGTCAAGCAAAAAATGTGGAAAAAATGGCTTAAAACCCAATTTTTAGACCACTACCACTTTCAAGGCTTACCGCATCTCCCGGACCGTGACCATTGACTTTGATCGGTATGCCACCTTCAGAACGGCCATAACATAAGTCAAAGTACTTGCATGCCAAATTTGAAGTCTCTACCACCAACGGTGTGGGAGTTATGGCCCCTTAAAGATTTTTCGGTTTTCAAGACTTTCAAATCTTCAAGGTCAAGGTCAGCACGGTGTTAATTAATGAAAGGAAGCTTCCTTTTCAAATTGTCTACCCCTCTGCCAATTTTAATCAAAAAAATCCAAACAGTAGTTTTTAAGACAATCAATACAGACACACACACACAGGACATACCGACCAGACACACACAGAGCACATCACCAGCGCGATCGCAAATACACCTACGGCCTCTAGTCCTGCAGTAATAATCACTCACTGTACAACAAATACAAATACACCACAGTGACATTAGCTGATAGTTTTATTTAAGCGCTCTCACACACACACAGACTCCCCATCAACTTACTTTCTTCTTTGCTCCTTGGGAAGTTTGACATCATTCTGCATTCTGAAAACAATAATTACGAGGTATTTTAAGCAAAGATTTTGTTTCTAAATAATGCAAATGCACCCATGTACAGCAAAACCTAAATGCAGACGTTGCAAAATCAACAAATAGTGTACTTTTTAAAATATGATTTTTGAATTTCTATTTTCCTGTCAGAGTAAGAATGAAAGAAAACTACAACAATTTTACATTTTTTTAAGGCACAGATTGAGTGATCCAATTCTGCACCTTACCCATACACGGGTGAATTGAAGGATTCTTTATTTCCTTCAAAATAACTTCACAGTGGAAAAGAGGGGTTCAGAAAAAAAGGCATAAGAAGAGAAGAGTACAAATGAATCTACATTTTTCAGTCGTTTCTGATACATGTATTCATGACTTTGGATTAAGAACATCCAAACAAAGTTATGGTACGACACTAATTTGGGTCACATACACAATATTGCTGGTACAACTAAAACCAATGCAGACTATGCATTACTCACTCATGTTGTTTCTTTTATCTGAGCTATTTATTAACTAACCAGGCCACATTTTCCCTACCTGACATTAACCAAGTCAGGGGGCGTGCCCACAAACCCCCCTGTGGCCCCTGAAATGCCGGCCACCAGCACCTTCTGGTAGAATGGCATCACCGACCCATCCGCCTGCAGATGCTTCTTGGCCGTCTCGTACATGGCAAAGCGCGTCATGGAGTAGGTCAGCTGTGACAAGCACGCATAAAACGCAAAATCACATCACTTCAAAACACGAGGTGACATTCAAAGTATGCAAGACTTAAAGATACACAGACGCGCCACGATTAAGTCCCTTGGTTTTTTGGGAGGTAGCTGTGACCCATATAGAAATGTCCCCATGTTCAAAATTGAGGCTGCTCTTTAAAATGATGACATGGCTCTGTCATATTGGGGCATTTGTATGGTAGTGAGACTGAGTACAAAAGGAAACTTTTATTCTAAAATTTACGTTTAAATAAAACGATACTTACCATGAATCACACTCTTGCCAATATCCAACGATTTGCTACATGCCGTCATGGCTACACAGAATACCAAGAAAAGCACAATCCTCCACGAAGTGGAAATGCCTTCATTTTCTCGCGCGCATGCGTAGGCGGAACATCCTCTTTCCGAGTACGAGAGTGTATCCAAGAAACGCTAGCAGGGCCAGAACCGAAACCTGCCTAGAAAGCGGGGAGGACGGGGCGGGAATAAACGTGAGTCATGTAAGTTGTTTATTAAAACGTAATTTTAGCATAAAACTGTCCTTTTCAACTTACACATACTTATACCATGACTCACTCGTGCAGATTAGCGATACAAGGAAGATGGCTTACCGGTTTAGTCTGGAGTAGGACCTGGAAGATACCTAGAAGGGGCACTGACAGAGACTGCTGAGAACAACATCCCACAAGGCAAATCCTCTGGAGCCATCATCACGCAGCCTGGACACATCTCTAAGGTAGAATTGGATGAACGTTCCTTGGGAACGCCAGTATCCGCATCCATAACGGTCTTTTGGAGGTTGAGGGAGTGCGAAAAGGCTAAGGAGGTGCCCAGCACGGACTTCATGAGACATGCCCATAAAACTCGTGAGTCTGCTGAACTGGGACTGTTGACATAAGCAAAGTTTTAGACTGAGGCGATCCAACGGAAATTGAGGTATGCCTGATTATCCTTAGTATAGCCCTCTTCAAGGAGTAGCAAATGGTGGCGGCTCGCTCGAAAGACTGCTTGTTCGTTCCTGCGCTACAACGCGTACGCGCTCTGACCGGCAAGCGGCGGTCACTCGTCATCCGAACCTAATGGATGAAAGAGGCTTGTACTGACACGAGGGGGACTATTGAACCTGGACCTGGTTCCCTTTGCCAGAAACTCTGGGAGACAGCGAAGAGTAAAAGGAGCCATCGGCTCTGTGTCTACATCAGCAGGAAGGCCACTAAGGCATGGACCTCACTGCCCTACGACCTGAATCCAGGGACAAAGGAGAAGGCTGTTTTGAAGGTCGAAACCTTGAGGGAGATCTCTCTAACAGCTCAAAAGGAGCCTTGCACACAAGGCGCTAAAACTCAGAAGAGTTCCCAGGCAGGGACACGCCTAGGAGTCCTAGCCTGGGAGAGAGAGCTTAACGACAATGTCACCAGTGAGGGGATCATCCGAAAAGGAAGGGGCCACCCAGCTGGTGAGGATAGTGAGAGATAGCTGCCCTATGGACCTTGACAGTCGAGGCAGAGACAGAAAGATCCCGGGACAGAAAGGCCAAAGGAACATTTGCAAAGGTTACTATGCGTGATAGGCGAATGAGGGGAAACCCGTTGTCCCCCACACCAACTGAGACGCATGTCTTAGAGGAGTAAATCCTTGAGACTGCCTTAGCGGTGAGCAATGGAGACCATGTCAAACGACCGGGCAGGGAGGCACCTATTGAAGTAACAACGTGAATCCCGCACAACAGCCCGCGTGAAGACTCGATACTCTGGGTTCCCTTGAGGATACCTGCATTGAGATTGAACAAGGCTCTCGGATGAAGGTGGATATTTGATTGGGGGAACATTGATACAACATAGCTCTGGAAACCAGGCTGGGCCGGCCAAAAGGTAGCGACTAGAATGAGGGAGCACTGTCTTCGCGAACCTTCCTCTGAGAATTGGAAGGGGAGTAAGGCGTCAGACTAGGAGGTTTGTGCCACGGCAGTGACAGAGCGCCCACTAGCCCAAGCCGCCGGATCCGAACTGGAGAGATGTAAAGAGGAGGCGTGAATCGTTTCAACTCTGGGTGGCGAAGAGGTCACCATCGTCAAAACCAAATCTTCCATATCGGGGCGAGGACGGATCTGTCCAACTCGTCCTACTCCGTCTGGAGAACATGAGTGAGGCCTGCGAGGGAGTCTGCCAAGAATATAGAGTTTCCCAGGAATGTGTTTTGCAGATAAGGAGATGCCACTGCTCCTGCACCAGCGAAGGACTCTCGCTGCGTAGGGAACACGTAACTCGCGACTGATACCGACCCCCCCCGCTTGTTGTATAAAGCAAGCCACTGTTTGTACTTGATCGGTAGCTCAGGCGATGTGCTTGTGCGCAGCTGCTGCTCGCGACTCGAGTAGAGCCAGAAAAACTGCCTCCAGACTCGAGCGATTTATTTGCCAGGAGGCCTGAAGTGGATGACCAATCCCTGCTGCTGACCATGAGCCCATGTGCAGACCCCCAAACTCCATGGTGGGAGGCGTCCATGAGCGAGGGGAAGTGATGGGTACTCCCTGGGAGATCCAAGCAAGATCCAGCCAAGGAGCAAGGCGATTGGCGTAAAGGCCATGGACCCATGGGAATCATTTTCTCCCAGGAGTGCAGAGACCTGGCACCAGCGACTCCGAACTCCCTCTGAAAACTGCGTTTTGCGAGAGACACCCATTGGGATCGCTGTCGTAAGGGGCCAAGGACTCCATCACCCAAGAGAGACGCAAGCATGCTCGCTGGAGCTGAAGGCGCTGTGAAGACGGCTGGATTATGCAGCTTCCAGTCGCTGGACGCGATTATAGGCAGGGCGGAACGAGCCAGGCCCTGTGTCCAAGTGGATGCCCAGAAAGGTGAACTGCTGAGTCTGGGACCAGTTCCGACTTCTGAAGGTTTAGGACAGGAACCCGCCAAAAGTGCCGACATAGTCGTTGGAGAACTCTGAGCGGAGTGATTGCTGCACTGGACTAGGGGAGAGGCTAGGATCAGGCAGTCGTCCAGATAGACCTGATGCGAATCCCCTCCCGACGAAAGAAGAGGCAGAGCTCCCTGACACCTTGGATTCAAAAATCCAAGGGCTGTGGCTTAACCAAAGGGGAGCCCGGAACTGGGGAAGACGCGGTCTCCGCCACCAAAGCCGAGCCCACTTGGCGATGACGCGGGGTACAATCAGGATATGGAAGTAACTGCCATCCGTTAGGTCACAGTAGGTGGCCCAGTCGGTTACCTGGGTGAATAGAATCCCTTGATAGGAGTGAAAGGGTCTCCATCCTGAAAAGGCGACCGCAAGAAAAACAGTTTCGAGCGGCAGAAAGCAATCCACACAGGCGCCAGCCCCCGGACTGCCTTGGGACAACAAAGATGTCGCACCATAGAAACCAGGGAGAAACTTGGGAGGTCACTCCTCTGTCGCCTTCTTGTTGGGATAGAGACTGGATCTCTGGTTCAGAGCCGATCACTGACCCTGATGATCGCGGGGAACCCGAAAAGCAGGAGTAAGCGAAGTGAGGGAACTTGAAGTGGACGACCCAAGGCAGCCGTACCCCGATCTAAACACCCAAGGATCCCCCGTTGGCCACTGAATATCCTCCAGCTTGAAAAATGGTGAGAAAGTGGGCCACGGGTGGAGAACTGTGGCATCGTGAGGGGGGGCCCCCAAGTCCTTGGAGGGTGAGGCATTGGTGAACGAGGCTGAGGCGCCGTGGAAGGGATCCAAGGCTTATCTGCCGTGGGCCCGTGGTGGCGTTGATGATGTGCCAGAAGAGCGACCCCGAGAATGCCTTGGGCTTAGAGCAAGTGTCTGGAAGCACCAAGTCCATTACGGAAGATGGAGCAGTCCGCTTGGGGAGTCTGCTTTGGAGCCTGCCTTGAAAGAGACTGCAGGGCCCCTGGAGGAGAGCTTGGCGTCATACTTGTCCTATGATAGAGGGATCGAACATGCTTGCCCCCAAAGAGGATGTACGCCTAAATAGGCACTGCCCAAGAGATGCCCATTCAATCCGCTGTGCAGAGCCAGCAGTTAAAGAGGAACATAGGACAAATTGGTGGGCAGGGAGGGGAGAAAGGGGGGGGGGGGGAGGGCGGGGGGGGGGAAAAAGGTGTGGGGGATCGAATGTCCCTTCTGGCAGGACGAAGTTAGCTGCATCCTGGCTAGTGTGTCCACCAAGAACTCAGTGACCTGGGAGGTAGCCTTGGTGAATGCGATGGCAATGGCTCCGGGTTCAGGGGAAGGCCGGAGGAGGGAACGTCTGGTCCGAATGGAGTTCAATGAGGCCGCCATAGGAACGAATCTAAAATAGAGGAAAGCCTCCATCCTCGGCGTGCCGACTCCTCCCCATTCGGACAGTCTGTCCGAAGGGACGAGTCACTGGGCAGAGCCCTCCGCTCATCCTAAAAGGAGGATCATCACGAGAGGCAGAAAGGGCCCCCGTGGGAATGGCCTCGTTGTACCAGAAACGGGGACTTGCTCACTGGAGAGACAGGGCCCGTCTTGCAAAACTTGCCCACAGTAATGGCCCCTAGGAAAAGCAGAGGACATGGGCGAAAGGGCTTGGTCTTCTCTGGGGGGAGTAGGTGAACTCCGCGGGAGAGAGCCCATCGGATGGCCATTGTTGTGCACCTCCAGGATGAAGGATCCCACGAGGTCGGACTCCCTACGGGGTAGGCGAGGACTGGTAGAGGGTGAGAGAGGCGCACCAAGTCTCTTCTCCACTGCAGAGATGCCTTTGGTCTCCCTGGGAGGAGCCGTAAGCGCCGGACTCGGCCGGGCTTAGAGACTAGCAGAGAGATGGCGTCCCTGAGGGACAAGGAAGCCATCTGAGGTCCTTGGGCTTTCTCCCGGGTGCATAGGAACCGTCAGGTCCAGTGGCGAAGGAACAAGGTGAAGTGGGCCTGCCGTGTGTAGGGAGGCTGGAGGTGCTGCATAGTGTCCGGGCGGAAGCGGCAAATGAACTCGGAGAAGAGGACCTCTCCCCTTGGGCTCCGCATGTCCACGGCCCACAGAAGC
>JAGGCT020000035.1:4151349-4178450 GCA_017654935.2 Phymorhynchus buccinoides
TTCACACAAGGACGGTCACGACGCCTGCTCCAGGTGGATGACGTTACACAGACTTCACACGCTGCACACACTCTGCTCCTTTGGGAGGACTTCCAGACTTTCCACATGTGCACACCCTCTCCAGGTGGGATTACGTTACACCGACTTTCACACAGTGTGCACACACCTGGCTCCAGTGGGAGGACGTTACAGCAGAATTTCACACACTGTGCGCACAAACTTGCTCGGTGGGAGGACGTTACACAGACGTTTCACACCGGGTGCCCACACCTGCTCCAGGTGTGTGGACGTTACACAGACTTTCACACAGGTGCACACACCTGCTCCCAGGTGGGGGACGTTACACATACTTTCACACAGGCTGCACCAACCTGTCCCATTTGGGAGGATGTTTACAAGCACACACTGCGTCCAGGTGGGAGGGACGTTACACAGACGTTCACACAGGGTGCACACACCTGCTTCCAGTGGGAGGATTTACAAGCACACCCTGACTCCAGTGGGAGGACGTTACACAGACTTTCACACAGGCTGCACACAGCCCTGCTCCAGGTGGGTAGATTTACCAGCCCACCTGCCTCCATGTGGTAGGACGTTACCAGACTTTCACCAGGCTGCACCACCTGCTCCAGTGAAGGATTTTACAAGCACACCACCTGCTCCGTGGAGACGTTACACAGACCTTTCAACACAGGGTGCCACACCTGCTCCAGGTGTGGAGGATGTTACAGCACACACCTGTTCCAGGTGGAGGCACGTTCCACAGACTTTCACACAGGGTGCACACACCTGCCCAGGTGGGAGGATGTTACAAGCACACACCTGCTCCCGGTGGTAGGACGTTCCACCCAGCTTTCACACGGCTGCACACACCTCTCCAGGTGGGAGGACGTTACACAGACTTCCCACACGGTGCACCACCTGCTCCAGGTGGGAGGACTTTACACAGACTTTCACACAGGCTGCAAACGAACTTGCTCCAGGTGGGAAGATGTTACAAGCACGCACCTGCTCCAGTGGGAGGACGTTACCCAGACTTTCACACACTGTGTCACACACCTGCTCCAGGTGGGAGACGTACAAGCACACACCTGCTCCGAGTTGGGAGGGACGTTACACAGACTTTCACAAACAGGGTGCACACAATCCTGCTTCCAGGTGGGAGACGTTACACAGACTTTTCACACAGGTGCACACACCTGCTCCGGTGGGAGGACGTTTTACACGACTTTCAACACAGGCTGCACACACCTGCTCAGGTGTGATGACTGTTAAGCACACACCTGCTCCAGTGGGAGGACTTTTACACCCAGACTTTTCACACAGGGTGCACCACCTTTCTCCAGGTTGGGAGGATGGGTTACAAGCACACACCTGCTCCAGGTGGGAGGCGTTACACATACTTTCCACACAGGCTGCACTCACCTGCTCCAGGTGGGAGGATGTTTACAATCACCCCTGCTCCAGGTGTGAGGACGTTACGCAGATACTTTCACACAGGCTGCCACACCTGCTCCGTGGGAGGATGTTATAGCACACACCTGCTTCCCGGTGGGAGGACGTTACCAGTACTTGCACACAGGTGCAACACACCTGCTCCATGGTGTGAGGATGTTACAAGCACACGGCCCGCCTCCAGTTGGTAGGACTTGTACACAACTTTCACACAGGTGCACACCCTGCTCCAGGTGGGAGGATTTACAAGCACACACCTTGCTCCAGGTGGGAGGACGTTACACAGACTTTCACACAGGCTGCACAACCTGCTCCATGTGGTAGGACGTTACACAGACTTTCACTGGCTAGCACCGCCTGCTCCAGGTGGTAGGATGTTACAACACACACCTGCTCCAGGTGGGAGGAACGTTCACAGACTTTCACACACGGTGCACCGACCTGATCCAGGTGGGGGGACATTACAAGCGACACACCCTGCTCCCAGGTGGAGGACGTTACACAGACTTTCACACAGGGTGCACTCACCTTGTCGCCGGTGGTAGGACGTTACACAGACTTTCACACACGGTGCACTACACCTCTCCAGGTTGGAGGAACGTTACACAGACGTTCACACACTGTGGCAACACACCTGCTCCAGTGGGAGGACTTTACACAGACTTTCACACACGGTTCACCCACCTGCTTCTCAGTGGGGGACGTCACAGACTTTCACACAGGGGTGCACACCACTGCTCCAGTGGCGCTGTTACCGCACACACCTGCTCCAGTTGGGAGGAACCCCCCGTTACACAGACTTTCCCACAGGGTGCACACACCTGCTCCAGGTGGAGGATGTACAAGCACACACCTGCTCCAGGTGGGAGGACGTTTACACAGACTTTCACCAGGGTGCACACACCTTCTCCAGGGGGAGGACGTTACACAGACTTTCACACAAGGCGCAGCACTCACCGGCTCCATGTGGGGATGTTACAAAGCCACACCTGCTCCATGTGGAGACTTTACACAGACTTTCACACAGGGTACCCACTACCTGCTCCAGGTGGGAGCCGTTTACAACAGACTTTCACACAGGTGCCACGGGGACCACACACCAGCTTTCTAACGACTCGCCGTGTGACTACCAAATACACATAACACTGCTAACTGCACGGAAACCCCCAAAAGCATGTGGATCTGCTTCTTGGCTGGTATGCCCCCACCATCATCTCTTCATCACCGTCATCGACATGTATACTGACTCCCCAAAAGCAATGTGGATCTGCTCTGGCTTGGGTGATTGACCCACCACATCATCATCACCATATCATCATCATCACCATATCATCATCATCATCATCATCACATCTCATCATCATCCCATCTCATCATCGTCATCACAATGTTTACTGACCCCCAACAGCAATGTGGTCTGCTCTTGCGGGTGTAATAGGGAGGTAGACGTGGCTTGTTGTCCCCCCATCATTATCATCACAACACAACACGCGCTCACCAGCATGGTGATTGATTCTCCTTCACTGGTACCTTCCTTTAGTTCTGAAACAGAAGAAAGGGTTAAAAATAAACAGAAAAGTAGACTGTACAACATAATAATATCAATCATTCAATGATGAAATTGAATTTTTAAAACATTATTATCAGTCAATCAATCACTGATCAAATCAAGGGCACATTGTGACATTGCCCAATGCCTTCAGTAGTTCAATCACAAATGGTCCTTTTTTTTAACTAATTCAAAGCCGAGGTGAATTTCGTCAATAGCATGGATGATTTTCCCCAAAACAATGAGTCATGACTGACTATGTACATGACAATTCGTCGAAGGACACTTCGTTAAAAGGACACCTCGTACAGCACTTCGTTTACCACTACCTTCGTCCAACGTGACAGTTCGTTGACGCGACAGTTGGTCGACGCGACCGTTTCGTTGAGCACTAAAAGTAAAAGATATTTCTGTGTATTGCACCGCAAAGGTAGGGACATGTGTGGACAGTAAGGTCGACATGTTGCATGCAAGGGGGACCACAGACCTTTCGCAGTATCTAGGCACTACGCAATCCGGCTACCATACGGCCCACCGGGGTCGAACCCCGACCGGCACAGCTCCTGCCTTTTATTTACCACTACTTTGATATATGGCCCTACTAGTTCCCTAGAATAGTGTGTGGTTGGGACAAGGGAGGGGGAGGGAGGGTGACTGAGCAGGATTGGTTTGGTGAGGTGTTTATTGGAGGGCTGTTTGAGTGTCTCCAATGTCGGGGTGGTGGGCGACTGCTGAGAGGCTTGTTCGCATTGCGGGATAGTTTTGAGGAAAGAATGGGTTTACGGTACTGGGTTCGTGGCGGGGAATGTCATAGGCTGCAGAGGTGACTGGCGGAGACTTTTCTTTTGTAAGTGTTTTGTAGGGAGATGTTTGGAGTTGAGTTCGGAAGGCTTTGTGGAACTTATAGAAGGTGTTCAGTCCTGATTTTCAGTTTGTCGTTCTGGAAGAAAGGGCCATTTCAGGTTTTTTCAGGAGATCTGTGTTCTGTTGTATGCCGGTGTGAAGAGAATATCCTACCTCCATGAAATAAGTAGGCCTAGCCGGGCCTAGCCAATCAGAATTGTTTGTTTGGTCCGCCATTGTGGTGAATTTTACGAAACTAAGTGCATCTTGTGTTTTTTATTTTTATTTCTTATACTCAAGGTTATGTGATATCGTATCACTCAGGTTTTTGCGTTGAATTAATCATCTGTATTCATACAGTTGTCATGTAAATTTTAATTGGTCGAGCTGATTTTTTATCAGCTTACTAGTGTTAGTATTAGTGCTCTCTTAATGGTTAGTTGGTAGTTGATTCATAAAAGGTGTCCACTCTGTTAGTACAAGAATATTTTCGTGTGTTTAGTTTTACAAATTTAATAAGTATTTTATCAGTGCTATTTCTTGTTCTGTCATAATTTGTTAGTTTGAAAATTCTGTTGCATATTACAATCATCATATTATTAAATATTTATAACTTTGCATTAGATCACCTCTTATTCTTCTGCTTTCAACTTGGAAGATTCAGGCGTTTCCATTCTCTCTCTACACGAAGAGTTATTATATCCATCATTATTAGTTGCCCTTTCTTTGCGCCTTCTCTATTAATGTTGATTGTCTTTTCATTTGGGATAACCAAATAACATTAAACCATCTTATATATATTTTTTGAAAATCTTTCTGGGTGTGTGTGTGTCTGTCTTCTGTCTGTCTGTCTGGTGTGTCCCTTATGCACGGCCCACAGTTTCTCAACCGATTGACCCAAATTGGCATCAAGGCTCCTTCGCACCCGTCCGAAGCTCATGCCATCCTTACTTTTCAGAAACCTGTCCGCAAGGGTTCGTGGGGAGACCGAAAATCGTTAATGTGCCATAACTTCACACCGCAGGTCCCTGAGAGTCCTTGAAACTTGGCATGGATGTACTTTCGCTTATGGCCGTTCTGATGATGGCCGTACCAAATAAGGTCAAGGTCAAGGTCAGGAGATCGTATGCCTTGAAATTGGTAGGGGTCCTATGGTTGGGTTTCTGTCCCACTGGCATATCTCCTGAACGTGCGTTACACATCGTTTCCAGTTTTGTGTGGTGGTGTGTCACAGAGAAGGCATCCGGCATAAATTATCGCCGTCATGACCTTCACCTAGCGTAATGCCCTGAAACCGAAAATCTTTAAGGGCTAACGTCCGACACCGTTGGTCGTTAGGGAACTTCAAACTTGGCATTAGGTACTTTGGCTTATGGTTGTTCTATGATTGTAGTTTCATTTATTACCTGCAGTAACTGTGTGGTGCATGACGTATGCTGACGGAAACCATGCTGGACAACTCTGTATACAATTTAATGAATTTTCATATGATCAAGTCACGATAACATACTCTAATAATACTTTAAATACCTTACAAGTTACTGATGTTAGACTCCTGGTCTATATACTATGAGCACTCTTATCCCTTTTAAAACAAGGCATAACATAGCATTTTTTCCATTAAATTAAGAACTGTTTTACAATTCCATAATTTAATTAAATAACATCAAAGTGGAACAGATATTCTTTACATAGTTCTAAAGCACCCTAAGGAGGAATATTATCCGGCCCTTGAGGCCTTGCTTACATCCATTCCTTAACTTAATTTCAACTGCCTTTGAAGGTTACAATGCAGTCTGTTTACAATTTTAACCATCAGACGAATAGCTGTATTAACATGTGGTAATTTACCAGTCCTTCTTTACACACACGCATGCAAAATATTAATTTAAAAGCATGTTGGCTTTGTCACTTCGGGAACGGCAAACATCACATTTCTTATTTATTTAGGGCTTATACTGATTTGGCTTTAGTTTTTGGACCGTACATATTTCCAAAACTTCTTGGATATTCTTACAATCTTTAGCATATTGCCTTTCATGCTCTTTTTTTTAGCCGCTTTAATTTCTTCTTTATTACACTTGTTCCTTTTGTCAATATACTTAAGATACTCTTTACCCTTTTTGGTCTGATGAAATCTTGAAAGAGGTAACTGAGTTCTTTTTTATTTCTCTCAGTGCTTTATTGTTTAATCAGACTAGGTTTGGGTTTTGACATATAATTATAACCATTTTATTTCAATCTTGGCAGAATATTTTTGTGTCTCCATGGACTGTAAATTGGATTTTTTATGGCTTCCCACGCGTATCCATCTACTCCATGGAATTTTACACTGTCCCAATCTTCCTGACCCATTTCTTCCCTCATTTGTTATACTGTCCTTTGTTAAAGTCAAATTTATACTTTTTTTTCATTTTTAGTGTTAGATGTCTGGTGTTACGGCCCGATAACGTATCTTGGCCCAATACGTATCGTGCCGTGGCCCAATAAGAGTTTCCGTATTGGGCAACCTTATCAGGCCAGGCCCATAGAGAAAAAGGGTGTGTTTTTTCTATCGGGCTGGCCAATGCCAAACAGTCCCTGTCTTCCGGGAAAAATCCGGTTTTCTAATGATAACCAATGCATATCTGGTTCTATGATTATTAATAACTTTGTTGTGAGTTGTTGTCACAAAGTTTAAAGTTTTCCAGGTTTGTGATTGTTGTACGTTGTTTTGAGTTCTGAGTACTATTAACAAGCGATCAATTATATTTAAGCGCAGAACGATTAGCACTGAGCGTTCTATTTGAGTTATGGATCCGCAATAGAGAACGGCCAGTGAAGAGTCACTGAGAAACCTTTCTCAAAGCGAGCGATCGTCAATTTTAACAGAAGAACGCCATAACAATTTGAAGGCATACCTTCGAAGCCCTGCAGCATGCAGTCTTGATCGAGCAGAAAAATCAAGATGCTCTCTGTCTCTGTTCTGTCTCTCTCTCAAATAAAAAGGCCGACCTTATCAGCACGACAGTCTGTGGTGGTGTGTCCTTGGGTAAGATCGACACTTTACTCCCATTTCCTTGTCCTCCCGATGAGCGCACTTCGATAAACGAGCGTCCACCATCTCGCCTCATACTCCACTATAACAGACGTATAAACCCCAAATATGCTAGACCCATGACACTTTGACAGTCATGTGCCTAAGGAAAACCTGCGGAGAAGTTTCTTGCACACGAGTTACTTATGCCCCTCCCTCTCCTTACACACACAAACACTCTCGTTAAAACCCCCTCCCCCCTCCCCCATGAATAAAAACGATAAAAAGCTGGAAAACTAAACTTAAGCTGACTAGCCATAAACCTTCCTATTCCCCCCCCCCCCCCCAAAAAAATGCCAGTTGAGCTGAGGGAGAGAGCAACTCAGAAGCAACGTCCTAGCCAAAGAGGACAGACAAAATGTGGTATGTATCTAAAAAACAACACACCACACACAGAGAAAGAGACTGCAAACATAAGCCAAACCACCTTCATACAAAGTTTCAACAAACGTCAAGTGCTTTTGGGACATTCCTGAATCCTTCCCTGATCGCTATTGGGCAGGCCCCTGCAAACGTATTGGTCGGACCAATACTAAAAACAACCTCATTTCACGACTGTTGGGCCAAAAGCCCACCAGTGTGTGTCATATTGGTCTGGCCCAATACAGAACTCTCTATTGGGCCACGGCCCGATACATATTGGGCCAAGATACGTATCAGGCCGTAACAATATAAGTATAGTGTGGACTGGCTCAAGCCTAAGCCTCGCCGGCTTGTATAAACGTTCCTTCATGACACTGTTTTGTTGCCTAAGCATGCCTTTTTAAAATTATGATTGTAATTCAATCACTCATGTTTACAAAATAGTTGACTAAAATTTTCATCTAAGTTGTCAAGGAGATTTTTTAAGGTATTAAGTGTTGGTGGGTTTTTTGGTAGGTTAGGTGTTTAGTAAATTCCAGAGGTTAGCAACTAGATTACTAAAACAATGTTTACGCCTGCTAGTATTACAATGCTGTATATGTAATTTTCCATTTTTTTCTGTATTTCTAAGTGCGGTTTAAAATGGATTAGTTGTAATTAAAAAGATGCCAATCATTGCTATGTCAGTTAGTTGTTTGTAAAAATTTGTGGTGTCATGGAGGTTATAAGGTCTCCCTCTAACACGTTCTTACTTGTTAATGAAATGAAGGTTTAAACATTTTAATCTATCTTGGTAATTTAAAAGCTTGACATACTTTTAAACCATCTTTGTGGGCTCTAAAGCTGTACCCTTTCAATAGAAGCTGACTGACGTTTTAAATACGGGTACCATAGATGATATTACCATACTCTAAATGTGAATGTACCAATTATTTGTATAGTAACAAAAAGGTTTCCTTATCTAAACGAGTATTACGTTCTTGAATGTTCTTTTAATTATCTGATTTGCCTTATTTATCCCTTTATGAATATGTGCATCAAAAGTAAGATTATTGTCAAATACGACTCCAAGGTCTTCTTCCTCAGTATATGCATTTATGTTTTGCTCATCTTGATCAATTTTCATAACATAATCATACTCTGGAAATATTTTTGCCTACATGCATAACTTTGCATATTGACACATTAAAATATAGGTTCACAGTCGTTTTTTTGGCCTTTCCTCCTTCCTACCTGTGGTTCGCGTTCCATCACACTTCGTGGTTGGAGGTTACTTTAGGTCACTTTGTATTTTAAAAGTATTGTTCTCTACGTTGTACTGTTATGAAATCTTTGTGGATGTGGATGCAAATGATTGTTGCTATGTACATTGTATATAAATTTGTGTAAATCATGGATAAAAATTGTAAATAAGACTGGTCGCGAGGTTGATATACTGCACTTTTCCTGGGGGGATACCATCTTTCTAAAACACATCATTTTTATCTGAGTATTCTGAACCACAACTCGAAAGCATTTTGTTTTCGTTCACTCAAAAATGATCGAGCCCACTGAAGTATATTATCGCAGATACCATATGCATTTATTTTTTAGAAGAAGTCTTTCGTGTGGTACTGTATGATGAGTGTATCGAAGGCCTTTTTTGAAATCAAGATAAATAACATCAACTGTAGATGTGTTATCCAAAACACTGGTATTTAATCATCTAAGCGCTTAACAATAACTTCTAGCGTAGTTACTGTTGACGCAAATGCCCCCCTCTCTGCGATTTCTTCATAAATAACGTGTTGATAGTTTCGTGATATAAGATCATTTTCTGTCTAAAGCGAGAGTGTTACAACTCGTATATGCCTAATCATGTTTCATGTGGGAAACTATTTCATCCCTAATTAATTACTCCAAAACTTTGCTAGCTATACATGTTAGACTAACTGGTCTATAATTCCCCGGGTCTGATTTAGTTCCTTTTTAAAAAAATCGCTGTTACATATACAGTTTTCCAATCCTCAGGAATATCACCGGACTCTAAAGACATATTAAAAAGTGTACTTAATGGTTGCGCAAGTTCATCACAAAATTCTTTTAACACCCTAGGTGGAATACCATCTGGTCCTTGAGCTTTATAAGGGTCTAAAAAATTTTAGTTTATTTTTTACAGACTCTGGTGTAATTTCAATATTGGAAATACTATGACCATTTGAATAACAACACTTATCTAATTTAGGCAAGTTTTGTGAGTTTTCCCTTGTAAAAACACTTGTAAAAAAAGGTATTTAGAGTTTCAGCTTTATGGGAGTGTGTTTCTGCAAAATTTCCCTTGATAAATCATCAATCAATGTACTTACCCCCGAATTAGTTTTACTTTTAGTTCTCTCCTGCACATACCTCCAGAATTGTTTTGGATTTTTCTTGCAACCATGAGCAATCTTTTCTCAAAATTCTTTTGGGATTTTTTAATTATTCTATTACATTTATTTCTAATTTTAATATAATAAAAATATCATAACCTCTCTTCTCTCAAAACTTTTTATATCATTATATTTCTTTTTAATTATTCCTTAGTCTTTTTTAGTCATCCCAGGGGTGTTTTTTCTTTTTTTAGTAATTTTTACTTTAGGGTATATACTGATCCAGGTACCAGACGTATTGTAAAAGAACTGAGTGACGATTTAGCGCTGCCCTTACAATACTATTTAATAAAATCTTAAGAATCTAGGATTATTACTCAGGCACACATGGAAGACAGCCGAAGTACACATCTATATTATAAAAAGGGAACTAACTGACCCAAGAAATTATAGACGCCAGTCATCTTGACGTGCATAGTGTGCAAACTGTTAGAGCAATTTGTCAGGGACTCTAGTATAGTGAAACATATACAGATTTTAAATTATATTCAGATTGCCACATGGTTTTTAGAAGCGTACGTTCTTGTATGACACAACTAGTTGAGGTCATGGATGATTTTAGCTAAACTCATAGTAAGAATAAAGAAGCCTTCGACATAGTGGACTTAGATTTTCGAAAGGCTTTGATTCTCCGTCCCTCACCAAAGACTCTTGTGAAATTAAGATTATATTGGCTAACGGCACCATTTATCATGGGTACAATTTTTTGAACAGACAAAAACAGAAAGTATACGGGTTGGGAATAAATTATCTCACATGACATACTGATTGGTTACCACAAGGAAGCATTTTAGGCCCAATTTTTATTCCATTTTATCAATGACTTGCCAGTATCAAGTACAACGCGTATCAAAGTGTTCGCTGATGATACTTAAAATGTTATAATTCTTCTGATAAATCAATGTTGTTTGTACAGAATGATTACAATAGACTTATTGACTGGTCAGAAAAATGGAACCTATATTTTAATGCAAATAAGTGTAAAATAATGCATTTAGGGTTGAATAATCCCACTAAGAGAATATGAACTCATCTCACGGCACAGTAAGCATGTGTTAGATACTGGTGTAGAAGAAAAGGACTTGGGAGTTATAACTTTATTTGATTCTAAATTGAAATTGATAGACTATTACAACAGCTGTAAATAAAGCTATAGATTTAGGGTTAATCAGGAAACTTTTACAGGCTAAATATAATGTGTCCTTAATCTATATAAAATTTTGGTCAGACCACATCTGGAGTATTGGATTGTGAACCAATTTGGATCCATATCTTAAACGACAATATTTTCAATTGGCGTTACAGACACACTGTTATGTTTTAAAAGGGACAATAAATGTGATTGATTGATCTGTCTCTTTTCAGTTAAACTAAGTTTACATACATGATCTTGTTATCACAGATAACACAGTCTACAGATCTCACCAACTAATAACGGAATTCTAGTAAGTAGTGTTGTCTCACGTGACAAATCACATGATGTTACGATCTCGCACAAGAATGCATTTTGTCATTTGATACTGATAGTCCGTGATACTAGTCTACACTCTACTAGACTGACTCTACACCCAAATCCTTGTCTTGAAAATGAAATGATCGACTAGATTACTAGACTTTATTTTTTTTTTGTTTTTTCTACACACACTTTGCCCCAAATCAGTTTTCTAATTATTTTATTTTCCGCATTGCGCAACCTCTAAGTTAAGTCACTGTAATGTCTGAGACGGCGTGACAAGAAATTATAAAGACTGAAGCCAGGGCCCTCAAGAGAAAAAGAAGACTGGAATGATTAAGAATGAACATGAAATAAATCCTGAAAAATCCAGGATGATGAAAGAGTGCTCTTACCTTGCGTTTTCAGAGTGACAGAGTCTGGCGGTGTATTAAGTATTAACACTTTCAAACTTTGCCTTTCGCTATAAATTGCAGACAATGTACGTCACTACGTAGGACAATTTTGACCGCAAAACCTTGACCAGTATTGACATAACACTGATTATAAAGATGGGACTATCTAAAAAGCTTAACAGCTTGTGTTGTCCCTATCTACTACTACTACGTGCGCACTGTCATAACACCCACCCTGTCACCTGTGTTGTTGGGTAGCAATCTTCTGTGCTGAAGTCCAGAAAATGTAAGTATCCTGCTCACATGCAAACGGCAGGTGTGATTGGTTAATCTTTCGTGATCTTCACCAATGGGATTGTTCGTTTCTTGAAGGCCAACTGTCTGTTGTTGATCAACACCATGGCAGCTTCAGTGAAATCGACCAAATCTTCTTCTTCGTCCTCTTCTTCTCTTGGAAAAACTCAAACTGTGGATTTTGAAGTGTTTGGAAAAGTGCAAGGTAGAGGGTGCAATGTTGTCTTTTGCGGATGTAACATCAGGAGATCCCCAGGGGTCAGTGCTAGGACCAGAAAGTAGTGACGTGAACATTTTTTTTTTTTTTTGTGGTATAATGAAATAATTGGCACTACAAGAAAGAGCAACTAACTATTAAGATCTTAAGTAAGAATTAAATCGTTGAGGCCACCGAGAGAGAAAAATTAGGAATTTTTTTTAGTTTTTTTTTTTTTTAGCATATGACTGTAGGAAATGTGTGACAGATTTCTTCCAACAATCAAGATGATTGAAAGCTGAATAAAACTCCACTATTTTTTGTAGAAAAACAGTACTCACAGATAGTGTATTGTCTGTAGAACCTATAATGTAGCTTTTTTGAGAAAAGAAGCTCTTCAATATTTGTTATTGCATAAAAAAAATATTTCAGTCGAAGAAATCTTCTTAGTTCGGCTTTCCGGCGCCCCCTTACCATGCGCTCGTCTCGTGCATTGACGTATTTATTTGCGTAATCGTCATCAAACTGACGTATTGATGATCAATACGTCAGTCGTCCGTGCATAGATCGAACAAAAAAACAATCGAACTTTCATCGTTCTAGATTTTTAGGAAGTTTCAAAAAACAACGCATGTGCAACATTTAACACTTACATTTTAAGCTTCGAAACAAACATATGTCATTTTCTGATGCCACTGGTCGAATGAAGTAAAATATTGTAAGATTAAGCACTTAAATCAGCTTACAAGCAAGAATCGCATTGCTGTTTTTGAGTCCGTCATTCAGTTTGAAAACAGAAGTGCGCATGCGTTGTCATCGGCCTTGACCTTGACCTTTCACACGCGTCATCATTTACTATGAAAATAAAACGGAAAATACACCTCGATTTTTGGGGCACGTATTTTGACGTATTGATCATCAATACGTCAGTTTGATGACGATTACGCAAATAAATACGTCAATGCACGAGACGAGCGCATGGTAAGGGGGCGCCGGAAAGCCGAACTAAGAAGATTTCTTCGACTGAAATATTTTTTTTATGCAATAACAAATATTGAAGAGCTTCTTTTCTCAAAAAAGCTACATTATAGGTTCTACAGACAATAGTACTGTGAGTACTGTTTTTCTACAAAAAATAGTGGAGTTTTATTCAGCTTTCAATCATCTTGATTGTTGGAAGAAATCTGTCACACATTTCCTACAGTCATATGCTAAAAAAAAAATAAACTAAACAAAATTCCTAATTTTTCTCTTGGTGGCCTCAACGATTTAATTCTTACTTAAGATCTTAATAGTTAGTTGCTCTTTCTTGTAGTGCCAATTATTTCATTATACCAAAAAAAAAAAAAAAATGTTCACGTCACTACAGTGTGTTGATTGTGGCCACGTACTGCGAAGAAGAAGAAGAAGACCATGTTTGTTCCTAGCATATGAACGACCTTCTTCTTGATATGATATGATATGAAATAAATAGAAACGAAAACAGTTGTTTTAGTTGAAGATATTTGTTTTGCTCTGGGTTTTTTTTTTATCATTAAACCGTTTCTTCTGGGTTTTAATTTCGACTTTGTTTTAATTTGTTATGAAATAAGTAGGTATGAGTAGAAGACAAATAGCCTGAGTTCTATTTCCCACTGGAGGGTCAATTAATAGCCACTGAGTTGGAAAATGTCACTTTTTGGTTTTGTAAAATGTGGTACTGATGCTAGAAGTAGTAGAACTGTTGTACCAATGATGTTGATTTTATGTTCAAAAGGTAAAAGTAATTAAAGTGTTTGAATTGATCGATTTTTGTTTGTTTGTGTGTGCTTGTGTATGTGCATGTGTGTGTGATGGGAACTAACGAGTAAATAGTTGTTGCATTGTCAGATTTGTTGTTATTTACAAACAACCTATTGTTATAAAGTGTATGTAACAAACAGAATTAGCAAAAATCTCATTCATTTTTATCTGCTTTTGTTCAAAATGACTTAGAGTAAGTTAGACCTTAATTACTAGAACATAGCCTATCAGCTCTGAAAAAAAAGGTGTATCCACAAATTGTAATTTGAATTTTTTAGAATGTTTTTCATGTTTGTCTCAAAACAGCAAGAATTGAGATATGAGGTTATGATAGGTCAGGAACGATGTGCACATGCATGCCAGAACACACACACACACATACACACAACAACAACATACAGTATTTATACTGCGCTGAATCTTGATAAAAATCAAATCAAAGCGCACACACACGTTAGCATTCATAACGCATTCAAAGAAAAATGCAATACAAAGCGAACACACACACGTATGACATAAATGGTATGCAGCAGCAGAAACAGACCTAAAGGCAAGAGAGAGAAGAGAAAGAGAGTGGAGCCTCAATGACGGGGAAACAGGTGGGTTTTGAGGTTAGATTTGAAAGCAGAGAGGGTCGGTCACTGACGGAGGGAAAGAGGAAGTTTGTTCCAAGATGTCGGTCCTGAAACACCATACACACATATAGAGTGTGCATGCTAATCTAGGATATGACCTAACATATAGAGTGTGCATGCTAATCTAGGATATGACCTTCTAACATATAGAGTGTGCGTGCTAATCTAGGATATGACCTAACATATAGAGTGTGCATGCTAATCTAGGATATGACCTAACATATAGAGTGTGCATGCTAATCTAGGATATGACCTTCTAACATATAGAGTGTGCATGCTAATCTAGGATATGACGACCTAACATATAGAGTGTGCATGCTAATCTAGGATATGACCTAACATATAGAGTGTGCGTGCTAATCTAGGATATGACCTAACATATAGAGTGTGCGTGCTAATCTAGGATATGACCTAACATATAGTGTGCATGCTAATCTAGGATATGACCTAACATATAGAGTGTGCGTGCTAATCTAGGATATGACCTAACATATAGAGTGTGCATGCTAATCTAGGATATGATGCTAATCTAGGATATGACCTAACATATAGAGTGTGCATGCTAATCTAGGGATATGATCTAGGATATCTAACATATAGAGTGTGCATGCTAATCTAGGATATGACCTAGGATATGACCTAACATATAGAGTGTGCATGCTAATCTAGGATATGACCTAACATATAGAGTGTGCATGCTAATCTAGGATATGACCTTCTAACATATAGAGTGTGCATGCTAATCTAGGATATGACCTAACATATAGAGTGTGCATGCTAATCTAGGATATGACCTAACATATAGAGTGTGTGCTAATCTAGGATATGACCTAACATATAGAGTGTGCGTGCTAATCTAGGATATGACCTAACATATAGAGTGTGCATGCTAATCTAGGATATGACCTAACATATAGAGTGTGCATGCTAATCTAGGATATGACCTAACATATAGAGTGTGCATGCTAATCTAGGATATGACCTTCTAACATATAGAGTGTGCATGCTAATCTAGGATATGACCTTCTAACATATAGAGTGTGCATGCTAATCTAGGATATGACCTAACATATAGAGTGTGCATGCTAATCTAGGATATGACCTAACTAACATATAGAGTGTGCATGCTAATCTAGGATATGACCTTCTAACATATAGAGTGTGCATGCTAATCTAGGATATGACCTTCTAACATATAGAGTGTGCATGCTAATCTAGGATATGACCTAACATATAGAGTGTGCATGCTAATCTAGGATATGACCTAACATATAGAGTGTGCATGCTAATCTAGGATATGACCTTCTAACATATAGAGTGTGTGCTAATCTAGGATATGACCTAACATATAATGCTAATCTAGGATATGACCTTCTAACATATAGAGTGTGCATGCTAATCTAGGATATGACCTAACATATAGAGTGTGATGCTAATCTAGGATATGACCTAACATATAGAGTGTGCATGCTAATCTAGGATATGACCTTCTAACATATAGAGTGTGCATGCTAATCTAGGATATGACCTAACATATAGAGTGTGCATGCTAATCTAGGATATGACCTTCTAACATATAGAGTGTGCATGCTAATCTAGGATATGACCTTCTAACATATAGAGTGTGCATGCTAATCTAGGATATGACTTCTAACATATAGAGTGTGCGTGCTAATCTAGGATATGACCTTCTAACATATAGAGTGTGCATGCTAATCTAGGATATGACCTAACATATAGAGTGTGCATGCTAATCATATATAGAGTGTGCGTGCTAATCTAGGATATGACCTAACATATAGAGTGTGCTAGGATATGCTAATATAGAGATATGCTAATCTAGGATATGACCTTCTAACATATAGAGTGTGCATGCTAATCTAGGATATGACCTTCTAACATATAGAGTGTGCATGCTAATCTAGGATATGACCTAACATATAGAGTGTGCATGCTAATCTAGGATATGACCTAACATATAGAGTGTGCATGCTAATCTAGGATATGACCTTCTAACATATAGAGTGTGCATGCTAATCTAGGATATGACCTAACATATAGAGTGTGCATGCTAATCTAGGATATGACCTAACATATAGAGTGTGCGTGCTAATCTAGGATATGACCTAACATATAGAGTGTGCATGCTAATCTAGGATATGACCTAACATATAGAGTGTGCATGCTAATCTAGGATATGACCTAACATATAGAGTGTGCATGCTAATCTAGGATATGACCTTCTAACATATAGAGTGTGCGTGCTAATCTAGGATATGACCTAACATATAGAGTGTGCATGCTAATCTAGGATATGACCTAACATATAGAGTGTGCATGCTAATCTAGGATATGACCTAACATATAGAGTGTGCATGCTAATCTAGGATATGAGTGTGCATGCTAATCTAGGATATGACATATAGAGTGTGCATGCTAATCTAGGATATGACCTTCTAACATATAGAGTGTGCATGCTAATCTAGGATATGACCTTCTAACATATAGAGATGCTAATCTAGGATATGCTAACATCTAGAGTGTATGCTAATCTAGGATTCTAACATATAGAGTGTGCGTGCTAATCTAGGATATGACCTTCTAACATATAGAGTGTGCATGCTAATCTAGGATATGACCTTCTAACATATAGAGTGTGCGTGCTAATCTAGGGATATGCGTGCTAATCTAGGATATGACCTAACATATAGAGTGTGCATGCTAATCTAGGATATGACCTAACATATAGAGTGTGCATGCTAATCTAGGATATGACCTAACATATAGAGTGTGCATGCTAATCTAGGATATGACCTAACATATAGAGTGTGCATGCTAATCTAGGATATGACCTAACATATAGAGTGTGCATGCTAATCTAGGATATGACCTAACATATAGAGTGTGCGTGCTAATCTAGGCTAACATATAGAGTGTGCATGCTAATCTAGGATATGACCTAACATATAGAGTGTGCATGCTAATCTAGGATATGACCTAACATATAGAGTGTGCATGCTAATCTGACCTTCTAACATATAGAGTGTGCATGCTAATCTAGGATATGACCTTCTAACATATAGAGTGTGCGTGCTAATCTAGGATATGACCTAACATATAGAGTGTGCATGCTAATCTAGGATATGACCTAATTAGGATATGACCTAACATATAGAGTGTGCATGCTAATCTAGGATATGACCTAACATATAGAGTGTGATGCTAATCTAGGATATGACCTAACATATAGAGTGTGCATGCTAATCTAGGATATCTAGTGTGCATGCTAATCTAGGATATGACCTAACATATAGAGTGTGCATGCTAATCTAGGATATGACCTTCTAACATATAGAGTGTGCATGCTAATCTAGGATATGACCTAACATATAGAGTGTGCATGCTAATCTAGGATATGACCTAACATATAGAGTGTGCATGCTAATCTAGGATATGACCTAACATATAGAGTGTGCGTGCTAATCTAGGATATGACCTAACATATAGAGTGTGCATGCTAATCTAGGATATGACCTAACATATAGAGTGTGCATGCTAATCTAGGATATGACCTTCTAACATATAGAGTGTGCGTGCTAATCTAGGATATGACCTTCTAACATATAGAGTGTGCATGCTAATCTAGGATATGACCTTCTAACATATAGAGTGTGCGTGCTAATCTAGGATATGACCTTCTAACATATAGAGTGTGCATGCTAATCTAGGATATGACCTTCTAACATATAGAGTGTGCATGCTAATCTAGGATATGACCTTCTAACATATAGAGTGTGCATGCTAATCTAGGATATGACCTAACATATAGAGTGTGCATGCTAATCTAGGATATGACCTTCTAACATATAGAGTGTGCATGCTAATCTAGGATATGACCTAACATATAGAGTGTGCATGCTAATCTAGGATATGACCTTCTAACATGTAGACATGCTAATCTAGGATATGACCTTCTATAGAGTGTGCATGCTAATCTAGGATATGACTTCTAACATATAGAGTGTGCATGCTAATCTAGGATATGACCTTCTAACATATAGAGTGTGCATGCTAATCTAGGATATGACCTAACATATAGAGTGTGCATGCTAATCTAGGATATGACCTTCTAACATATAGAGTGTGCATGCTAATCTAGGATATGACCTTCTAACATATAGAGTGTGCGTGCTAATCTAGGATATGACCTAACATATAGAGTGTGCATGCTAATCTAGGATATGACCTAACATATAGAGTGTGCATGCTAATCTAGGATATGACCTAACATATAGAGTGTGCATGCTAATCTAGGATATGACCTAACATATAGAGTGTGCGTGCTAATCTAGGATATGACCTTCTAACATATAGAGTGTGCATGCTAATCTAGGATATGACCTTCTAACATATAGAGTGTGCATGCTAATCTAATATGATATAGAGTGTGCATGCTAATCTAGGATATGACCTTCTAACATATAGAGTGTGCATGCTAATCTAGGATATGACCTAACATATAAGTGTGCATGCTAATCTAGGATATGACTTCTAACATATAGAGTGTGCATGCTAATCTAGGATATGACCTAACATATAGAGTGTGCATGCTAATCTAGGATATGACCTAACATATAGAGTGTGCGTGCTAATCTAGGATATGACCTTCTAACATATAGAGTGTGCATGCTAATCTAGGATATGACCTTCTAACATATAGAGTGTGCATGCTAATCTAGGATATGACCTAACATATAGAGTGTGCATGCTAATCTAGGATATGACCTTCTAACATATAGAGTGTGCATGCTAATCTAGGATATGACCTAACATATAGAGTGTGCATGCTAATCTAGGATATGACCTTCTAACATATAGAGTGTGCATGCTAATCTAGGATATGACCTAACATATAGAGTGTGCATGCTAATCTAGGATATGACCTTCTAACATATAGAGTGTGCATGCTAATCTAGGATATGACCTAACATATAGAGTGTGCATGCTAATCTAGGATATGACCTTCTAACATATAGAGTGTGCATGCTAATCTAGGATATGACCTAACATATAGAGTGTGCATGCTAATCTAGGATATGACCTTCTAACATATAGAGTGTGCATGCTAATCTAGGATATGACCTTCTAACATATAGAGTGTGCATGCTAATCTAGGATATGACCTTCTAACATATAGAGTGTGCGTGCTAATCTAGGATATGACCTAACATATAGAGTGTGCATGCTAATCTAGGATATGACCTTCTAACATATAGAGTGTGCATGCTAATCTAGGATATGACCTTCTAACATATAGAGTGTGCGTGCTAATCTAGGATATGACCTTCTAACATATAGAGTGTGCATGCTAATCTAGGATATGACTTCTAACATATAGAGTGTGCATGCTAATCTAGGATATGACCTTCTAACATATAGAGTGTGCATGCTAATCTAGGATATATAGAGTGTGCATGCTAATCCTAACATATAGAGTGTGCATGCTAATCTAGGATATGACCTAACATATAGAGTGTGCATGCTAATCTAGGATATGACCTTCTAACATATAGAGTGTGCATGCTAATCTAGGATATGACCTTCTAACATATAGAGTGTGCGTGCTAATCTAGGATATGACCCTAACATATAGAGTGTGCATGCTAATCTAGGATATGACCTTCTAACATATAGAGTGTGCGTGCTAATCTAGGATATGACCTAACATATAGAGTGTGCATGTGTGCATATAGAGTGTGCATGCTAATCTAGGATATGACCTTCTAACATATAGAGTGTGCATGCTAATCTAGGATATCTAACATATAGAGTGTGCGTGCTAATCTAGGATATGACCTAACATATAGAGTGTGCGTGCTAATCTAGGATATGACCTTCTAACATATAGAGTGTGCATGCTAATCTAGGATATGACCTTCTAACATATAGAGTGTGCGTGCTAATCTGAGTGTGCGTGCTAATCTAACATATAGAGTGTGCATGCTAATCTAGGATATGACCTAACATATAGAGTGTGCATGCTAATCTAGGATATGACCTAACATATAGAGTGTGCATGCTAATCTAGGATATGACCTAACATATAGAGTGTGCATGCTAATCTAGGATATGACCTTCTAACATATGAGTGTGCATATAGAGTGTGCATGCTAATCTAGGATATGACCTTCTAACATATAGAGTGTGCATGCTAATCTAGGATATGACCTTCTAACATATAGAGTGTGCATGCTAATCTAGGATATGACCTTCTAACATATAGAGTGTGCATGCTAATCTAGGATATGACCTTCTAACATATAGAGTGTGCATGCTAATCTAGGATATGACCTTCTAACATATAGAGTGTGCATGCTAATCTAGGATATGACCTTCTAACATATAGAGTGTGCGTGCTAATCTAGGATATGACCTTCTAACATATAGAGTGTGCGTGCTAATCTAGGATATGACCTTCTAACATATAGAGTGTGCATGCTAATCTAGGATATGACCTTCTAACATATAGAGTGTGCATGCTAATCTAGGATATGACCTAACATATAGAGTGTGCATGCTAATCTAGGATATGACCTAACATATAGAGTGTGCATGCTAATCTAGGATATGACCTTCTAACATATAGAGTGTGCATGCTAATCTAGGATATGACTTCTAACATATAGAGTGTGCATGCTAATCTAGGATATGACTTCTAACATATAGAGTGTGCATGCTAATCTAGGATATGACCTAACATATAGAGTGTGCATGCTAATCTAGGATATGACCTCTAATATAGAGTGTGCATGCTAATCTAGGATATGACCTAACATATAGAGTGTGCATGCTAATCTAGGATATGACCTAACATATAGAGTGTGCATGCTAATCTAGGATATAGAGTGTGCATGCTAATCTAGGATATGACTAACATATAGAGTGTGCATGCTAATCTAGGATATGACCTTCTAACATATAGAGTGTGCGTGCTAATCTAGGATATGACCTTCTAACATATAGAGTGTGCATGCTAATCTAGGATATGACCTTCTAACATATAGAGTGTGCATGCTAATCTAGGATATGACCTAACATATAGAGTGTGCATGCTAATCTAGGATATGACCTTCTAACATATAGAGTGTGCATGCTAATCTAGGATATGACCTTCTAACATATAGAGTGTGCATGCTAATCTAGGATATGACCTTCTAACATATAGAGTGTGCATGCTAATCTAGGATATGACCCTAACATATATAGAGGTGTGCTAACATATAGAGTGTGTGCTAATCTAGGGACCTAACATATATGACTAATCTTCTAACATATAGAGTGTGCGTGCTAATCTAGGATATGACCTTCTAACATATAGAGTGTGCGTGCTAATCTAGGATATGACCTAACATATATGCGTGCTAATCTAGGATATCTAACATATAGAGTGTGCATGCTAATCTAGGATATGACCTTCTAACATATAGAGTGTGCATGCTAATCTAGGATATGACCTTCTAACATATAGAGTGTGCATGCTAATCTAGGATATGACCTAACATATAGAGTGTGCATGCTAATCTAGGATATGACCTTCTAACATATAGATGCTAATCTAGGATATGACCTAACATATAGAGTGTGCGTGCTAATCTAGGATATGACCTTCTAACATATAGAGTGTGCATGCTAATCTAGGATATGACCTAACATATAGAGTGTGCATGCTAATCTAGGATATGACCTTCTAACATATAGAGTGTGCGTGCTAATCTAGGATATGACCTAACATATAGTGTGTGCTAATCTAGGATATGCTAAATCTAGCTAATCTAGGATATGACCTAACATATAGAGTGTGCATGCTAATCTAGGATATGACCTAACATATAGAGTGTGCATGCTAATCTAGGATATGACCTAACATATAGAGTGTGCGTGCTAATCTAGGATATGACCTAACATATAGAGTGTGCATGCTAATCTAGGATATGACCTTCTAACATATATGACCTAGGATATGACCTAACATATAGAGTGTGCATGCTAATCTAGGATATGACCTAACATATAGAGTGTGCATGCTAATCTAGGATATGACCTAACATATAGAGTGTGCATGCTAATCTAGGATATGACCTTCTAACATATAGAGTGTGCATGCTAATCTAGGATATGACCTTCTAACATATAGTGTGTGCTAATCTGCTAATATAGAGATATGATCTAGGATATGACCTAACATATAGAGTGTGCATGCTAATCTAGGATATGACCTTCTAACATATAGAGTGTGCATGCTAATCTAGGATATGACCTTCTAACATATAGAGTGTGCGTGCTAATCTAGGATATGACCTTCTAACATATAGAGTGTGCATGCTAATCTAGGATATGACCTTCTAACATATAGAGTGTGCGTGCTAATCTAGGATATGACCTTCTAACATATATGCTAATCTAGGATATGACCTTCTAACATATAGAGTGTGCATGCTAATCTAGGATATGACCTTAGAGTGTGCGTGCTAATCTAACATATAGAGTGTGCATGCTAATCTAGGATATGACCTTCTAACATATAGAGTGTGCGTGCTAATCTATGGATATGATCTAGGATATGACCTAACATATAGAGTGTGCATGCTAATCTAGGATATGACCTTCTAACATATAGAGTGTGCATGCTAATCTAGGATATGACCTTCTAACATATAGAGTGTGCGTGCTAATCTAGGATATGACCTTCTAACATATAGACCTGCATCTAACATATAGAGTGTGCGTGCTAATCTAGGATATGACCTAACATATAGAGTGTGCGTGCTAATCTAGGATAGAGTGTGCATGCTAATCTAGGATATGACCTAACATATAGAGTGTGCATGCTAATCTAGGATATGACCTTCTAACATATAGAGTGTGCATGCTAATCTAGGATATGACCTTCTAACATATAGAGTGTGCATGCTAATCTAGGATATGACCTTCTAACATATAGAGTGTGCATGCTAATCTAGGATATGACCTTCTAACATATAGAGTGTGCATGCTAATCTAGGATATGACCTAACATATAGAGTGTGCGTGCTAATCTAGGATATGACCTAACATATAGAGTGTGCATGCTAATCTAGGATATGACCTTCTAACATATAGAGTGTGCGTGCTAATCTAGGATATGACCTTCTAACATATAGAGTGTGCGTGCTAATCTAGGATATGACCTTCTAACATATAGAGTGTGCATGCTAATCTAGGATATGACCTTCTAACATATAGAGTGTGCATGCTAATCTAGGATATGACCTTCTAACATATAGAGTGTGCATGCTAATCTAGGATATGACCTTCTAACATATAGAGTGTGCATGCTAATCTAGGATATGACCTTCTAACATATAGAGTGTGCATGCTAATCTAGGATATGACCTTCTAACATATAGAGTGTGCGTGCTAATCTAGGATATGACCTAACATATAGAGTGTGCATGCTAATCTAGGATATGACCTTCTAACATATAGAGTGTGCGTGCTAATCTAGGATATGACCTAACATATAGAGTGTGCGTGCTAATCTAGGATATGACCTTCTAACATATAGAGTGTGCGTGCTAATCTAGGATATGACCTAACATATAGAGTGTGCATGCTAATCTAGGATATGACCTAACATATAGAGTGTGCATGCTAATCTAGGATATGACCTTCTAACATATAGAGTGTGCGTGCTAATCTGATATGACCTAACATATAGAGTGTGCATGCTAATCTAGGATATGACCTTCTAACATATAGAGTGTGCATGCTAATCTAGGATATGACCTTCTAACATATAGAGTGTGCGTGCTAATCTAGGATATGACCTTCTAACATATAGAGTGTGCGTGCTAATCTAGGATATGACCCTAACATATAGAGTGTGCATGCTAATCTAGGATATGACCTTCTAACATATAGAGTGTGCGTGCTAATCTAGGATATGACCTTCTAACATATAGAGTGTGCATGCTAATCTAGGATATGACCTTCTAACATATAGAGTGTGCATGCTAATCTAGGATATGACCTTCTAACATATAGAGTGTGCATGCTAATCTAGGATATGACCTAACATATAGTGTGATGCTAATCTAGGATATGACCTTCTAACATATAGAGTGTGCATGCTAATCTAGGATATGACCTTCTAACATATAGAGTGTGCGTGCTAATCTAGGATATGACCTTCTAACATATAGAGTGTGCGTGCTAATCTAGGATATGACCTTCTAACATATAGAGTGTGCATGCTAATCTAGGATATGACCTTCTAACATATAGAGTGTGCGTGCTAATCTAGGATATGACCTTCTAACATATAGAGTGTGCATGCTAATCTAGGATATGACCTTCTAACATATAGAGTGTGCATGCTAATCTAGGATATGACCTTCTAACATATAGAGTGTGCATGCTAATCTAGGATATGACCTTCTAACATATAGAGTGTGCATGCTAATCTAGGATATGACCTTCTAACATATAGAGTGTGCATGCTAATCTAGGATATGACCTTCTAACATATAGAGTGTGCGTGCTAATCTAGGATATGACCTTCTAACATATAGAGTGTGCATGCTAATCTAGGATATGACCTTCTAACATATAGCGTGTGTGCATGCTAATCTAGGATATGACCTAACATATAGAGTGTGCATGCTAATCTAGGATATGACCTTCTAACATATAGAGTGTGCATGCTAATCTAGGATATGACCTTCTAACATATAGAGTGTGCTAATCTAGGATATGACCTTCTAACATATAGAGTGTGCGTGCTAATCTAGGATATGACCTTCTAACATATAGAGTGTGCATGCTAATCTAGGATATGACCTTCTAACATATAGAGTGTGCGTGCTAATCTAGGATATGACCTAACATATAGAGTGTGCATGCTAATCTAGGATATGACCTTCTAACATATAGAGTGTGCGTGCTAATCTAGGATATGACTAACATATAGAGTGTGCGTGCTAATCTAGGATATGACCTTCTAACATATAGAGTGTGCATGCTAATCTAGGATATGACCTTCTAACATATAGAGTGTGCATGCTAATCTAGGATATGACCTTTAACTAACATATAGAGTGTGCGTGCTAATCTAGGATATGACCTTCTAACATATAGTGTGTGCTAATCTAGGATATGCTAATGCTAAGGATATGACCTTCTAACATATAGAGTGTGCATGCTAATCTAGGATATGACCTAACATATAGAGTGTGCATGCTAATCTAGGATATGACCTTCTAACATATAGAGTGTGCGTGCTAATCTAGGATATGACCTTCTAACATATAGAGTGTGCATGCTAATCTAGGATATGACCTTCTAACATATAGAGTGTGCATGCTAATCTAGGATATGACCTTCTAACATATAGAGTGTGCATGCTAATCTAGGATATGACCTTCTAACATATAGAGTGTGCATGCTAATCTAGGATATGACCTAACATATAGAGTGTGCATGCTAATCTAGGATATGACCTTCTAACATATAGAGTGTGCATGCTAATCTAGGATATGACCTTCTAACATATAGAGTGTGCATGCTAATCTAGGATATGACCTTCTAACATATAGAGTGTGCATGCTAATCTAGGATATGACCTAACATATAGAGTGTGCATGCTAATCTAGGATATGACCTTCTAACATATAGAGTGTGCATGCTAATCTAGGATATGACCTTCTAACATATAGAGTGTGCATGCTAATCTAGGATATGACCTATCTAACATATAGAGTGTGCATGCTAATCTAGGATATGACCTAACATATAGAGTGTGCATGCTAATCTAGGATATGACTAACATATAGAGTGTTGCTAATCTAGGATATGACCTTCTAACATATAGAGTGTGCATGCTAATCTAGGATATGACCTTCTAACATATAGAGTGTGCATGCTAATCTAGGATATGACCTTCTAACATATAGAGTGTGCATGCTAATCTAGGATATGACCTTCTAACATATAGAGTGTGCGTGCTAATCTAGGATATGACCTTCTAACATATAGAGTGTGCATGCTAATCTAGGATATGACCTTCTAACATATAGAGTGTGCATGCTAATCTAGGATATGACCTTCTAACATATAGAGTGTGCATGCTAATCTAGGATATGACCTAACATATAGAGTGTTGCTAACATAGGATAGAGTGTGCTAACATGCTAATCTAGGATATGACCTTCTAACATATAGAGTGTGCATGCTAATCTAGGATATGACCTAACATATAGAGTGTGCATGCTAATCTAGGATATGACCTTCTAACATATAGAGTGTGCATGCTAATCTAGGATATGACCTAACATATAGAGTGTGCATGCTAATCTAGGATATGACCTTCTAACATATAGAGTGTGCATGCTAATCTAGGATATGACCTAACATATAGAGTGTGCATGCTAATCTAGGATATGACCTTCTAACATATAGAGTGTGCATGCTAATCTAGGATATGAGTGTGCGTGCTAATCTAGGATATGACCTAACATATAGAGTGTGCATGCTAATCTAGGATATGACCTTCTATAGAGTGTGCATGCTAATCTAGGATATGACCTAACATATAGAGTGTGCGTGCTAATCTAGG
>JAGGCT020000035.1:4178950-4207687 GCA_017654935.2 Phymorhynchus buccinoides
TCTCTCTCTCATCTTCTTCTCTCTCTCTCTCTCTCTCTCTGCTCTCTTTCTCTTTCTCTCTCTCTCTCTCTTTTCGCTCTCTTTCTCTCTCTCTCCTCTCTCGCTCTCTCTCTCTATAGAGAGAGGAGAGAGAGAGAGAGCCATTTAATTGTATGCTTTATTTGGTTCTTTTGCAATCCATTTTTTCTCCCGCTGTGCTAGGACGGACGGGCAAAAAGAGACACAATAGTTTCTTTGCCTTTTCGCTCTGGAAACTAAAACGAGGTATGTTTTCATAGCTCCACCCACCGTACCTGTCCCCGGCAATTAGGCCTACGTTATAGCAGCGACCAACACGCCGCTATCTTCCATTGTAATTTCTGAGTTAAAAAACCAGCAGTCAGCATCATGTCCGACTCCCGTGTGCCTCCTCAGCATCAGCCAAGTTGTGACAAACGTCACATGCAGCATCTGTCTGGAGCCTTCCGAGGACGACAGCCCAAGATCTGTCCCTGCTTTTCACATCTTCTGCTCCCCGTGTCTCGTTCAGCTGGTGGAGAGGGAGGACAGGCAACGCTCTCAGGTAAGGAGATGGTGCGTTGTGTGTGTGTGTATCTAGCTTCCATTATTGTTGCTTTAGTTTGTTGGTGTTTACTTTACGTGTAAAAACATAAAGTTTATTGTACAAAAATATCCCTTGCCCTTCCTCTTACCCTATGCTGAGTCTTTCGGTGAGACGATAAACCGAGGTCCCGTGTGCACATGCACTTAGCATACATTAAACCTAGTGGCATCGAAAAAGTTGTCATTTGGTCAAATTACCCCCACACCCCTTTCCTTCCTTATCATTCACACAAAACTCGCATGCAAAAAAATTTTTAAAAAAAAAATTGGGTGCCGTGCCTCTGGATGCGACGCGCTCTCCAGGTGGGAGCAACCCGAATTTCACAGATACGCCTCTGTGACTCTAAAGTACCTAACACCTAATACTAAGACCAAAAGTTTCGTCGCAGTTTACACATTACAGAATTACATCTTCCATACCACTAGAACAAAAATATTGATAGTTTAGCAATTAACTGACCTCGATTTTTATTGCATTTGTTCTCTATTTCAAGGAGTTTTAGCCCAGTGCTTGTTAGTATGTATTCTTCCAACTGATTTATTTCAATTTTAACATTTTGCTTCTTTATACTGCATAATAAGTAGGCCTACACAACTCCCGGCCTATGCCCATCTCACCACTCATATCACCCAGTCCTGGTCAATGCACAAAACCGACACAGACGCATGTGCATATACACACATTTCATGCATGCATGTCTACATGAAAACAGGACATGCCAGAAAAATTGACACACACATAAACACACACACAAACGCGCGCGGCACGCGAATAGGAATATGACAACGGTGGACGCAAACGTGGCACGCACGCACAGCACGCACACGCACGCACACGCAACCCAACAGCACCACGCGCACTACGCCACACGCCACACGCAAACACACGCACCACACCCACCAACACACCCCGCACACTACACACACCGCCACAGTCGCACCATTTCCCCTGTGTGTCTGTACCTGGTATCATCATAAGACATGACAGTGTGCCGATAGACGATTTTCGGAGAAAAAAAACACCCTAGGGGGAGAGCACTTCGTAAAAATTACGAGTTGCTTACCTCCATTACTCGGGTCAAATACCATAGCAACATTGCAACAATGGTGTCGAAGCTTCAAAACCGCAGGATGCGAGTCAGCGACTTGCAAATCATAGGGGTTACCAGTTGCCACAAACTGATAGAACTTACCAAATATGACGTACAAATATAAATGACATCACATTTTTAGAATGACGCACACGGTGTTCTAAGTGCTGTATGTCTGCTCAAACACACGATGCGAGAGCTGGGGATCTACCTGATGGTAGAGCAACTTCCCCTGTTTGACCGATTGAATTAGGCAAGATCACACTCCCACACACCATGAAATTACTCCCCTTTATTCATTTCCGAACAATTCCTATTGTCAAAGATCATATTACCTCAAAGAGCATGATTACACTTCGTGCAGCTGTATATATATATTTTAACACAGTTGAGTGCATGCGTATGTCTTGCTGAACATATTATTACCCGTGCTCCCAGGCCAACTTTGAAACCCTAAATCAGCAGGTGAGGGGAACAAGGGGAAAGAGGAAGGATTGATGGGGGGAAGTGTATATCCAGTTCTCCTGGAAAACTGGTACTATTTTCAAGGGTGATTCCTTCTGTAGACTTACTCTTTCTAGAGTCACGCAACAGTACCAAATGCTTAGTTTGAGGGCTTCTAAAACGTGGACATAGAACATTTCTTGCTGAGCTGCATGCATAATCATTTGTATTATCTTTTATATATTGCCTTAAATGATAGTCATCAGAATTGTCATTAGACAATGCAAATAAGTTGCATTTTGATGCTATGTAGGATTGTTGAATACTCTAGCCCACAAGGTTGCTCAAAACAACCATGCAACCACATTGACCTTTTAAGGTTTGTGAATAAGATGCAATGCATGACAAAAATATTGTTTTGTTATTATTTTAGAAACTTCTAATATTTAAAACAAATGTCACTGTATCTATTTTGAGAGAAAGCCTCTATAGGAATGTGAAAACAACTTTCAAGAAAACTATAATGCTTTGCAGTGTATTCCCCAAAAGTTGTCTGTTTTAATTTTAAGACTTCCAATATTCCCTGAATGTATGAACTCGGTTTAAAATATTAGTTTTGTCCATATGTCCACGATACTGAATTCGTGAAAAATGCAGCCGGGGAAGGGTGGAGGAGGGGGGGGGGTTACCTGTGGTTTGTCTTGTTGCTAACATAATAGGTTCGTGTGCTTAATATCCAAAGACCTGGTTGGCTTCTTTGTCTTGATAATGATTATCGTCAACATAGTAACAATAGATTGTAACAGGCCATTGTCTGTAATTAGGAATGACATGTCTAGGCCATAGGCAAAAATGAAGACACAGTAGTTGATTAGGCTGTAAAATGGCATGTTAGCCTTCATAGTGGGACGTACAGCTGTTGCTGTCATTAGTAGGTGCACCATAATTATTTTTGATTGTGTGACTTGTATGTATCCTTCGTTCCCATGCACTTTATGCCTATACTGTGAACTGCTTATGTGCTGATAAAGGTGACATCGATTTTTTTTATGACATATTAAACTTTTAAAACTGTTTATTCGTTCTCACATTCTCTATACTGCAACTTCGATCCTTTGTCTTTGTCGTATTTAAATTCATCTTTCTCAGGTGGTCAGTGGTACCCCAGCAGCTGAAGGCACAGGCCCCATGGACAGACCTGTCACCCTGACCTGCCCTACCTGTCGCACCTGTGTTTCTCTACCTGAAGGTGGGGTCACACAATTACAGGTCAGCATTTTCACACTTACACTCAAGTTTTAAAAATATGGGATTGGGGTGGGGAGTGCAGGAGAGGGCTGTAAACTAGGTCCAATTGTAAGGAAGGGTGATCTGTTATGTAAGCGGAGCGCACTCTGGCAAACATTGAGAAAAGATACTCTCAGAAAGATCTGAGAAATGCTCGCTGTAGTCTACGGTGTGGAGCGTTTCAACATATACCTCTAAGGTGCTAACTTCACCATCACCGTCATCAGAATAGAACGATGGCGTCTACGACTGATGCCATACAACATGTTGCTGCAGTACAGACCAGGAAGAAACGAGCAAAACCCTGCCGATTTATCAGCCGTCATCCTCATACTGTGTCTGTATGTGACAACAAAGTTGAGGCATACCTGAACTATGTCATAACGAATGCAGTTCCAAAAACCAAGACAGTTGAAGAAGTCAGTGATGCAACTTCAAAGAATCAGACACTTCAAAAGTGCACTGCAGTGCAAACTTGTACCTGGAAAGACTGTAAAATCTCTCAGTTTGCAAGATTTAATGATGAGTTTTCTTTCTATGATGTCTAGATCCTACGAGAACACTGACTTATCATCCCAGCAAGTATTCAGAAGAAAGTCATCAGAATCGCACACCAGACACACGTAGGCAGCGCAAAGACCAAACAACTGATCTGAGAAACGGTTTGGTTCCCGAATATAGATAAAATGGTGGAAGATGCTGTGAAAGCGTACATACCTTGTCAGGCATCCTAACCGTGAGTTACGTGAGTATGTGGGCCGTTACAGCCAACCCCTCTACCTGCTGAACCGTTGAGAGCATTCGCCATGGACTTCACAGGACCTTTTCCTCAGGCAAATGCCTACTTCTTGTTATTGACGAGCACTGCCGATTTTCAGAAGTGGAAGTCGTATCGTCAACCTCAGCCATGTGTGTTATCCACAAACTGGAGAACATCTTCTCTAGGCAAGGTATCCCTAAAACGCTAAAAACAGACAATGACCCTCCCTTCAACAGTGCAGAATTCGCTCGCTTCATGGAGAGTTTCGACATCGAACACAGGCAAATAACTTCCATGTGGCCCAAAGCAAATGGAGAAGCTGAAAAGTTCATGTCAACGCTGAACAAGGACATAAGATAATCCATCGCTAAGAATATCCCCCTGGAAGTCTCAGCTACCCACATTTCTTCGTCTTTACTGAGGTATCCTACATTTCTCCACGAACTTGTCCCCATTCGAGGCTTTGACAGGTCAGAAAATGAATGTTGGTCTATCTGAACTTACTTAGACCCAACATCTTACCCCAAGTCAAACACATGACAACATTGTTCAAAATGACAATGCTTCCAAGTCAGTCAAAGATGAAAGCGTACGTGGATTAAATGCGCCACACCCGTCCTTCAAATCTCAATGTCGGTGATCAGGTTTTAGTGAAACAACCAAGGGTGAACACATTCACACACCCATGCAATCCTAAACTATTCACAATCATTCAGAAGAAAGGTTCAATGATCACTACAAAGCAAGGTCAGAAACAAACCACACGAAACTCGTCACCCTTCAAAGTGATTCAACCAACCATATTTCTCAGATTAGGAGGGAAAAGAATAGAGCCAGACACTAAATGAGAATGAAAGTTATCTGACTCCATGCCTCATGCTACAACCTGGTACTCCTCGTGTACCTGAATGCGCACAACCCTGAGTGTCACTTCAGGATGTAGTCTTGAAGGTGTGTAGGTGCTTTTCTTGGACGAGTGGGCCTTTGGTTGGCAGACGATGGTTGACGGTTGTGTGTCGGGACTGGTGTGTTGTAATCAAAGGTTTTCATTTATTTTTTTTTTTTTTTGCTGTCCCATCTTCTGGGCCACTGTACAGCTGGCGTTGCTCCCACACCGCTCATTCCGAGTCCCAATTCGCAGCCACACCTCTGCACGTTCAGGTCGCAGAATCCGAGACCAGCAGTCCAAGGGGAGTGAATCTATGTTGGGCCGTCAGGAGGCAACCAACCGAGGAGACACGGCACTTCTGCTGAGTCACTTCGGTGGAGTTCAGTCAAAGCCTGTTCAGGACACCACCTACTAAGCCTCCTACTGACGACACTATTCTCTTAGTCACGGAGCCAGCGTGAGTGAGGTCCTCCTCCGAGGGCGCCACCATGACCGTCCACCTACTGCTCCCCAGAACACACTGATCCCCATTACTTTGACCCGTAAACGCACCAAGGCATAGACTGGATTGGAAACCGAAACTGAGGTCACCATGAGAGCAGGGCATGCAAAGCCACAGAATTTGATACATTTTTTTGTAATGATTGGATGGAAATGAGGCGGATTGACTATGATGATGATGATGATGCTATGGAGTTCCGTATCGGTCTGAGACTGCATGACAGGGCTGTATTCTACACTTCCTTTCATAATGATATCCTGGCGTTAACCAGGCCCGAGAACTACAGACACCTGCAGTGTTAGTCTTGAAATTAGAGCAACACTCTCAGAATCGCATCCGTTAAGCGGATGAAGCTCGACTGTGTGGTTTCAGTCTTCCCATTGAGCCCACAGCCACTCACTCTGGGTAGGAATCGGTCCAGGACCGAAACAAACCCTCGCCTCTGATGGGATTCGAACCCGTGACCTCCCAGCCAGTAGTCTGCGATGCTAACCACTACACCACGGCGGCTGGTGGTTTTCATGTTTTGACGGTGATGCTAACACTGGTGTGTCTACAGTACTATTTGTTACAGGGCTTTGGGCCAGTGTTCTGGGAGTTGTTGATGTCTGGGGTCTAAGAGGTATTGCGGGTATTGTCTGGGGTTGTGCATATTCAGGTACATGCAGAATACCAGGTTGTAATCTGGGACATGGAGTCCGATCATTTTTATTCTCGTTTAGTGTCTAACTTTCATATTTTCCTTCCTTTTCAGGGAAAGGCGGTTGAATCACTTTGAAGAGTGACGAGTTTTGTGTGAATCACATTTATGCCAAATCGGAATCAGTGTTTTTCTATTTAATGCACATGCATGCATGCTATGTTCACCAGACAAACTTCTACCTGGACGAAGACCTGGAAGAACCTGTTGCTGCCCCTTGCCCTCCGCCCTGTGACCTGTGCAAGGCAGGACTGGCGGCAGAGTTCCAGTGCGCCAGCTGTGTCCACTGTTTCTGCAGTCAGTGCCGTCGGTCCCACGACAAGCTGTGCAGATCACCAGCCGCTCTCCTCCTGGCAGACCCCCAGGGCCATGCAGGGGCGTCCTCTGTGGGCAAGGGGAGCCGGCCACTGGTGGACAGGATGGAGCACGTGCTGAACAAGGTGGCTGAGCGGGAGAAGAAGCTGGCTCTGGAGAGAAGAGACCTGGAGCGGCGCATCCACCAGCGACACAGCACACTGCTGCACCGTGTCACCCAGGCTCGTGACACCAGTCTGAGGAGTCTGAGAGACGTGACACAGCGCCTGGGGGACTCTTTCATCAACACGGCATCGCTCGCTCGAAAAATTCTAAACCGAGCCAAGGACCAGATGTCTGAACAAGACGACGCCCTGAGAGAATCCGCTGGCGTTGTTTTTGATGAGCTGCTGGAGAAGGCAGACGATGAGCCATGGCTGACCTACACCACCACTGACAGCAGCACACAGGTCCTGCAGCAGACTCTGCAGCAGTTCATGAGTTCAGTGGTTGCTGTCAAACTCAGTGAACACGGTGACGGCATTGAAGCTGGAGTAACTGATGAGGACCAGTTGTCCAGAAACTGCCAGCCAGTGGAGTCCAGCAGTCAGCACCATGCTGGTCTGGCAGAGAACACGGACTGTAGCACTGCAGAAATGAGCAAGCAGCTGCAGCATCTGATTACCAGCTTCCAGCAAAGCCAGGCTGCTCTGAAGAAAGAAATGACTTCACTGAAAGATGAGCTGACGTCACTGCGAGATGACCTTGTCCCTGTCAAAGATAAAACCTGTGTGCCGAGTCAGAACAATGACAGTGTGCGCAAAGAGCTCACAAGTCTGAAAGTGCACAGCAATAAAATGCAAACAGATCAGAAGAAGTTACAAATTGACTTTAACAAGATTCAGAACGATTTGAAACAACTTCAGATACAACTCCCTCAAGATAAAAGCAAGCAGAACTACACTGAAGAGAAAATGGGCCAACTGTGTGTTGACCACAACAACCTGAGCACTACACTGACCACAGATGTCCAGACACTGAAGACGGAAATTGAACGGTTGGAAGATGTGCGCAAGAAAGACAACACAACCATCGCAACACTGGAGACCAAACTGAGTGAGTAGATAATGTATGTTTTATTTCTACTACTTAACATTACCTCTCCATGTTGTGCATTTGATATATTTTTGCTTCACAGGAGTGCAAACCCCGTCAGACTTATGTTGCGACTAACCAGTCATATATATTAGCATACTTGTTAAAGGGGCAGTACTCTTGCTATACAGTTTCTCCAATACCTAGATTAGTTAGTCCCCTTTGACCACTGAGAACATTTGTATAATAAGTACTTTGACCAAACAAAATCCTAAAAATCAATAACAACCAGCCAAGGTCATTATGATTATCGAAAGGAAATTTTCTTTAAAAACAACAACCTTTTTCAACGCCAGCCCTTTTTTCAGTTTTTTTCTCAAAATTTACCATTAATCTTACCCGGTAGAGAAAAGATTTTGTCTGCAATATTGGGGATTCCTCTGTGACATGCATAAAATAGGGCCTGTCCTTACCTCCCAAAATTAAGAACATAAGGTCACCTGGATACCAGACCCCTCATTTGATGCATTTTTAGTGACATGGGTGTCAAATCATTGTGGTGCCAAGAGGCGACAGTGGCAAATGAAAGGGTCTTTAAGGATGCCTACCCCTCTACCAAATTTTGATTAAAATCCATCTAGTTATTGTTTTTTTAGAAAATCGATACACAGACACACAGAAAGACAGACAGACACACATACAGTCCCAAAAATAATACCTGTCGCAGAATCTGGGTATCTGGCTATGTAATAAATCAACACACAATTGTTTTGATCATTTTTATTCATTATTTTCCCCCCGCATTCTTTTTTGCTTACAGACAAAGTCAACAAGCGTGTAGCATTTCACGCTATGCTGGGGAACACGATACAATCACTGTGACGTAAGTGTCCCGCGCGGCCCCTCTTTCTTTATTTCTTATCTACACCCCCCCCCCCTTCTCCCCTCCCCCCCCTCGCCTTTACATTCCTCTGTCCAGCCACCAAGTTAATTGCACCGCTGCTTCAAACGAAAGCCGCGGAAGGGCGTTATCTCTTTCTACCCGGTCAGCACGTACCACCTACACCTACCGAGGTTATCTCCCTTCACACACACCCCCCACCACTCTTATTCTACCCTCTCTGCATCACGAGACAGTGACACTGCACACTGGTCAATTCCCTTTGAAGATGGTTTTGCCTTTTTGAATTCATGAGGCAGGTTAGGAATGTTAGGACATGTGATAAGGATGTAAATAGGCGCGATGATTGTTACGTTACACTTTTAGACACAGCAATCTATGTGACCGTGTTGTACTGCTATAAAACCAATGACAGGCTATTCATTGGGTTTGAAAGTGAAGGCTATAATTGGAGTGGTGAGAAAAAAGTTGTCACACAAGACGCTGTAAGACACGTAGCTAGAGCAACAACACTCACAACCAGTAATCATAAGCCCACCCACTAGTAAGTATTATTGATGTGCAGGGTGATTGAGATCTGGTTTGTTTGACTCTAGTTTTGATCTAGATCCTATGTTCAATGATGAATAACGAGTAGATAGATATGTTATAGAAAAGAACTGGTAAACATTCTATTCTATTTATGTACACTGATTATTTGTGTGTGTGTAGTTTTTGACTTTAACACTTTTGGTACCATAAACGGATTTTATGCCTACTAACCCGTTTTGTCTATTTTTAGTAGGAAACCTATAGGCCGCAACCTATGTAGGAAACCTATCGGCCGGATTGGGCTGGGCCGCAATCTTGCACTTTATGATACCATTCCTTTCCAGGTGTTGGATGGAGAGTGATGTTGTCTTGATCACCTTTTATGTTTTACTGATCTCAGTTTGCTAACTGAAATTCAGTTTATTTATTAAACTACATGTAGTGCTATTGTACAAGGGAAGCCTTCAAGCCGGTTGGGATTCACTAATTCCCTGCCGACTGAAGCCCCCTTGTCTCTTAAGCCATAGAGATCTACATCCACCTTCTCCTGTGATTATCAGCAGGGCATCGTGGTCCGGACTGCTTATCCCCCATCCCTCCGGACTCCAACCACCGAGCACCAAGACGGGGCACCGTCGCGCCAAGACGACCCGCACCCATGGCAAGGCACCCAGGAATTCCTCCGCGAGGAGACCACGCCTGAACCGTTCCATCCCGCGAGAGCCGTAACCAGAAGCGGCTACTGGGAGCCTAGCTCTCACCTGATGACACAAACCTCAGCCAACCCAGCACTATAAAATCGCCCGATCACGAAATAGTACGGAGGAACCTGACAGACAGCTCTACTGCTGCTAATAGGTTTCGCGCCGGACCGCGCAATCATTGGAACTTTCCTTCGGACATTGAAGATAATTAGTAACCCTTTCTGCTTGGGGCGAACCTTATAGAAAGACAAAGGTCTTGTGAATTCCTTTCGGATTCCATTGGTGTTTTTTTTATTCATATTTTGTTTTGGCTCCATTGAGCGGATTTATTATTATTGTTTCATAATCTTATGCAGATTTTGGGAGGAAATAAAATAAAAGTGTCAAATAATCATGAACCCTTTAACTTTGGTCAGACTGATGAGAGTGGGAAGTCTTTAAATTTCATGTAAAACCTTACTTCTCTCTGTCTGCCATTTAGAGCTAATCAACCACTTGTTTTTCTTACAACCATACGAGCCAGAACACGCGCACAAATATAAATTTATTAGATGAAAAAGGGCAGGGAAAGTTGCTCATCTCCCATACACTAGAGAAGTGGACTAAAAGCAAATTATCTAAAAAGTCTTCCCTAGGGACTTAGCCTTTTTAACCCATTAACTCGTCAAATCTTAATTGGGGGCTCGTCCGGGATATTTTTTTTCAAAAAGTCTAACAAATTTCAATTCAAACGGTAGTTTCTTTTCAAAACTTATCTTGTGTCCACTGGAAAGTTATTGTGATTTGGTTCACTGTGTTGATTTGATTTGTTTGAATGCTATTATGACTTTATTTTGATGTGCATGCTTTTTCTGTTTATGCTGAAATAGTTAAGTGTGGTTTGATACATTCAACTCAGCAGCTTAGTTTTTATTTTGAATAGTTGTATTTAAAACCATGGCTGAGGATTGGTTAAACTTAAGTAGATTAACTTAAAGAATGGGGAGAATCTCTAGATTGTCAGGCCAAGAGTTAGCCAGATTTTGTCATATCTGAATATGATAAAGTCCGCGAGGAGGCCGAGAGAGACAAACAGAGAGCTCATGAGGCTCATGAGGCTGATAAAGCGTGCAGGGAATGACAAGTAGGCCGAGAAAGACAAACGGAGAGCTCATGAGGCTCAAGAGGCTGGTAAAGCTCGCGAGGACGCTGAGAAAGACAAGCAGAGAGCAGAACAAGAGAAAATCCGTACTCATGAGTTAAGGCAGAAGCAACTAGTGCAGGATGCCAAAAATAAACAACTCGATCTTGAGGCCACTGAGCGACAAAAAGGCGCGAGATCATGAGCTAGCTATGAAGCAACTTGAAAACTCAGCAGACTCCGAGACTACTGCCCCTCAAAATTTTCACCCTCCCATTCATACCTCAGCCATAACCTTAACATTGGAGGCATTCAATGAAGCAAACGAGTCTATCGATGCATTCCTCGATAAATTTGAAAGACTGGCCCAGGAATTTGAGCTTTCTCCGGAAAAGTTCAACCTCAAGCTTGCCCAAAGTCTCAGGGTTGTGGCTTATGAGATGTACAGCAAACTTCCGTCAAGCCAAATGACCGACTACCCAGCTTTGAAAGAAGCCCTGCCCCTCAACAGAAACGAGTTGACAGCGGAACGCCTACCGGAAAAAATACCGGACAACCAGAAAAGGTAGGGGAGAGTCATATGCCCAATTTTCAGAGAGACTGGGGAACTAACTGACAAAATGGGTGTCCCTTTCTGCCAAAACTGAGTCCTATGAGGATTTACGGGAACTAATGGTTGGCGAGCAAATGCGCGAAACCATGTCCCCAGAGTTAAGCACCTTTACTGCCGAACAAGGTGCCACAAATCTGGCTGACCTCATCCAGCTAAGTGATAGGTACACTCTAGCCCATGATGAACATAGCGACCCTAAAAAGGCCAAAACTACAGCAAGAAGTTGTGTCCACTGCTTCACAGCAGAGCAAGTGTAACCCCCAACTCCACAAAGTGGGTCAAACAGTTCTACCCATGAACGACAACCACTGGGGCAACCCTGATTCTGCTCATACTGCAAGTCGAACACCCACAATTGGGATGACTGCAGGAAACTGGCTTACAAGCGGCAAAATATTGCAACTATGCAAGTCGTCTCGACTTCGCAGAATTGCACAAACCCCTCCCCAGTACAGTGCCCAGGCACACCATCAGTCGTTGGACCGGCGACTGCCAACAACATCCCTGGTCAGTGTCTCTAAGACACTGGACTGTCATGCGACGCCATAGTCTGCGGATCCCTAGTCCCCGCGTCAGCATACACAGGAGACTTCATCTCTCTGCAAGGCCCAGATGCTGCAATCCCCCCATCCACTTTGCCAGTCGCCATAATCAATGTCGTCACCAGATTTGTTAAGGGACCCATCAAGGCAGTGCTCTTGGACAGTCCTGTCTATGACCTCATATTTGGATCACAGTATGTGTTTTTAGGGTACCCCTCTCAACCTGCTATTGTTTCATCAGGATTCCCTTCTCCCCAAACCACAAACCGACTCCCTCCCTCCTTCCAAAAGAGCAAATCTCCCTCAGCAGGGAAGAAACCTCTCAACGCGGCAAAACAAATTGCCGCGCGAGCAAATCCAGATTGTCCCAAGGCCCCAAGTCCGCCACAACTTGGAAAAACCTTCCCAAGGAATGTCCGCCTAACGACCAAAGACCACTCGCCACAGGTACCTCAGGTGAAAGGCAGCACTGTACCAGCAAACACCCACCGAAGGTACTATCGAGCCAGGCCGCCGCACGTACAGCCGCCACCTAATCCTCCCTTTCAGCGAGTGGCAGTCGACTTAGTCGGGCCTCTACCTAAACGGAAGAAGAAATTCCGGGTATATAGTCACCGTGGTCGACATATGTCACCATGCAGTGCGCTGCCGCCCCAATCTCCTCACTTGATGCTAGCCAGGTATCTGCGGCACTCAAAGCCATTTTCGCCCGAATCGGCCTACCAAACCACATCATCCACAATGATGAATCCAGGCTAAAGGGGAAACTCAGGCAAGTGGTGTTTGCTATTCTGCAATCAACCTTTGGACAACTCAACACAGGATTGCCGCACCAACCTCGGTCGGAATCCATTCCACTGATCTCTAACCCCCCTGCTCCTTTGAACACTGTGTTGCGACCAGATGTCACATCCAGCCGACCCCCAGTTTTCCCCCCCCCCCCCCTAACCAGGAAGTGCTCCCCACGGGGTTAGAGATAGGGTGTGTCCCTGATACAGCCGCAAGTCGAAAGTGGAGTCGGCGTTTCCAACAGGAAGATCCGGTTACTCAAATCTTTTCTTTTCGGGAGCCTCTGGACGTAGAGTGTCCCCTGCGCGCCCCGCCTTTCTTTATTTCTTTATGCTACAGCGCCCCGCCTCCCCCCCCCCCCACTCTTCCCTCCCCCCCCTCGCCTTTACATTTCTCTGTCCAGCCACCAAGTTAATTGCCCCGCTGCTTCAAACGAAAGCCGCGGAAGGGCGTTATCTCTTTCTACCCGGTCAGCACGTACCATCTACCGAGGTTATCTCCCTTCACCCCCCCCCCCCCCCCTTATCTACCGTCTCATCACAAGAAAGTGACAACCACAGGTTCGGCTCCCTTCAAAACCCTTCGCTTTCTTGGGATGCACAGAGAAGGATTTGAATGTCGTCACGTTATAAGTTGATTGAATAGGGCGCGTGATTGTTCGGGATACAGTTAGGAATCAGCAATCCTTGTGATCGGTATGGACATGTAATACACACCAATAGCAAGTCTATTCATTGTTTGAAAGTGAAAGGCTCATTAGTGTTAGAAAAGATTATGTCACACAAGATCTGATAAGTCAGCTAGATGCAAAGCCAATCACAACCAATTGCCTCGATAAGCCCACTAGTAAGTATTCTTGATGGCAGGTGTGAGATCTTGTGTGTTTGACTCTAGTTTTTTTATCTAGATCCTATGTTCAATGAATGAATAAGGAGTAGATAGTATGCTATAGAAAAGAAGTGGCAAACATTCTAGTCATTTATGTGCACTTATTTTTGTGTGTGTGGTGTTTTGACTTGAACATTTTTTGTACCAAACCGAGTTGATGCCTAATAACCCTTTTTGTCTATTTTTTAGTAGAACCTATGGGCCGCCTCTTGCACTTTATGGCATACCCTTCCTTTCCGGTGTTGATGGAGAGTTGATGGATGTCTTGATCACCTTTTTATGTTTACCTGATCTCAGTTTGTTAACTGAAATTCAGTTTATTTATTAACTACATGTCGTGCTGATTGTACAAGGGAAGCCTTCAGCCGGTTGGGATTCACTAATTTCCCTGCCGATTGGAAGCCCCTTTTCTCTAAGCCATAGAGATTCTACATCCCCTTCTCCCTGTGATTATCCGCAGGGCATCGTGGGCCGGGAGGATCATCCCGGACTCCCGCAAGCACCAATACGGGTCCGTCCCGCCAAGCAACCTGCACCGAGATCCGCGCGAGACACGGCCTGCACCGCCATCCGCGACCGTAATTAGGAAACGACTGGGAGCACTGCTTCACCTGACGAGTCAATCCCAGAACTTCAACCGCTAATCTACCTGAGCTGCGCCATCATTTGCCTTTCCTACGGACACCGATGATAATTAGTACCCTTCCGTCGTGGGGCAACCTTATAGAAAGAACAATTCTTGTGAATCCTTTCGATTTCATTGTGTTTTAACCTAATTTTGTTTTGGCGCATTGCGGCTGTTTTATATTATTGTTGCATACTCTTATGCAATTTTGGGAGTAAATAAAATACAAGTGTCAAATATCCTGAACCGCTTTGGTCCGACTGATGAGATGTGGGAGTCTTGTAATATTTTCCATGTAAAACCTTTACTTCTCTCTGTCTGCCATTTAGAGGCCAATCAACCACTTGTATTTCTTACAACCATCTGAGAGCCGAACCCGGCACAAATAAAATTTATTAGATGAAAAGGGGCCGAAAGTTGCTCATCTCCCATACCCTAGAGAAGTGGGCTAAAGGCAATTAATCAAAGTATTCCCTAGAGACTTAGCCTTTTAACCCAATTACCTCGTCCATTCACGCCAGCCCAAGACCATTGTTTGCGCGCGTTTCTCACCAAACCTAGGTGGTGGATCAACGCCGACAGGAGTTTTCACCGCCCCCTGTGTCTGGACCTTCCTAACTGCTTCATGGCTAGCTCTAGTCCCTAACAGCGATGATGACACTACACCCTGCTCTACTCATGGTGTTAGGGAAGAATAACGTTTTTGTCAATTGTTAGCGTAATGGCAAAGAAGAGCTCGGGTCACTGGTGTGGTTCAGGTGCAGGCAAGAGAGACTGTCAGGTTGAGGTCATCTCACCCACGCGCAGAATAAGTTTTTTTTGGTCATTGAGAACTCTTTCCTGCGTGCGACTACGCCGACCTGTATAGGCCTGTGTGTGTGTGTGTGTGTGTGGTGTGTGTGTGTTTTATTTCTTGTTTCGTCTTTGTTTTGAATGCATATGAATGTTCAACGTGTGTGTGCGCTTCGATTTGAGTTCTATCAAGATTTAGCGCCCATATAAATACTGTATGTTGCTGTGCTGTGTGTGGTGCGTTGGCGCGCGCGGCGCGTGCGTGTGTGTGTGTGTGTGGATGTTTCTTTTGCTTCTCTTCGCGTCTTTTCCTTCTCTCTCATTTTCTACGTTTATCATACGCACTAATCATGGCTGTATATGTGGTAAGAGAGAGAGGAGAGAGAGAGAGAGAGAGAGAGAGAGAGAGAGAGAGAGGAGAGAAGAGAGAGAGAGAGATAGAGATAGAGGTGAGGAGAGAAAGAGAGGGAGAGGAGAGAGACGAGAGAGAGAGAGAGAGGAGAGAGAGGGGTAGTAGAGTGCAGACGTGTTCACGTAAGGTTACCTACATGCATACTATCCTTCATTATACTTTCTAAAATTCCTTTATTTCTACTGCAAGTTGCTACTCTGATGGGCTATTTAGAATCCGTCTTCAATTAAACCATACATTATTGGACTTTAAGGCCCGCCTCCAAGCTTTAGCCGTACTGACCCCTACCCCTCCCCCACCTCTCAGAACTATGTCTGCCTACATGCCGAACTCCTACTTTTCAGTTCAATAAAACGAAACTAAACAAAAACCAAAACAACCCGGATATGACATAACCTTCCCACCATTCCTTTCTCGGTCATTTGGCGAGGCAACACAACCACCCTAATTTTCTTCCTGTCCGATTTACACCTGTGTGTACAACTCAACCAATCTCGTCAGCATCATGGGACTCCTGTGTCCACCACCCCTCAGCAGCAGGAGCCCAGTGTGGACAAACGTCGACATGCAGCTCGTCTGGAAGCTTCCGAGGACGCCAGCCCCAGATCCTGTCCTGGCTTTCACACCTTCTGCTCCCCTGTCTCATTCAGCTGGTGGAGAGAGAGACTAGACAAAAACTCCCAGGTAAGAGAGGTTTTTTATATCCTTTCATTGTTGAAGCTTTGTATATTAAAACAACTCCCTGGTTTCAGGTCTAACAGTATCTGACTTCAATGCACTTTCAGGCAGTGGTTTTTAAGGTGTAAAGTAATTCAACACTCCGAATTCCAGTGGTGTACGAGGGTTTGCTCCATTCCACCATGAATCTGAATGCAAAAGGTCAACCTTCCCCCACCCAATGACCCCCACTCCTCACCGTAAACTGTGCCAAAGGTCACACACCACACACAACACACACACACACAACACACCACCACACACACGAACACACACACACCCACGAACACATATCCACGCACGCACGCAGACACATACAACATGCACACATACCCACATCCGCCCCCATACCCCACCCTGTAGCGTCGCACACATACAGCACGTACACACACACAAACCACACACATCAACGCACGCGAGAGCGCACAGAGCTTTCTTCTTATCCGTAGGACCTACAGCTGACAACAGATCGTATTACGTCCTACGGTGGCAGTGATTGCCATTCGTGAAGTTAGGAGACGGACTTTGCGGTGAGCGGCGTCTGTTACTTTTTTTCTTCTGTCTGTCCCAAGGATACTCCCGAACCGCTTGACAGATCGCTTCAAATGTTGTGTGGTGGTGTGCCAACCTGAGCTAAGGCACCCCCGCGCAAAATGCTCGCCGTCGTGGCATTGACCTTGGCGTATGACCTAGAAACACGAAACCTTAAGGGCCATACATAACTTCCTACACCGTTGGTCTTGAGTCTTCAAAATTGGCATGTGGTGCATTGGCTTATGGCGAATTCTGATGATGGCATACCGATCAAGGTCAATGTCAAGGAGATCGTAATTATCAAGATCTAGGCTTAACCTGCAAATTGTGGATGCTTTTCCTTCAACACAGCACACTTGATAAACATCACACATTATACATTGAGGTTCCTGTGTTACACGTTAACATTGATCACGAGATGATTTCTATTCCCTGGCAAAACAATGATTAGCCTAGTCTTAAAGGCTCGTACACGTGAACATATTCGCTTTTCTCGCTAACACACATGTTTATGATAGTATCATCGAATATTTTAATATCACGCCTCTAGTCTGTGAAACGAACCGTCTCAATGGGTAAAAAAGTAATTGTGTGTCCCCACGGACACGGCATTTGGAGATTCAGTTTGTTTTCAGGTTCTCCAGTAAAGCCAGAATGGCACTGTGACAGTGACCGGACAATAGCCTACCTAGCACCTGAAGTAAACTGGGTCAGCCCGTTGGTGCCGAGCTCCAGCTCTATATTCTAGTGTATATTGGAGTCCCTGCATCTATTTCCATGTCACGGTGTCCCAGTTCCAATGTTTCCCCCTCTCTACGTGCCCTTATCTCTAGCGTCCCGTCTCTATATTCCCGTCACTATGTGTCCCCCATCATTATGTCCCTGTCTTTATATGTCCCCGTATCTGGTCCCGTCTCTATTCCCTGTCACTGATGGTGTCCCCCCCACCGTTATTGTGTCCCAATCGATTGTCCCTGCATCGTGTCCTGTCTCTATCTTCCTCGTCACTTACGTGTTCCCATCATTATGTCCCTGGTCTGTATAATATGTCCCTTATACCGATGTACAAGTAGTGCCAAAGAGGCCTTGCAGCCGTGAGATATAAACAATATCCAAGATATCTTTGCATATTTAACCCATAGTCTTAGTGTACACGCGCGTGAGAAAAGGTGTAAGACTACCCTGTTGCTATTCTAAACTGCGTCACAGTTATATATCTCACGGTTGCAACGCGAGCTGTTCATACCAAACGCCAAGCTGTGCAATGTTACCCCTAGGATTCATTCAGCGCTGACGACAACATTAAATGCTAGTACTGAACGAAGTATTCATTGTTTGAATGAATCAATAGTACCATGTCACTATCTGCACCAACCATTATGTGCGGCCACCTACTCTTAACTCGAACACAAAGAGAAGGGAATATGGAAACTTCATGCTTTCCAAGCAATGATCCATACTTCGTGTGCTACACTATAACCACTACGCCAACATGGGAAACAATCTACTCAGCGAAATGCATCGAGCCTCCTGAGTTGAAGCTCAGTTTGAGGCTGGCAACTTTGTTGTAAAGCGGAGCTTCGACCTTCAAATAGGTGATCCTGACCATAGCTAGGAATGGCTAAATACTATTGGAAAGATATGAGGTGGGATCATCACATTACGAAACATCTTCTGCTCTGCTAGTGGCTCTGTCCTCAACTTTAGGTCACATCTGGCTTTTCAGACACGAGAGGCGTGTGGTCTAGACATTGACGACATGCCAGTATTCATGGTAAACATTTTTGTTTTGAATTTTGACACATTTGGAAGACAGTCTGTTCATCTTATGCTAAGTTTAATTGGAATAATGTACTTTGATAGTTCTTTTTTTCATATGTTAATTTTTCTTTCGATTTGTAGTGTATGATAAAATCTTGTAAAGAATCTTAGTTGCTTTGGTGACAAAAGGGTTAATAATTATAGCATTGAAATTTGTATTGTTCCCACAAACAGATTTAAAGAGTTTAGTTCTGTTTTTGTTTATCTTCTTGCATAATATTTATTATTTGTGTTAGTGCTATGTTACAACGAACATTGTTATTTGTTTTCTTAAAGTAATTTTTTACTATGATTCATTTTGCTTGATGAGAAAAAGGAAAGCGTTTTTGCTTTGAGATTGTAATGATAACCACTTTTGAGCTTTAAAAAGTTAAATCGAGTTATGTTGCGTGTTGTCATATTCTGTGTGATATATTTACATGTTTATAAAATTGGTTTGTCTCGAATGGGTTAACCAGCAAAATGCATAGTATGAGATATTCATGCTATAATAGATGATAATGTTAACTTTACCTTAACGGTGTGATCTTTAAATCAGTTTGATTTGTTTTTTACTTCTTCGAATGATTGGTATGTATGCAAATACAATTCTGTCTCGAAAGATTTAACATACAAAATGCAGGACTTTTGAGTTAGTCTATGGCAGGAGATTATAGGTAGCTAATGTAAATTCAAGGAGTAATTCTTTAACTTCGTTTGACTTATTGACTTTATTGAAAGCTTGATATGTAATGCAGAATATGGTTTTGATCTCGAAGAGTTAAAAGACAAAATGCATAGTTTTGAGTTATTCTAGCATAGATTCAAGTGCTCATGTGAATGAAAGCTTAAATCTATACTTTATTTTGATTTCCTTATGTTCATTGATATTGGTATGTAATGCAGGATAGTAGTTTTTGTCTTGAAGAGTTAAGCAGAATAATAATAATAATAATAATAAGTAATAGAACATTATATAGCGGATTTACTCCCTTTGCGGAGCTCAAGCGCTTACATGGACATTTAAAACACAACTAAGTTAACGTTATACAATAAGACACTACAATCAATCAATATACTAAAATCAATATTATTTAACAAAGCCCTGTGACGACCCGTTTTGAATACGACGCGATTTGAAATAGTATTTCAAATCGCGTCGAGTTATTATGTTCAAAACGCGTTGGTGTGTGTCGCCGTTTTGCAATAAAACGCGATTTGAAATAATTTTTTCTTCTGACTCTTTTGTATTCTATCTGCAATCCTCTCTCTGTGGCCTCAAAATGAACCATTGTTGATGCTTATTGACCATGGTCAATGACCTGACCACTTTCTTCAACACATCCAAAATTGTTCATTAATTTGCACTCCTAATCACTTTTGCAGTCAATACAGTCAACTAGGGCTCAAATACCACTGGTCAGTACATTGACCACTGGTCAAACCCCAACCCATCAGAATGTTTCATTTTTGAGGCACAAGAGAGAGACCCCAGAGAGCTATTGCAGATAGACAGACAAAGTCAGAAAGAAAAAATTTCAATCGCGTGTTTATTGTCAAAACAGTGTCGCACACACCAACGCGTTTTTTAAATAAACTCGACGCGATTTGAAATATTTTTCAAGACGCGTCGTTATTTCAACCACATCAAAAATTGTCCATTTGACTCTATACCCTAATTTGGCAATCAAACAGTGAGTATTCCATAATGACACTGTCAATGCACTGACCCTTTTCACTCACATCCAAAATTGTTCATTTTTGAACCCTAATAACTAATTGCAGTCCAACAGTCGAAAACTATGCCCACTGACCACTGTCGGGGTGGGGGGAAGTAACATTGACCATGGTCAACCCATCAAAATGGTTTCATTTTTGAGGCAAAGGAGAGACAGAGGAGAATTGACAGATAGACATAACAAAGAGTCAGAAAGAAAAAAATTTATTTCAAATCGCGTTTTTATTTCAAAACGTGTCGACACCGCCGCGCGTTTTGAATAACTCAACACGTTTTAATCTTATTTCAAAACGCGTTGTTTGTACAGTTGACTTTTTTTCCTGCTGGGTAGTGTTTTGTCTGTGGGATTTTGTCCTTCATGGGTGGATTGGCTTTGTCCAGATGGGCTTTTGTCCCTGCGGGGTAGTGTTTTGATCCCATTGGTTTTTGTCCTAATGGGAAAAAAACCAAGACTGGTGACTTTATTTCAAATCGCGTTTTTCATTTCAAAACGTTTCCGACACGCACCAACGCATTTTGGAAACAACTCAACTTGTTTTGAAATAATTATTTCAAAACGCGTTGTTTGTCAGTGGGCTTTGTCCTGCGTGGGTAGGTTTTTTAGTGCAGTGGGTTTTTGGTCCTTCTGGTTGGTGCTTTGTCTCTTAATACCTAATTTGCAGTCAAACAGTGAAATAGGCCAAACTGACACCACTGGTCATCACCTGACCGGTCAGTCCACACTGACCACTGGTCACCACATCAAAATTGTTCCATTTGACTCCTAATACACTATTTGCAGTCAACGTGAAATTGGCCAAATGACCACTGGTCATGACACTGACCACTGGTCCACCACATCAAAGGTTTCATTTGAACTCTATCGCCATTTGCAATCCACAGTGAAAGTAGTCAAAATGACTCACTGGTTCATGACACTGCCACTTGTTCCAACTACATCAAAAAGGTTCTGAACTCGATACAACTAATTTGCAAGTCAAACAGTCAAAATAGGCCCAAATAACCAAATGGTCAGTAACATTGACCCCTGGTCACCGCATCAAAAATGGTTTTTCATTTTTGGAGGCACAGAGGAGGAGATTGACATATCGAACCATACAGAAGAGTCAGAAGAAAAAATTATTTCAATCGCGTTTTTATTTCAAAACGTGTCGACACCCCCAACCCGTTTTTGAAATAACTCGACGTGAATTTGAATACTTTTTCATCGCGTCGTTATTTCACAACGCGTCGTCACCAAAGCCCTGTTCGTAAACCACAAAATTGAAACAATATACCATATTTACAGAAAAGAACAGAATTGCAAGGGAATCAAATTCATGAGCTCGTTTTTGCGCAAACACACACCACTAACTATAGAAGCACACAGTCACCTACGCACGTGCACGCACGCCCACACACACACACACACACACACACACGCGCGCGCGCTCGCGCGTGCGGCGCGAACGCCACGCGTGTGCATGCACGCACCGTAGCGCACGCACCGATCCCATTTCAACCACCCATACTTGCCGCAAGCACCATATGCCATGATTCAGTTTCTGTGGTTTAAGGTATGATGTGACGGTAGTGACTATGAAGCATCAAAGAGGTCAGCGGAAATAGGAAGCCAGTGAAACCAGTGGTGGGGTAATTTGTACTTTCCTAGTTTTGAGATCAGTTCTTTGCTTGCTGCATTTTGAACTTTTTGAGTTTTTTTGGATGGAGAACAAATGCATAGGTTTAGTTATTCATGGCATAATCATAATGCTTATCGAAATTAAAGCTGTAGTTCTTCAAATTCGAAGTGATTGTTGACTGTTATATTGGATGGTTGGTATGTAATGAGTTACTATACCAAATGTCACACAGATGATGACGTGGCTGTAGAGTTAACAGGGTTACAAATCCGCATTTGCATGTGCAACATTTGGAATCAGCACCCCCCAAACATACATACCCTCAGTTTGCTTCTACTAGCTCATGTGACCACAGTACCCCTTACAGTCCCTGTTGGTTAATGAACCCAGTCTTTCCAGTCAAACACACACCTATGTTATAGGGCCATAAATCATTCCTCTGGTCCAATTGTGGTTGTCTGCTGTACGACTTCCTTCTCACCAATCAAGACATTCATCAGTTGTTCATCTAATCGCTGGTCGATTGTAAGAAGAAAGTGGTCTGCTCGCAGCGTGCGGAACAAATTGCAAAGCTTTATATATACTTCGCATGGGCGAATTTTTGTCACTGTCTGTATAGAGGCTACGGCTAATTAGACGTAACCAACATTTCAAGTTTTCAGATTTTGGTTGGGAAGCTGAGGATACTTCCTATATCTCATGAACCTGGGCTGTATGGGTTTGGTCGTTTCTTGTCCAGGTCCTTATTGTGTGTATGCTATCTAATTTACTATTATTTACTTCTAGGCTAGTTTTTTCTTTGGTGCCAGAAATGGGATATCAAGTATTCTCTCGCTCTGTGTTAATCTGGCGACTGTGTTAATCGCCACAGTCGTAGAGCAAGCCTTTTTCCCTTTCTCAGTTTCAAGTTTCTATAAACGAAATTTGTTTTCTTCTTGTTTTAGTCTAGCGTTTTGGGCATTTTCTTGAATTTGGTGTTTTCCTGTATCACGCATTTCAAACTTATTTTCATTGGCTTAGGTTTGGCTCCAATTAAATTGTAGTCTCTGAACCTGACGCGGGGGGGTCTGGGGCGTGGCCGCCCATTTTAACTACTTTTGACATTTTCACTTCAGTCCCACTATCATAGACTTGTCGTCCATCGCGCTACTTTTTATTTTTTACCTCGTTCTTCTAATAAGTCACATATTTTTCCACGGATAAATGGTTGTACATGGCATGTCGGTGTATATAGTATATAATTGAAATTAATATTTTTTACCTTTTATCATTCCACGATAAATTTACGGGAAACGGAATCTTACGTTGTGATATGTCCCCCCGCCCCCCCCCCCCCCCCCCCCTGTGGTAGCAGTTTAAAAAGATGATTTCCATGCAATCATAGCTACAGCAACGCCGAGAGTTTAGACCTACACACACACACCGAAGACACGGGTTTCCTAACCTGGCCCAATACTAAGAAAACACCTTACAGGCTAATTCCCAAACAAACTTACACTAACCTTTTATAACTTTTTACCGAATACCCGAATGATAATAATATATGTTTTGTATATAGTTCTCTCCTCTACTTTTAACAGACCCTTACGTGTATTTTTAAATGTTTTTTTTAATATAAAATTCATTTAAATTGTGTTCCTGGAATTTTAACTATAACTCGTAAGATGCCAGTTGACAGTATTTTATAATATAACATTTTCTAATTTTATGATCAGTTGTTAAGTGCGAGCCGTATTCATCCAAAAGATAAAGTCAATAACTAATTTTATACCCCCCTCCCCTCCCTTTTTCCCTCCCCCCTCCCCTTCCCCATTAATCCCGATCGCTGTCTCCCTTTTCAAGGTTAGAACCTCCGGGTGTCTACTCCCCCCCCTCCCCTAAAGACCTAGGGGAGCCTGGAAGAGCTAAAGAAGCTAAAACTTAGCGAGTTTCTAGAGACAAGATTTACAGTGAACAAAAAGTCAACAAAATCACATTGAACCGCTAATGTACTAGCTGAAACCTTCAGTAAGGCTTAGTCAAACTACTGCTTTGCCACAAAGCAGGAACAAGTCAAGGTAGTATTCCAACTTTTAATAAATCCCGGATACTCCTCATCATATCCCCAATTGTAATTGTAATTATAATGGGTTGTGGTGTTTAGTTGGGTAGGTGGGTCACTGCAATAGTTTTTGTGATTTGCTTGGCCATTGTATGTAGATCTTGGGTGGGGGGGGGGGGGGGGGGTGGGGGGGGGGGGGGGGGGGGGGGGGGGGGGGGGGGGGGGGGGGGGGGGGGTGGTGGGGCTTGAACTATTCCTGTACCTCTATTTCTATTTTTGTTGTTGAATAATAGGGTAACGTACGTTAAAACGCTTTAGCGGAAGCTGCGGTTAGCGGTTTGTTGTAGGGGGTAAGGGGGGGGGGGGGGGTATTTAGTGTAAAAGTAATAATTAGATAAGCTTTCAGCTGTTTTTTCCTTTCCCTTAATTCTTTTCTTCAACATTGTAATTTTTGGTTGGGTAATTGAGTGGAGTTTATATGTTTTATATTTGACTTTTGTGGGTATGTAAATTTTGTAATGGGGCACTGTTTATCTATTGGGTTTTTAAATCGCCTGTGTTTGTTGTTATTCGGGTTTGAATGTGTGAAAGGAAAATTAATGGTTTGATTTTATAATAAATTGCATTTTGCTTTTACGGCCTACTTGAAAACATTGTGTTTGTGTTGTTGGGGTGTTTTAGCTTAAGTGGGTTTCCTTTATTTCATTGTCACACCCTCTGTTGCATTAATACACACAAATTACCAGTCTACCGCCTAAAACATCTAATTAACGTGGAAAATAGACCCCTTTCTAGAGTGTTCTATAATAAAAATAAACTGCAAACCTCATTTTCTCGATATATCATGTTCTGACTGTTCTGGCAGGAAACCCTCGATGTACCCCAACCTCTTTCTCTCTCATTCTCGTCTCTATACTCTTTTGTCTGTTCGTCTGTCTGCCTACCTGTCTGTCACCTGTCTCCTCTCTCTCACTCTCTCTCTCCTCTCTCTCTCTCTCTCTCTCTCTCTCTCTCTCTCTCTCTCTCTGTTTCTCCTCCTACCATCTCTCTCTCCTGCCTTTACTCCTTCTCCCTCGCTTTCCGTTTATGTCTTTGCTGTCTCGCTCTACTTTTTTCTTCTCTACCTCCCCCTCCCTCTTCATTTCCTCTTTACTCCCCCTCCTATTTTCTTCTTATTTTCTTTTTCTTCTCATTTCACCCGCAGAGTTTTCGGAGCGAGGTGATGCTGTTTTTTGTTGTGTAAGTGGCTGTGTATTGTGGCTGTTGTATGTATGATGTGTGTGTGTGTGTGTCTTGCATGAAGTCCTATCCACTTCTCGTGATATTAGACCCCAAAAAACGAGAGAGCAAACAGAATATATTTTATTTTTTTTAAATAAAAAATTAAATAAAAAATGTATGCCTGTTTTGAGTGGTTGCGTGCATGTGAATTTGTGGATATGTGTTGTGATATCAAGTGGGTGCTGCAGGTGTATGCACAATCAATATGAATGGATAGGACTGAACAGAGAATTATTAAATAAACCCATAAGATAGGAATAAAACATTAACAGAAAACAAAATCCCCCAACTGGAAACAAATCCACATTACCCCCCCACACACACACACCCACACACACACCCTCACACACACACACCCTCACACCCACACACACACACAAACACCCCCCGACACCCATCCCCCCCCACCCCCCTGTCCTTCATCCGATAATTAGCCATAGAGCAAATTACAAATAATTATTTATGTCAACCGGTTCTAAATAAGGGAGAAAAACAAATCATAAACCCCACCTAATTGTAGATTAATGGATAGCTATTTCAGTCTTCCTATTGGACTCGTTCTAGAAAAAAATTCACGAAACTTGTACGTTTAAGGGCGGTGTTTAAAAAAAATACTACAAGCGCTATTTTGCAACAGAACATGAATAAATGTCTTTATGTCTTTAGTCACATGTATAATATGACTATTAGTTATTTTGTTCCACATATGCAAACTCTGCTTTTTAACGTATTTTGTTTTAAAGGCAATGTGTTTCCATTTATCCATTCAGCAAGTAACTTTTCTACTGACACTCAATTATGTTTAATCCCTTTACTATCGAATTGTCTTGAATTATCGCATTTTTAATGTTATATTGAATATTTTATTTGTGATCTGATTCCATTTTTGAAAGCAACCGAAGGCAGTTTTCTTTTTCTTTTTCTGTGGCCATCAAGACGCTTCTCTGAAGTAACCATCTTTGCTCTCTCTCTCTCTCTCTCTCTCTCTTCGTCTCTCTCTCTCTCTCTTCTCTCTCTCTCTCTCCTTCTCTCCAGATGGACTGTGTTTATTGGTTACTCCTTGCAGATTGTATTGACACAGCTACTATTTTTAACTACTGAACATGTCCGCTCGTATCACTTCGCAACTGCTCTATTATTGAACTCATTCACATGTCCTTCCACTGCACCCTTTGAATTATGCTGATCAAGAGATGAAGAATATGTATGTTAGAGGGGTGTGCCTCTACAGCACTGTAAGGTCTCACTTCCACTGTATGTTGGTGATTCACATGCTCACTCCATGGTTTTCACGTTATTGTGTGTGCTTATACTTGTCATTATATATAGGAAGGATTGTAATATAAAAAAAGAAACGCGTTTTCAGTTTTAAAAAAATGTATTCCTTATTTTTCACCGTTTTAACCGATTCCATCAGGCACTTGTTCACCAGCATCGAATGCAGAGCCGTGTTCAAGTGCACTTTGAAGAAACAGCTGTCATAGTCACGGCCGCAGTGTGTCAGATGCAGTTTTGAAGAAATCCAGCTGCACACCAAATCCACACAGTTGAGTGATAGTCCGGCCGTTTGACAAGCACGACTTTCGAAGTGCGTGAGTCAGTTGCACTTTGAAAGAAAGCCCACTGCCACCAATCCGCACGCTGGTGTCCATAGTCCACGGCCGGTTGACAAGCACACCTTCGCTCATGAACTGACGAACCGCCACGGGGAGTCCCTCAGTATCCCTCATGCCTTCTGGCATCACCTGAGGTGAGGAAGGTCTTCCAGAGTGAAGACCCGCATGCTGCTGGCCCAGATGATGTCTCTGGCAGACTCTAAGGGAGTGCCTAATGACTCTCTGGCCCCTGTTTTTGCCAAACTGTACCACGATTCTTGGGATGAAGGACATTCCCAGCATCTTGAGGCACTCACCGTGCACCAGTTCCGAGAAGTCGTCTACCAAGGAGCTGAACGACTACAGACGCAGTGGCACTCACTTCAATTCATTCAGTGCCTGTAGAGGATCGTATCTTGGCCACCTCCGAACAGAGCAGAAATGAGACTGCTGACAAGACCACTGCAGTTGATACTCAAAGAATAAGACACGGAAGATGCTATCCTGGCCCTCCTCCATCACATCTTGCAACACCTCGACTAGCCAAGACCTACGCCATAGTCCTCCTTCATTGACTTCATCAGCGCTTCAACACCATTCAGCCGCATCTCATGGTGCAGAAGCTCAGGCCATGTCAGTCAACACCCTGCTCCTCGTGGATCTCAGCTGCTTGACGAACGGTCACAACGAGTCCGGTTGGGCGGGCACTGTCAAGCAGCTGGGCCACCCACCGGAGCGAAAAACCAGGGTTTGTGCTGTCTCCTGTGCTCTTTGTCCTCTACACCGCCGACTGCCGCGGCACCGAGGACTTCCACTCTGCAAATCAAATTTGCGGATGTTCCGTCCCTGACGGGCCTGAAGGGCAGGACGAGTCCAGTACATGACTGCTGTCTCAGAGGCTTGTCGACTGAGTGTGACCGCACACAACTTCCTGGGCTCACGAGACCAAGAACTGGTGATTGCTTCCGTAAAGTCAAGACGACGCCCAGTCCTGTCACCGGGGTCCACCAGTGGACCTGTTTGACTCCTACACGTACTTGGGCACCATCATCGACGACAAGCTGACTGGACTCCCAAACGTCGACACTTGCTGCCGAAGGTCACCAGCGATGTACTTACTGCGGAAGCTGAAATCCTTCCACTCTGGCCCAAGGATCATGTCCCTCTTCTATCAGGCCACCATCCGAGTTTCATGCTCTTCAACCAGCTCTGCTTCTTCGGCAGCGCCAGCATTGCTGACACCGACCTAATGGAGGAAGGTCACCGGCAGGCTGCACGTGTGGGAGGGAGTACCTCACTTCACCTGCTATCCTCTACCACGAGCTGCTGTCAGAAGCTGTTGGGATCAGGGGTGGGCCTCTCACCCCCTCCAACTTCGGCGGAATCCTGTCGGCCGACCAGGGACAGCTCTCGGCGCCTGCAGTGCTCAGGCGAGGACCAGCCCGGCCGGCAGGAATTCATTTCTGCCCCGCTTGCTCTTCTTCAATGCTTGCCCGGACGCGCAGCCACCCACTTGAAACCCAGCTCCGTGTTTGTGTGTGTGTGTTTGTGTGTTGTGTGTGTGTGTGTGTGTTTGTGGGTGTGTGCGTCTGCGTGTGTGCCGTGCGGTGTGCGTGCGTGCTTGCTTGCGGGTGCGTGCCGTGCGTGCGTGTGGTGCGGCGTGCGTGCGTGCGTCGTGCGTGTGTGGTGTGGTGTGTGTGTGTGTGTGTGTGTGTGTGTATGCGTGCGTGTGTGTGTGGTGTATGTATGTTGTTTGTGCTATGTTTATGCGTGGTGTGTATGCATGCATGACTTTCAGTGTGCAGGTTGAAAGTGGTTAATGATTTT